>OY744535.1:50722960-50765460 GCA_963556195.1 Sepiola atlantica
TAATTAAATGTAAACTATCAATGAATAAAAACCGGTTGCCTTGTTTACTCTGTAAAATGAATGTATATGTGTGATGTCTTGTTGTTTTTCAATTTATAAGAAACACATTTACCAAAGGACAACGACGGATGTCTCTACTATGATTAAATATAGCGTGATTAAGTGGTTATCGACACGGACTGAAGACCTGGGTGTTCCAAGTTCGAATCCAGTCGGTTCCACAGTACCACTGTCACTTAGGGATGTTGGCAACTTTCTCGTGGTCCTTCCCGTAAGTACCCGATGTCTTTCGAGAAAGACGTCTAACAAGAAAAACATCGGGGAAACTAATGCCAAAACCAGAATCATATGATTCACATGAAAGTAGAAGAAGACATATTAGCGTCATTGGCATAGGTTTCTACTTCAGTTCAGAACATTGAAAATATAGGATATGCTGTGTTTCTCTGATGAACATATTAAGAATACATACACATTTTGCTTTTCATACCAATCGAATTAGATTCGATTGATTTGATAATTAGCACTTCATATATTCTTGGAATTGATTGCAACGACCAAAAGTCAGTGCAATGAACACTTTATTGGCATTACATAATTCAATAAATATGTACATGTGTATATATGTATATTAATGATTGATTTGATAATTAACACTTCATATATTCCTGGAATTGATTGCAACGACGAAAAGTCATTGCAATGAACACTTTATTGGTATTACATAAATAAATTAAAATGTATACATGTATATTAATGACTGTATGATTTTTCTGCATTTTTCACCATCCTGAGGTAGTCTACAATAGAGTCAAAACTTTGATGAATACATACATTATATAGTTTTTAGTTTTCCTATTTCATTTTCAATTATGTCGGATAAGTTTACCCCTATTATATATATATATATATATATATATATATATATATATATATAAATATTATTTATTTATCATGACAAATTCTGTTATATACACCTATACAAATGCGTATAATGTTAGACTTAATTAAATGGTGAGGCATGTATGCTTGGTAGGCTAGATTATGTATATATCTGTTTGCTAATTTATATGTATTATGCTAGTTTTATTTCATTATATATATGCTATATACCTGCCTCATAATACCACCATCCTTACAACCACATAAGATTATCGGTATAGTTGTGAAGCAATGTGCGATGTTTTGCTACTTTAATAAAGCGTCATACAAACCATTGTTTACTCCAACAATATGGTCTTGTTTTATTATGCCTTTACTAACAATTCTGCATTCATAATGTAAAAGTACGATATAAATGTGATGTATTCACGTAATAATGTCTACAAAAAAGGAAATAATTTAGATTCATATTGTTTTCTTCAGAATCACGTATACAATTATGATTGCACATTCGAATATCTTCATAAAATGTCTTACTATTTTTGTGTAATTACTCATATTGTGTAAATGTTTTTGAAACTATTTCATACTCCAACTGATTACAAACGGCTTACATTAGAAGTTAACTTATTTCAAACGTTTTTGGAACAGTGTAGTGATTTTACAATAAATTACGGCTACGTTATAACAACAGCAACGTAATGTGATATGCACGTCATTTGATTCGCATATTTTTATGTTTATAGCAGTATATTAATCCATTTATACAGAATAGAAGTAGCCAATTAAAAGAAACTATGTCTCAGACAAAATGTAAACATAAAAATCGAATAAAGGATAAGCAAATCAACAACTAGCGAAATTAAACTCAAAAACACATATTGAATAGTTCCACTGAAATATTTCAATTGTTATTTTAACAATAGAAAATGTTGCAAATGTATACAAAGAACGCAATTTGGAAAAAATAGTCACGTGTAATAAACAGTAGAAAGGGAGAAAGAAAGTTATAAATACATATATACATATATATATATATATATATATATATATATATATATATATCCCTGTACAGTGGCAAAATTTTACATGATCAAATGATGCAAATCCTTACTTTTGGCTATGCTTATATTTGAATTGCAATTTTAAATCGCCATTGAAAGTTACTCACTATATTACAAATATTATTTTTTTAAATGATGGAAAAAAGTAAACACTTAAACATTTATGCCAATTATTCACTGACATTTACAATGTGTTTCTTTTTCGAAGAATATCACGTATTTCTTTCTCATGATATATTTGAAAATAGAGAGCCGGGTGAAGCAAGATTGAATGGGTGATTAAAGAGTCACCACGTCAGAAAGGGGCACTTCGTAAGTGTATAAAGTTACTGCCTATTACTACTATTACCTATAACTAGTTGATGTTAGCAATCATAACTCAATACCCAAATTAATAAATATCTAAGCAAGCATTGTCTGTGATAAAATGTATATACATTTTTTAGGGTAACAAACATTGATCAATTGAGTTCGTATAATGGTGTATATCCCAGTATTTTTAATCATGCACAATCAAGGGAGGCGCAAGAGCGCTCTGTACCTTAATAGACTTCAAAAACGGCCTATGCCAGAAATCTCATTTCTTTGATCAACTATAACTCAAAAACCAATAAACCTAATTAGCTAAAACTTTGCACAATTTTTTTTGATAGGTTCAATAAGTGTGTAGAATTTCAGCATCATTAGTCAAGGGAACCTAGAGATCCAGAAAGGTCAGGCATAATTTTGTGTTATTCGTGTGTACGTACGTACGTAAGTATGTGCCACCCTGTATCTCATCAACTATTTGATAGATTAAGCTGATTTTTGGCAGAGATAGAGGTTCTAGTTGAGGGCATTTTAATTTCAGTTTACTATATACCTTAGTTTTCCAGAAAATTCAAAAAAACCTTAAAATGACCTTTACAAAATGAGTGACATTCCATGATAAATACCAGTATACTGAAATCATATGCCCTTAATAGGGTTCAGATGAAAATTCACAACAGGCTATGTATTTTACTGGTAGGCATTTTTCTACAGTGCACCTCACACACTTCATCCACTCATGCATAGAGATTTATACTGTAGTGATGTGATAATGAAATGGTTTGGTTGATATGTAGTCATACCCTTAATGACAATAAAAGTGTAAACATTTGGGAATTTCCTTGCTTTTGTACATTAAGTGTATATGAATTTTCATCTTAACCCTATAAAGGACATATGATTTTGGTATACTGGCATTTTTCATGGAATAAATATACACTTAGATACGGTAGTCATTTTCAGGAACTCCTCAAGCAGGATATTCCACGGAGCATAAATATAGACATAGAATGATGCCTTTCTTCTATTCTGCTGAACACGATCGGGAAGTGTATTCTGCGGCTGTCCGCGGTGACCACAACGTAGCGCTTGGATCAACAACTTCTTGAAAGATAGGTTTACATTACCGTTAATGATAGTATATATAATAATTAAGTCTCTTCGTCTAGCCAGTTGTTCAGGCGAGACTCGATTTAATCTTTGAAGCTTCTCTTTAACATTCCTAGTAATTATTTAATTTTCCTCAGCATCAGTTTACGTGGAAGATACACCACCTTGATCAGACTACAAACTGGAGTAAATGACACCATCACATAATACAAATAATACACACAAATAAAACCTAATCAATCGGTACAGAAATAAAACAAGAACCATCACATTATAGAAATATAATAATGGATATCTTTAAGGCGGGTTTACATAGATTCGTCTGGCAGCGTTTAATCAACACGTCTATGTGGCAGGAAATATATATTTAGAAATATAATGACACATCAGTCTTAATTGAAAAATAAATAGAAAATAACTTTAAAATTGACATAAATTGCTTATTGCTTAATAGAGACCAGATGTTGAACAATACAATGTTGATAGTAAGCCTCGTGTGTCATGTACCGTTATGTCATTGACGTTGTGATAAATCTTAACGATGTTGTCAGGTGTTTATGACAAATCAATTACAGATTCTGTCTAAGTTTGGTAGCGATACAACACTATTAATGAACCCCTGAACAGTATCCTTGTAAGTAACCAGTTAGTTCATATAAGTTTCTCATAAGCTGACCCAAATGTTTCCGAGGGTTTAATTAATACTAATCAAAAATAGTTCGCTATGGAGCCACTCTACAACTATATAATCTCTACTTCTCTTTCACTCTACATAAATCATACGGGACTTCAATGAATTAAGTATTTTCTACAACATTCCATCTGTGGAATAAGATACGACGAGTCTACATTCAACCTGTAGCAGTGTTGTTTTCAAATTTAATGTAAAAAATACTTGTCGAGTCGTCTTCTTGGTAAATTAATTAATCTAAACTAGTATTCCGTATATTTAACCAACTGTTTCTAAACCGTTAATTTAAACACTAACAAGTGATTAACATCTCTTTACATTAATCAAGTCATAATTATTACCTCAAACTAAATCTCGAAACTACTGAATACATTGCAATCTATTCTTTATTTTTAACTCCGAAGTCAACACTGCTCTGAAAAACTCGCAGCGTATGTATTAAGCTCTAACATGGGATATATCGTAGGGGGAATATTTATTTGCAACTTATATGCCGAGAACATAAACTAATATATATATATATATATATATATATATATATATATATATATATATATATATATATATATATACTTCAACATATTAAACACTTTAAACTTATTATTTAAGCAAAATAAGTAAGTTTGCATAGAATCAAAATAACAATATGATGGTATACCATGAAATAAAACAATTAATGAAAACGAGTGAGTAGAGGATATATACATAAATAACAAGAGCATACGTCAGTCATGAGATTGTAAACCTCCGACTGATAACGTAAGCATAACCTGAAGTCTTATTTGGACATTACTACTTTATATTGTATGAAGTATTATTGAATATATGCGATCGAAACTTTGACCTCAAAAACTGTTTATAGCAAGATTTGACACGGTGGTTACAGTTTACAGAGAGTATCAGATGTATGAATCCAACTTTAAAGAGTTGCTACTTAAAATTCCGCCAAAATGGCAAAGGGTTCAAAATAAAGATACAATGTAAATATCAAGGTCATATTAAATTCAGGATTTGTTGGGCGACAATATGGAAAAACTAGCGAGTCTTTACGATAAACACAACCAACGTTATCGCTGAAACTGTGACTTTTACTGTGACATTCACTAGTAATATTTCACTAATATATCTTTAAATTTTATCAGTTTTAAGTTAGAGTATGAATGATGGGTTGACCAAGGTGTGTGTACATTTGTCGAACACTGTAGACGGTATGGTGTGCAAAACATAGTTACACACCAACAAAGTCGTCCAAAAACATGATTGATGTAAATATTTACGCTCGGTGTTTTACAATCCCACCGCGGACATATCTTTTCCGACATTTTTTTAATGGCGCTTTCTTATTATCTAATGGCACTCGACTGAATTAAACAGTACTTATTGATATTGTTGTTAATAGAGTTGTAATTATTACATTAATTGTTGTTAGTTTAATACGTGACAAGCAATCGATTTTAATATCTTTAGGTAATGGCTACACTCTATCATGTTTTATTTATTGCCTTTAATATCTGGTGTTTGTTGACACTGACAAGCTGTAAGCGTTAATATAGTTCGCGAATTACAACGACTTGATTGGCACGGGTAATGAAACAATTCTTTATGAGCTAGACTCATCTCATTAAAATTGCAATATTGTGTTACACGGATGTTTATTTACATGCGTACTAGAGTGGTTATGTCTTTGTTGAAATTCAAATTACTTTCGTGGAAAAATGCACTTTGATTTGAAAGTAAGTATCAATTCAGTGTTTACTAGTTTTAGCAGTTGCCTTAAGAAAGGTGCATTATAGCTTTTGCAACCAAATCTCTTGGACTAATTCAATGACTTGGTCGTAAACATAACCATTGGCTCATGATTGATTAGAAGGATAGATTCTGCCTGGCTTATTTTCTTTATACCTCCCTCATGTTCGTATAAAAAATATTGACGATTAATATACTCCTAACTACAGTGATTGAGGTATTTCCATTTTTTAAACTAGCTACGCCGAATCGTTTAGTTCTCAAATAAAATAGTTTACAAAAACACGATCATTACATTTGACACATTTGAGCTACTTCATTAGTTAATAAGGAACATTCCTATTAAATAGTATTTCACATTTTTAAAGAATCCATACAATACTTTTTTTTAGAAATATACAGAATACATATGCTGGCACCCTTTTCTTTTATAATACCTGGTAACACTCCTATAATTCTACCCATAGAATAATTGAAAAAAATATATATTAGCAAGATATTTTTTGCAAACAAACTGAAATCGATGCCTGAATTCCTCACCATGTTTCAATCGTGAATATCAGCCAGTCATTGTTTTACCACTATAATGATTTGTAGGACACTATGACGAGCGTCTCATCAGTTAGACGTGTAATTCAAAATGAGAATCACTGAACATTGAACTCCAAGATATTAATGGGTAGCGTCACGTCAAATACGATGCTTATCCAACGATTAACTCGACAATTCCTGAATATAGTCGTATACAGTTATGCTTACTGTGCAGAGGTGTACGTTTTACCTATATGTCTGTATGGACATTAAAAAAGAGTGATGTGTTAACATAACTGAAATATGAAGGGCAAGTCAGACATGTACTTACATTTTTTTGTACTAAATATGGGTAGATTGCTGAAAAGTTTATGCATATTATTAAGGATTTCATAAGTGCCATAGATGAAGGGTACACTGCATTATTGCATAAATAAAAAGCGAGCAAAGTATTATATGAAAACTTGTCTATTATTTTGTTATGTTCATATCTAAAGATTTGTTTCCCCAAGAATAGAAACTTAAGTTCAGATCGAAATACAAAGCCATATGACGGTGATGATTTACACAACATAATAAAGCAAACTCAAATAAATCCAAAGGGTCTCGCACGATTTCGGTTGACATAAGAGATCTTATAATCTGGTAATGTCTTGCTATATGAAGAAAACTGTTGGGCTAACATCGTTTGCTTCCCAGATGAAATGGGCATGGCTGTTTTTTTTATATCATTATCAACGAACTGACTCGCACAACACGAGAAATCCTGGTTGTTTTGTAACACATATAGCATAAAAATCCATCAGTTTATATAAAAATAAAATGGCTGTTGCGAAAATGTAAATTGATTTGTAATTGTGGCGAAAATAAGTCGAGAGAACTGGAAATATGAGACATCTTCTAATCCGGACATCAAGAAGGTCATCTGTTGTTTGCCATTGAGAGGCACTAATACTAAATTAGATGACAATTCCTGGTGTGTAAGAAAAAAAGATAATAATAATAATTATAATAAAAAAAACTGATAATAATTACCATGCACCATAATTACCCTCTTAGACATGTTCCAAAAAGTGTATCTAATCGAATAAGCCCCTCACTATCTCTCAAAGTCCAGCTCCTGTCTCATCATCGGTGCGATGTTCTATCCCTGGAGTGTGATCCGATGAAAATTCGACTTTGGTTCCCCTCGACGTGAATACACTCGGCCAACTGGAAAATCAGCTCAATCCCACCCATTAACTGTAAAGGTTTCCAGATGTCAGAGGGTATTCTACTAAAATAGCTTCTTATCTCAAGTTGCCGGCCTTTGAACTCCCTCCATGCTCATTGTTTTCCTGACTGCACCAACATCCATACATTTAAAACTAATATAGAAAACCATTTCGCTGCACAGCTATCAATTTAGGATTAACCCCTAAATGTGCATCCTGATTCCTAGTAGCTTCTTACGTCAACAGTGGAAACTGACCTTGTTTGGGGTTAACACAGTTTTAAATATAATAATACTGATACTAATGATGATGATTATAATAATAATAATAATATTAATAATAATTATAATGATAATAATAATAATGATAATAATAATAATAATGATAATAATAATGATAAAAATTAATATTTTTAGATTAATTAAAATATACTAAAGCAATGGTAAAATTAAAAATAAGATTATGAAAAGTATATGATGTAAAAGAAAAACAAAATGTATGTCTTGAACACATAGGATAATATACAATATTGTTTTATGATACACATACAGCGTACTCATGAACCGATTCTGAAGTGTCTTTATGAGTGGAGAATAAAAGTCAATGCATCTTCTATAAGATAAAGATCAGACTCTTGAAAAAACACAGACGCGCATAACCTGATTTAACGGTTACGAAATAAAAATTAGAAAAAAACAATTTTGTGTTTATTAATGCCTCAACAACTAAATGTGAATTCATATCCGCCCTTTCTCAACCTCTACTAGTTTGGACTGGCAAGGATAACATAAACGTGCTATTTTAAACAAGTTACCGTTACTTTCTGCTTTAGATTAAAACACTTCTAGCATCTTGCTACCGGACACATTCGTATTTCAGAACGTAACTAAAGAATGAGGGAAGTGAAAGGATCGGAGCGCGTTACAAAGGTTGTAAGCATAAGTATAAAAACGTTCCGGCCACGACTAGTATCGAGCCGCACCAACCGATTAGATATACGGTTATCTTCATTATCAAGTTATCTTCTCGATGAGGCATACATCGTTCTTGCACTCTGCCAACTGTTTTGACTGTGTTTAAAGTGGATTGACTAAGATATAATGTGAAAAAATACAACACATGATGCAGATTCCGGCGAGACGGATATCTAATTAATTTGCATCATAAAAATCGTTGCCACCTAGACATAAGTCTGAGTATTTTAGTGCATACAATTATAAAACCATCTTCGGAAAATCTAACGACATCTTTAGTTGGAATTTCAGTATCTGCCAGATCAATAGAAATATAAAATATATGTATACACTTCAACATTATTCCCCCCCCACACATATATATATATATATATATATATATATATATATATGTATATATATATATATATAAATATATATACATATATATATATATATATGTATATATACATACACATATATATATACATATATATATGTATGAAGAAGAATGAAAAGGAATTAGAGAAGCAAAAGCCAAATCATAATTCAATTCAATGGCTCAGAGCAAGTTATATTCCGCAAAAAAGGCAATTTATTCAAGTTAAATTTTGCTCTGAGCAATTGAATTGAATTATGATTTGGCTTTTGCTTCTCTAATTCCTTTCCATTCTTCTTCATATCTACCTGCTCTATCCTGGATATTGAGCTGTATACTCTTCACAATAGGTTTTACTTTTCCTAAAAGTTCGCTTTTAGTACACCACTTTATCATATATATATGTATATATATACATATATATATATATACATATATATACATATATATATATACACATATACATATACACACACACATATATACATGTATATGTAGATATACATGTATATGTAGATATACCTATACATATATATATAAATTTATATATGCACATATATATATATACATATATATATGCATACATATATACATATATATATATATATTTGTATATACATATATATATGCATATATATATATATATATATATATATATATATATATATATATTAAGAGTTCGAACGCAAAACGCAATAAATCCAATTCGTTTAAATTAAGACCTTAAACAATAAAAACACGAATATATTAAATCTAGACTTCAGACTAAAAAAAGATTTTAATTTAAATCAAAAATAAATTATTTCGGTATCATATAATGTAACACATAGTTTTTGGGTGTCGCTGATTGTTGAAATGCAACACTTTTTGTAGAGACAGTTTCGTGATTTTTAAAATGACGTCTATCGCGTTTTACATTCGAACTCTTCATATATATATATATATATATATATATATATATATATATATATATATATATATACACACACATACACATACATTTCATTAGAGAGAGATAGAGAGAGAGTGAAATATGGAGGAGATAGAGCTTGTTCATAGTTTTAAAAAAGAAAATATGAGAAGAACTCTCAATTACCCAAGTATTATATTTATTTTAGAGACACAGACTTTATATTATATTACGTTTAAATACGCCGTTTTCGGTAGGTCTGTTGTTTGTGATACTGTGCAGATTATTCTGACGAGTACCACGATTCATTGCTTAGAAGACAACTTCTGAAAATATTAAAACAATTTGAAAACATATAACATGATTTCAAATATTCAGTATCTATGCCAGGGATTATAATACTTGGTTCTCAGTTACTCCCCTTGTAATATATGTGTTCATCTTTTAATATCAAAGTAAGACGATAATGAAAACATTAATTCAGTTCAAAAACTAAATATGAAAACAATTTTTAAAAGTTGATCAACAAATCAAATAGAAATTCAAAATAAAACTAATAAGTATATGCATGATTAAAACACACCTATATACACATGCACATATACACACATAGACAGTTGTAAAGTTTTTTAACAAATCGTAATTTTCAATTCTTTTGTCAAAATCATAGTAAAGTAGAGTTAGATCGATAGGGAGGCGTAATCATTAAATAACATTATTTAATTAAAACGAGGTTGTTGCTGTTGAATTACAAATTAAATATTATGACCTACAGAATGGAATATTATAACCGCGTTTCGGACGTTTTCCAACGACAGACCGAATATGTTCATATGAAAAACACGTCTCTATATGACTATAAAAGTAAATCATATAGATATGTATATTCTATGTCGTACGAGCCTTGTAGAGCGGAGATGTGGTGCTAATACATAGAATTGAAAATAAATATGAAAAATTTAAATCAAAGACGTCTTATTTCATTGCTATGTTGGTCTTTCAACATTAGGACCAACTACAATTACAAAAATGCTAATCATATCTTAAAACAAAAAGAATACGAATTCTCTTTCATACGGTTCTATTAGAACGTGTAAACGATTATTATGAAAATAGAAAATAATGTTATAACATTTTCACGTCTCCAGGCTCATATAAGCTTAAATGAGAATAAACAGGAATATGAAAGTACACACGAGCATATGATAAAAATTAACAAAACGGTCGATGTCTTCATTGAACTTAGTATTTTAGGATTTAAATTTTGTATGTGAATTTTTAGTGTTTGGCACGTTGATTATATATACATTTTTGCATCTTGTCACATTTGATTATAGCGATTACAAAGATAAACATTGTTTTTCTTTTTTTTTCTCATATAGCACCGCTGATCGATGATAAACGTCATAGAAATCGTTGGTGGAACAATAGACGCCACAACGTCAAGATAGAGAACACCAGAGGAATAGCCACACTATTTCTTGAGATGAATCATTGATCTAGAAGGACGGTTCAACAAGTGTGTGATTACATAATATTTGATAACGATGGTGTTGTAGTTGGCTGGGAAGAAGTTTCGTCACATTTTTGTTCCACGGATGGAGTGCTCTAGGAAATAAACTTTATTCATACAATTTCTATTTGGTCTTTAATACAGAAAGAGGAACAAGAAAAGTTGTGCGCGATGGTTGTAGTTATGCGGGTTATTTCTGAGAATGCTTGATATTGTGGCCCGATATATATCAGGTCAATCGAGCACCTTTATTATACATCACGATATTTCATAGATAAGCTAGGCACATATATTTTGTGTGAAAGGTGGTGCAGGGAATAGAATAACTCATCCCCTACTAGGTTGCGAAGTTGGTTTTGTACTCTATCAAGGAAATACACATTTACGGAGCTGCATCTCTGCAGATATGGCAGTAGTCCTCCATAAGAAAACGGTTGTAGAGGATAACGTTAGCAGTGAGATATCGTCTAAGTCTATAGAATGATGCACTCATGTTTCCAGCGATCTTAGCAACACATTTTATTTTAGTCTTCTATTTTAGGTTCGCAATATAAGTCAGTCTCAGGCGCTTATCACGGGAGAAGTCTTTTTAAAAGAGAAAGCCACTGAATTCAACCGGGAAGAAATAATGATATAAGCGTTTGTTCGAAAAGAAACAAAGTAGGTTTTGGAAGCATAAAAAAAAACACTCCACTATTTCCCCATTGTAGCTCGTGCTCTAAGTCTGAAGAAAGCGAGTCGGAAAAATCTTGCTCATAAGTACTTTTCGAGGTGCTACAATATTTTGTTGTGTGGTCTGCATAGATATCAAGGAATGATCTCCAGATATGATTTGGAAGATCATTAACGAGGATAAGGAATATACTAACGGCTAAAACTATATATATTCAGGTTTGCCGGGCTTGATATTATGGGCTTGGGAATTCTGCTCGTCCATAATCACTTTAATAGATTCCTCAGGTAGAAGATATTCGATGATAGTGGGGAAAATTCATGATATTCAGAAGTTTGCAAGTTGGTGAAGCAAGCTCATTGCGCTGCACTTTCTGGGAGGCTTTTGATATATCAAAAGCTATCGCCCTAGAAACGAAACCCTCGTCGATAGATTAACTGATCCTATGCGATATTACAGTCAGAAAGTCCGCTGTTGATCTTGCATAACAGAAATTCATATCTATTGTCGCTAAGTAGAGTGCTGTGAAGGTTGCTGAAAACCTCTCGATGTATCATAATTTCTAGCAACTTTTATAACGCATATGAGACTGATCGGCGTGTACATCATGTAAATGACTGATCTTCAGTAGTTTTAAATACTTGGCCGTCAGCGAAGTCTTCCAATTTGAGGGAAAGCATTATTCCTTTAATAAATGATTGAGAATCTTTGTAAGGAGATAGCTTATATCTTGTTACAGTGTATCGAGTAATAAGACTGCAATATTGTTGGGACCAGTTTCCTTTGTCAACATCAAGTTGTGTTTAGAGTTAGGCCACACCCTGAACAGTTATTCGGATGTCGCTCATAGTTTTTTGTTCAGTATTGGGCAGAGATTTAGGGTAAGGTAGAACCGATCACATGAGGTAGAATTTGCTGCAAATATTTATTTTACAAACCTGTGGCTTAGGAATATGCTTTGAAACTCAGAGAAATCAAGCTGTTGATTAGTCACTGTGCATCTTAACGGTTGAGCACATGACTTTTCTAGCTTTTCTATGACACTTATTTGCAGGGGGTTCGGGCAGATTTGAAAAAAAGGTGTTCTTTTCAGAGCGTCTATTTCGATCAAACAATGTAAATATCGTTCAATAGCGGCACCATTTTCTATAGCTTGCTGTTTGGTCTATGTTGTGATGTTTTGGATTATATGAATCGCTAAATATGTACGAATATCAAACTTGTTTAATTGTAGCTACTTCTTGTCGGACTCTTCCGGCAGGGTACGTAAGCAGGCGGCAGAAGGTGACACAAAGACGTCCAGACGATAAATCAAAAACACTAGACAAAATATAAAGAAAGAAACTACTATGTAAATTATATGAAAAACATTTGGTGATTAGTGTTAGGGTTGGAGTGGGATATAATTGTGATTTTCCCTTATGTTTTTTTCGTTTAGAAAAAACTCTGACGAGCTGGTTAATTTTATTTTTTTCGGCAAAAAACAATCATTATTTATTTGAAACTTTTCTTGAAAGCAAACAGCGTTTAATTCCTGTTTGACTCCAACGCCTATTCAAAAGTTATATCCTGGCAGCTTTCGCGTCGGCCTGTTCTGGTTGCTTACGTAATCTACTGGAATATGCCGAAACAGAGTTAGCAAAGTATGTGACGAAAATTTTACAAATAGCGTAATCTTATTTATCGGAAGGAATAATCGCACGATTTTTTTTGCTTTTAGAGAGATTTGAGATATGAAGGTACTTAAGATGTTCCAGTCTGCCATTTAGTATTGTTAAAATCTGCAAATGAAAAGGGATATCAGGGGTATTGCTTAGCTTTGTTTTAATCTTAATTGAGACAACTGAGTGATCGGGGGTTCCGCGTGGAAAAAGGGCAATACATATTCAATGATGAGGGAATATTGTTAGAAAATGACCAGGAGCACTTGTCAAATGCCCATCAGTATCGGGTACGCGTGTTGACTTGTCAGAAAGTGAAGTAAGCGTATATGAAAGGGAAAAATAGTTACAACACCTCTCTTCATCATGGATATTGTGTGGTTGAACAAGCTTCTGAACAATGTGAACATTTACGTCGTGAACAATATCATGATCTTATCGATTTCTGTTGAAGGGTCGATAGAGGGAAAAGTTGAAAAATGTGCCGTGAGCAATTGAGACACGGAAGAACATATAGCGTAAACATGGTTCTTTTTAGGAAGTGTACTCATTATTTGGAAAACCGTCATTGATGTAGACACATATTTACTGACCATAAGGGTTTAACAGGCATGTTCGACTAAGCTGTGATAATTAATCTATCTACAAGTACTGACGAGTCAAGGTCACTTTCGCACAGACACAACATGTCTGGTTTCGTCTCCTGTGAATTAATTTCAAATGTCTGAAGGCAACAACGTAGACCTATAATGTTGGAGAAAACACTGATAGAATAGATCTACGTTATAATTTGGGGGTATCGGTTTTAGCTCACGCTTTGGTTCATGACTTTTGAAGTGTTGTTGAAAAAGTCAGCAGATGTGTAAAAATAAGAGAAATATAATTTGTGTAAAGCATTAACGACGGAAAAGTCATAGCAATTCTATTAATATGGCACATAGAAGGCCTGTTGGAACCTTCTAAATGGTCGGGATTCCATTCACCTAATTGCAATACAGCAGGCGCTGTATTTTGTACAGGTTTATAAGACATACTCTTTGGGAGTTACTTCAAAATTTGGGCCGATGTACTATCAAGCGGAACACGTCGGTCACATGGCTAGAAAAATAGAAATATTTTTACTCAATCATCCAGAAATTCCGCTTTTACTGAAACATAAGGTAACACATTTATGTAACGATGTGTAACTTCCAAGGTGCGAGTAGAGATGCACAATAAATAATATAACAAGAGAGAGAAAATGCAGGAATAAAAACCAGTAATATATTATTCATATTTAGTTTCGTTGTCGGGTGTAATCTAATGAATTTAGTTGGGTAACCATACGAGCTGAAAAAATTTGAATTCAGTTGGTTTCACTTCTAAATCCCGGGGATATAATTTATGCACTTTATGTTTTCCCATTCTGTCGTTTATTCTTATTTACAAACAATAAACTCCAACTTCCCGTAGGGTAAGCGTAATGAAGCCAGCTAGAACATAGGCGTATTGGGATATTTTGAAAAAAAGTTTAGAAAATGGCGAGGAACTCATGCACATAAGTGAAAAAAGTTTAGAGGAGAGATTCAAAATACAATTAGTTTAAAGGGTGGGTTATTTAAATAAAAGTTCAGTTTTCCTCTATCGCTGTTTAGAGTATAACTGATAGCTACAAATATTTTATATACAATGATGCTTTATCGAATTTTGTCAGGTTTCTTTCGACCGGCAAAAATATTGCAGTGCTACATTACATCTGTTTATTATGATATTAACCCGGTTGCTTTGAGAAAAAAAAACGCGTGCTTGAAGTAATCAAAAAGTTCCACGCCCAAATATGAGATCAAGTCTAAGATATTGCAGCTGAAAGCTGAATTAAGCAAATCTATGACAGAAGAAGAGGTGAGGACATTTCATTTTAGGGCGAGGAAGAACACACACGCGTCTGCATGTAGCTTGTATATAATAAATAGTGTGAAGCACTGTGTCTTTCTCTCTGTCTCTCTATGTATGTCCGGACCACATATTTATAAATGGATATACTATATTGTATAACATACTCCGCGAATTGTAACTTCATTGAAGATCAATCCAGCTAATTGGCTCTAGAAAAATTACAACAAGTTTCACTCAGATGTTGTTATAGAAACCGCTCTAGAGCAGGCATAATGCGACTTGGTGAAATGGGATAATAAAAACAACGCTTCAAGGTAAAAAATAAGCCAACGACATATGTTATATGGACAGATTCCAATCCGAAAAACAACAATTCTTCCCCATGTTGTCAGAAACATCGCTCATGAAATGTGAAGACTTAAAAACAAAATAAGTCTAATATTACATGAAATGCACAGAAAAACGTGTATATCTTTTTTTAATGGAAATCGCTCTAGAAGAAAGCATGACGCCATTTGATGCAAATACATAACAACAATGAAATATGATAATCGCAAAGATGGATATGCATATTGGCCTTGTAAAGAAGCTAATGGAAAAGGAATCTGAATTACACTGAGGTATAAAAACAGTGAATTAATAGATACCACTAGAAAAACGAGTCAAAAGACTTGGAACAAAATAAGTAATTTATAAACCATATAACTCTGAAGAACACATATTATGATAGTATTGATAGACAGTACTGAGACTAGCAACATCACGTCTCTGAGAGAGAGGACGTTGAGAAGAATAAAAATAAGGCCAATCAAATTGCAGATACGTGTCTGCACCTTATCAAGACACCAACATGCGACAGAGAGTCAGTAACTAAAATACGACAACAGTACTTCATACAGTTTCCAGCAGTATATTTTTAGAGATAAATAATAGTATCAGGGGAGAGAAAGTTCTTGGAGAGGGTAGAAAAAACTTACCCTTCGAGCAGCAGAAGAAGCACTTGATCTAATGTATGAACTCCAAGAAAGAGTTGATGAGATAGAAATACCGCGACGTTTTAGAGCAGAGCCATTCATGAGAATTTCAGGAAGAAAAAGGGGATACTTCAAACATTGATAGACACGAGCTGAGTCTTAATAGGATCAAACGAAACAAATTTTTCGTAATATAATCTACAACTGAATACAGGTCAACTTATAGGTCAGCTGCATATTTCGACAAGTCCGAAAGAAAATAGGCGAGATGCAACACCAGAATAGAGAGTGGTATCATCATCATGCATGTTAATTGTCTGATGAGAATTTTTAGAAGATTATTTATATAGAGAAGCATCAGTGTTGAGCCTAGACTAGCACCCTGACAAATACCAGCATTGCTAGGAAAAGAGTTTTTCTCAAGTTTTTCTCAAGCTTAGATAAAAAACTAGAAAAAAAGCGAATGATGTCAAGAACTTTACCACTAATGCTATACACCCGGGGATTTGTGTAGGAGATCGGAATTCAACAACTCACGAATGCCTTCGGAATGTCACGCGCAATGGATGTACCCTATCCTGAATTATCCATAAACTCACATATCCGCTCAGTTACAACAGTTTACAAATCAACAGTAGAAGGAAAACAACCAAAGTAATACTAAACATCATCATATAGGTTCATAAATTCAAGGACAATAAACACACTTTCCATTAAAAATACTTTTTTTAAAAACTTTCCTAATAACACTAACACGACGATACTCTGTCAAGTTACTAAATCATTCATCCCACTACGATGGTCGGGAGAATGATCGCTGCCATATAAACACCTGTCAAAAAAAAGAACATCGAACTAGATCGGGTTCTGTGTAGATAGTTTGTCAATCATTTTACCTTGCATTCTCTTTGACTTTTTATAAGCATCGCTGTAGACAAAACATAAAACCACTTAATGTATGGAGCTGAAAACAATAGAATATGATTATCGCTAAGACAAGCGATGCCTACTGATTTTAGTTTTAACAAAATCCAAGCAATAGGTAGGAGTAAAGCAGTCATCACGAGGAAAGTTCGTAAAGACTGCTGTTCTTCGAAAGAAGCTATTGGAAAACCTGTATTAGCGATGTATATATATAGTAGTAGGCCTTCGTCGGTCGTGTCCGACCATGAATGGCACTTGCAGATCTTGTTGGCTAGTTCCAGTCTTTAGAATCCCGTCAGTGGTGTCAATATCCCAAGGGGCATACTGGCTCGATCAGGGCATTTCTTGCTGTGGCTGAGAAGGCCTATGTGGGCCTTGCAGTCTCTGCCACAGTTGTCACATATGAAGTGGGAGGGTTGATGAGGAAGCTCACTTGCTTTTGCCCTTTCTTTCCTCCTTGCACGCTTTTCAGCAGCTTTTATTTTCCACTTTGCCTCCCCGATGTCAAGCTGTCGTTTGAGGGTTTTTTTCCATTTATCCCTGTCAGAGGCAAGGCTTTCCCCAGATGATGGATCGATGTCAATGGCCTTCATGTCTCTCTTGCAGACATCCCTGTATCTTAGAAGAGGGCGACCATGGTCTCTCTCTCCTTCTTTTAACTCTCCATAAAGGAGATCTTTGGGAATTCTGCCATCAGCCATTCTGTGAACGTGGCCAAGCCATCTCAGTCGGCGTTGCCTCAGTAGTGTGTACATGGATTTCATACCAGCTATTTCAAGCACCTCAATGTTTGTCTTTTTGTCTTCTCATCTGATACCTAGGATGAAACGCAGGCTTCTAAGATGAAATATCTGCAACGTTTCCTCTTGTTTAGCATAGGGTGTCCATGTCTCACTGCCATACGGCAGGACGCTTATAATGCAAGCATTGTACACTGACATTTTTGTGCTGGCTTTGAGTAAGGAGTTTTCCCAGACTCGACCCTTTAGCTTAGACAAGGTACCTGCTGCTTTACCAATCCTTTTGTTGATTTCCGTATCCAACGAGAGAGAATCCGAGATGTTTGAGCCAAGATATGGGAAGTCTTCAACAACACCTAGCTCAAAGTTGTCAATTTTGATAGAGGGCTTGCCTGTTGAGCCCAGGGACAGTATTTTGGTCTTTGGAAGGCTAATGGTCAGGCCGAAATCTTTACAGGCAATAGAGAGGCGGTTAATAAGTAATTGAAGCTCCCCCTCAGTGTGAGTAGCAATGCCTGCATCATCAGCATATAGCATGTCCCTCATCGTTGCTTGTCTTACCTTGGTCTTTGCTCTGAGTCTGGAAAGGTTAAAGAGGCACCCATCAGATCTTGTCCTAAGAAGGATGCCTTCATTCACATCACCAAAAGCATGCTTCAAAAGCATTGAGAAAAAGATCCCAAAGAGGATTGGGGCCAGAACACAGCCCTGTTTCACTCCATTACAAATGTCGAATGGTTCAGACGGGTTCCCATCAAATTGTACTGTTCCTTTCATATTCTGGTGGAATGATCTGATGAGACTCAGAAGCTTTGGAGGACAGCCAATTTTAGAAAGTGCCAAGTACAGCCCTCTGCGACTGACAGTGTCAAATGCTTTTGTGAGATCCACAAAAGCAATCTGTAACGGCATATTTTGTTCCCTGCATTTCTCCTGAAGTTGTCTCAATGAAAATATCATGTCTACTGGTGATCTCCCTGCCCTGAAGCCACACTGGGACTCAGGATACACACGCTCAGCAAGCGCCTGTACCCTTACAAGTAGTCCCCTTGCATAAACCTTGCCCACAATACTTAGTAGAGATATGCCCCTGTAATTGTTGCAGTCACTCCGATCTCCTTTGTTCTTATAGAGAGTAATGATGTTGGTGTCTCTCATGTCCTGTGGTACTTCACCTTCTGCCCAGCAACAGCAAAGAATATCATATATGGGTTTCAGGAGGACTGTCTTACACTGCTTGATGAGATCTGGAGGAATCTCGTCATTACCTGGGGCTTTGCCAGGGGCAATCTGATCTATAGCTTTGTTTAGCTCAGAGATGGTTGGCATTTCATCGAGCTCATGCAGGACACTGAGTTGTTCCATTGTAGCAAGTGCAGACTCAGAGACCTCACTTGTCTTTGCATAAAGGTCAGCGTAGTGCTCCTTCCAGCGATCCATCTGCCTCCCCTTGTCAGTAATAATTTCTCTGAGTGGGGCCCGTAGCAACCCTTATGCCTTCATACATGGTCCCGATGTTGCCTGTGGCAGATGCATTTTTAATGCGATGGCTAAGCTCCATCCAGTATTCATTGGCACAACGCCTGGCCATCTGTTTGGCCTCTTTTCTGGCTTGCCTGAGCTTGCACAGATTTTGATTGCTAGAGAGCCTGTTGTACTCGCACTGCATCTGCCTCGTTCTGTTGATATAAGGACTGAGTTCCTTGGACTTCGCCTCAAACCAGTCAGTTGACTTAGCTTTTTCCTTCCAAAGGTGGCCAGAGAACAGTTGTGCATTGCTCCCTTCAGAAACTGCCATCGCGTGTCAGCCGATTCAGACTTGATTGTGGAATATTCCTTCTCAAATAGGTCCGCAAACTGCGATACAAGCGCAGGATCCTGCATGTTTGCAGTATTCAGACGGGGCTTTCCCTTAGCCTTAGAAAAGAGCATCTTTTTTTAGGTGAGAGCCTAATTTTGCAGCAGACAAGCGAGTGGTCAGTATCGCAGTCAGCGCTGTGGTAGGATCTGACAACTCTGACAGAGTTGAGATTTGCGCGACGGATGAGCACAAGATCAGGTTGGTGCCAATGCTTACTTCGTGGGTGCCTCCAAGAGACCTTGTGCTGTGGTTTTGTATCAAAGAATGAATTGGCAACACACAGTTCGAAGCGCGTGCATAGTTCAAGCAATCTCTGCCCATTTTCATTTATTTTTCCAGTATTGAATTTATCCAGACAGGCAGGCCAAGCTTCGTGGTCACCGCCAACCCGAGCATTGAAATCGCCGAGCAAAATTACTTGGTCCTTGGGAGGGAGCTTAAGAAGGGTAGCACAGAGACTCCCATAGAACACATCTTTAACATCAGGGGTGTCCATTAGAGTTGGGGCATAGACACTGATGAGTGTGACAGGGCAAGTGGTGGTGTTGAGTCTCATTGTGAGGATACGTTCAGATCCGTCTATAGGAGGTTCTACCATTTTTAATATGCTATTCCTCACAGCAAAGCCAACACCATGCTCCCTCCTCTCACTTTTTGGCTTACTTTGCCAGAAGAATGTGTAATCTTTTTCGCGCAGGCTAGCAGCCTCAGCAAGGCGCGTCTTATGCAGTGCAGCAATGTCTACGTCTAGTCTATGAAGTTCGTTGTTGATAACTGCAGTTTTCCTCAAATCATTTATGCTTATCAAGTCGTCTGAGATGCCAGTAAGCATAGTCCTGACATTCCAGGTTCCCAGTTTAAGAGCTGGACTCTTTGATATAGATTTTGTATTAGCGCCTGGTGTAGTCGATTCATCTAATTTTTCGGCTTTTGGCCTAGCCCCACACACCCAGATGAAGCAGGTTAGACGGGCACGAGAAAGCACCTTATTAGCTGGGGGCTGCCCAGCTTGAGGAATGGGCGGTAGCTTTCTAATGGGGCACGAAGACCCCTCCCACCGTCGAAAAGAGGCCCTGGCGCTCCTCATTACGGCCATTAGTCAGAGCTTATAACCGGTAAACTGCCTCTCATCCGTGTTGTGCTCCACCGAGGTAAAATCGATGGACTGGAGTGTCCTCTCCAGTAAAAAAAAAAGAAAAAAAAAAGAATGATATATTTCTAATTAGCTTATAACTGATAAACTGCTTTTCATCCGTGTTAGGCTCCACCGAGGTGAAGTTAATGGACTGGAGTGTCCTTCCCCTCCAGTGCAAGTGCTGCCAGGGCAAAACAACAAAAAAAATTATATATATATATATACATATATATAAATATAGGAATGCAGATGCTGCCCAGTTATCAGCATTCCCCTCTATTTCCCGGTGATTGCACAAGCGAGGCATACGGAATGACATCAGCTCGTCACACAGGGACGCAGGTTTTTTATAGAGTTGATCTCTCTAGGCATTGCCTTTATAAGGCTGGTAACCCCGGCCATTGTCCCTCAAAGTGGATCATCTGCCCAGCATTGTGAGTTGGGACCATAGCTAACAGAAATGCATCAGCTGCTCCTCAACCTTAAAGTCACATGCTCCCATGACTTTACCTTTATTCCTTGGACAGCAATGAACCTTCCCCCCTAAAGGCATAGGGAATTTTGTAGCCCACTACGTGGGCATTCATGTAGTTTGTCAGGTCAGCCGAAACCTGGTACCGAAGTAGAGCCATCGCATGTATTGCGACTTCTTGGAGCCATACATGAGCTAGATATGCAGTGTGGACCAGAGGCTGCTGACCAGATACCAAAGTATCAGCGGCTGTCTTTCACCAAAGGTGCTACCACTCCTCCATATCAAACACAAAATATTCACCGTGTCCCTGGCAGGGTGGCTTCCGGGTACTATGCCTTGCCAAAGGGCAACCCGCGATTTTGTCCGGCACTGCTTATTGGATATTCGCAGCTAACCTTTATATTTAAAGGCCGTTCCCCTATCCGCAACCCGAGGAGCCGGTGGATGGGAGTTTTTCTTCACCACACCACATATATATATATATATATATATATATATATATATATATATATATATATATATATATATATATATATATATACACAAACATCGTGAAAACCATTTGATCAACCAGTCTAACAAGTTACAACAAAGGAAGCAGTTACTATATCAGACAATCCAGAAGAACAACTCTTTTAATAGTATTCATACAAAAGACTGAGACTAGCAACATTATGTCTGTGAGAAAGACGGTGAAAAGAAAAAAGTGTAGACTCTACCAAATTTAAATGTTGATCATTAAAGAAGACAGGTATAGTTTCCAAGCTCTGTGATTTTCTAGATGTTAGTGAACAAAATCTAATGAATGTAGTTAAATAAGTTATTTAAAAGTGATAAACGATGAGAAACATCACAAACAAAAACAATAAAAATTCGTTGCCATTAAACAATTTTCTTTTTAAACTAATTAAAAAAAATCACACATACTTTTTTATTACATTTCCTGATATACCGATTAGTAGTGATTTAGTGATGTATAGGTTTATCCCCACAAATGTAACCCATCTCTAGTTAATCAACTCAATAAGTTCTGCGGTCCAAAATGTATACAAAGTGTATACAAATAAACATCAATCAATACTAGACTTGCCCGCCAAGTTTCTCCTCATCACTGTCCAATATCGTTTTACGCCGTTCAATGGAAAGCATAACTGAATATGACGCACGAAATTGTCAATAACTTACACACGTTTCTATTGGTACTGCCTTACTTTTCCCTTCATGTCAGGAATAGTCTGGGGATTGTTTCGATTAACCTTATATTTTAGATAACTTCATATATAAATATCAGAGAGGTAAATGTCGTGTATGAAACCGACTGATGAGACGATTACCAAACTGTTTCTTCACATAATTGACGCCGATGAATTACAGACTATTTGAAATTCATTCATGGAACTTCAGGCATACACTCGAGTGTACATGTATCAAATATGGTTGCATTGCAGAAAACACTTGTAATCTCATCAGCAATTCTACTTGAAGAATGTTTGGGTGTGGTAAGTGATGTAACCCTGCTATTTGTACATTGCTTTTTTCGCTTTGATTTATATTGTATTCAATTTAAACTTCACTCAAGCTTAACCTTTTTATTTCTATAGTTTTATGTTACTGTTTTAACATACATTTAAATACTATTAAGTCAGCAAAATACAATACCTCATATTTCACAATAAACATTTCTTATTTACAATTGTATATCACTTAGCTATGGAGAAATCCTATTTGTTATTATGTTGCATTATGTTTTCATGTGTTTTGAGAAAGCTATCTCATTTCATCACATGTTACATATCCACTTTCTTCCAAGTAACAATGACATAAAATATAAGTTAGTTCATAAACATAACAAAAAAGTATATAATTATATTAAATCGTATTCACACTACTTCCATGACTAATACTTTTCAGTCACGGGCACTTCCATGAGGGTGTAGTTTCGCCTAGAATCATGTCTTACAAAAACAAAAGATAAACACACATTCTTAAGTGTAAGTAAATAACTATCGACTTTCTTTTCTGATAGCTGTGGAAGATGTTCCGGGCTACGGACATCTGGGGTGCTTAGCTCCTGATCTTACTATCGATTATTCGGTTATTCTATACACGTGCTGTTCGCCCCAAAGCTGCCGAACGAATTGTCTTACATCGCTCGCTACCTATTTCATGACCCATTTAACGTCACATCAGCGTCTGGCGAGGTGACATTTAAGTGAATAATCAAGGATCTCTACGACACCTCTTTCATAGAAAAAATATCATGAGATGAATACTAGTGAATGCATACGTTCTTTTTAAAATCCTGCGCTGTATTCTATGAATATACTTTTAACTATTTGTCACGGACGTTTTTTTAATGGTCATTATTATTACTACGCTCACACTTGCCGTGTTTAATATGAATACACTTTATATGCGTACGTATTATTTGATGGAACAACGATGAACAAGGCGACCGTTGTGAGCCCCCCCCCCTTATCGTTGAGACACTTACGATATATTGTAACTCAACTTTCTATCATTTTACAAAAATTCAGTTATAATATGAACGGATCGTACATGCTTTTCGATAGAAGATATGATTTCTTAATTATGTAGACACCTATTGTACAGGGTGGGCCAAAATAAGGGTCCTATCTTTAAATTTGAATAACTTGAATTTGAATAACTTCCACAAAATAAAAGTTAAACTCACCAAACTTTATGTGTGTGTAGACTGACCCTTTTGAGATTTTTTGAAATAAACAAAACAAATTTTAGCCGAAAAACACTTCTTAAAACTTACAAAAACTAAAGTATTGTTTTTTACACTGTTTTGAGTTTTTTAAGCAAAAATAATGTTTTCTAAATGAGGGTACGTTCCTTAGGGCTAATACGGCTCATGCTTGCTTCGGAAGGGGTCCTTTACTTATTCTAAAAAAAAAAAAAAATAAAAAAAATAAAAAAGTTATGAATTTTAAAAAATAGGACCCTTATTTTTGCCCACCCTGTATAATGCATTTAATTTCCGCTATTGTCGTCTATTTCTTAAGGGGCATTTCATATTCAACTTGCCTGTAATAAGATTATAATAACTGCATAATTTCTCACTGCTGAATTATGTCCATCTATTTCCAAATCATCAGACCATTATTACTAATTAGTTCACGCCTAACATTGTTCAATGTATTCATGTCTATACATAAAAATACTTGAAAACAAAACACGACCTCAATTTTCACTGATAAGAGATAACCTTGATGATGTTTATAATGACATGATGTTAATTACGTTCTGATTTCAGCTTTAATAAGTGCTGTGACATTATTGAATGTTAAATAAAACGACGTCATGTCTTTGGTGTACTTTTCCTAAGTCATTTACATGTGGTTCACTTAAATAATTTGTTCATGTAAAGTCGATATTTTCATGGAAAATAGAATCCGTTTGTATGACCAATTTTCTCATAATTATTGAATAATTTGTTTCGGAAGGAGACTTTTCAACCACAGATATTTTAACTTCAAGGAGATGTGCTCCTTAGAAATCTTGAAGATGACCGATGCACCATGATTTAAAATTATTAACCGAACTATTGGTATGTGGTGTCGATACACGATAATGTATGGTTTACTGAAACATCGACGCTAGAGAAATGGTCAACTGAGATGAGTGTATGCTATATTAAAAGAAAGCTGTTAAAATATAATTACAAAATACAAATTGTATGTTTACATTGTTATTACAAATTACAGTATTTATTGTTATTGTTATAATCGTTATTATTATTGTTACTATTGTTTTATTATTATTATTAATATTATGATTATTATTAGTTTGTTATTATTTTTGTTTTTTCTCACCCGAGTTTTAACCATTGATCGTTAATTTTAAATAAAATACGGTGTTTTTTTGAGTTTGAGTATACGCCATTCCTTACCACATGTATGACATTCCGTCGTCTTCCGAAAATCATTGCAAATCATGTGTCGCTTGACAGCTAATTACAATTAATTTCTAACTGATATTGTGCGTTTTTTTTAAACATCAGCGGTAATGAGCATGCATGTAAATAGTGTACACTCCGTGCACTCATGGTTGAGTTATCGAGTGCGGTATCACTTTTAAATTTTCTAAACGTCATTGACTCTAGAAAAATCATTGTACCTGGCATCGATTAATGCCAATGACAGCGCGTATGATTGTCGGAAGGGCGTAAGAATATGTTACTTTATTTATCTACCCTATGTTTTTCAGGCCAAGTGTTTTACTGTAATGTTGCGTCTCTGTTTTTAGCTGTGTGTACAAGTGTTAGTCCAGTTTCACTATAATTGATCGCCGTGATATGGTCATGTAGAGATGTCTCTGCACTAGAGATGTTTCTTCTCTACTACATCTTTATTATTCTTTATGTCATCCTGTACTCTCAATACTATTTGCTTTTTTATTCGTCTCGTGAACGTTTATATGTGAGTTTAGTATATCATGCATTATATTTCTCTATACGTTTTTTTTTCAATTCAGGAATTTATCTGGTGTTAAATCTATTATTAATATCAGAATGGTCTTCTATCTATCACATATATTTCTGAAGTTTCAATTATTGTGTTCTTCATCTTCTGATCTTTATCCTGGGAGCTAAGAATGTTGTGTATCTCATTACCTTATAATGATTCTCGTTATAATGGTACTAGTTTTCTAGATGTATAAAGTGCATTCATTGCAATAGTATAGAATAAAGCGCTACCATAACAGTCTTGTGTGGTGGTGTATTACTGTTTGCTAGCTAGCTGCATTTAAGATGGTTTTACTTCTTCAATTATCGGTCTTACGACTGTAAATGTCCTTTTAATTTGCATATGATTTTTTTATATTCGCATCACTTTGTTTTGCACAACACTATGTACGATTTCGCGGCTTAAATGCCATTTTTCAGCCATGACAATGCATTTACGTGTAATACTGGTGTGTTAGTCTTATTACATTATTATCTGCATTGGTCTTCGCATTTACTAAATTTTCGTAATAGGTGATATGTTGTCTTGTTGTATAAAGTTCATACATTTACATATATCGATTGAAGCAACTCTTTATCCAGTCGTGTCTGGTTTTGTATTTCTCTTTCGCTAGTTTACTGCATTTAGGGTGCCCTCTCTAGGTCTCATAAGCCATAATTTACTGATGGCCTAGATGTTGTCTGTTTTTCTTTTCATATAATTAGCTCAGATAACTTTCTTGTGCAGCACTCAAAAGCTATTCCGTTTCTTGGTTTAAGTGTAATATTCTAAATTATGTCAATGTGGTTTTATGCGTCATGGCTTTGTCAGTTTTATTATCTTGTTATCTTAGTTGGTTTCCGTAATATTTCACCCCTTTAATCAGATATGTGATTGTATCTGCTTGTATGGTGTCACACGTCCCTTTGGTGCCGATTTCTACAAGTCATGTCGCCCGTTTTGGGGGAGGGGGGCTCTACTGACTATAATTTCAACGATATTCCGTTCAAATTGTTTTGCTGTTCTATCTCTTGTAGTAATCTCCCGCCCTTCGCTAGAGTGAAGGGCGGAAGAGTACTACAATAGATAGAAATTCTATACTAAGAATTAAACTAAACACTCTTCATTTACAACCAACCACCATATACCATAGATGATAGTGAAATACATAACATCAGGAAATGAAAGCAAGAAAGCACGATGTTCTGTATAACGCACGTTTGTGAAGCGGTTGGCTGAATATCATAAAATAATAACACCAATAAAAGAATAAGAAGAAACTAAAAAAGAAGGATATTACAATCAAATAATGTAATACAGACTCTTAATATAATCATATACTTTATTGGATATTAATATATTATGAGTCTGAATACAAGTCAAGTGAAAACAAGCATATATTATTCACCAAAATATTATATTTCTCAATTACTACTACTAAGTATAGGATTTCATAATTACTACTACTAAGTATATGATTTCCTAATTACTACTACTAAGTATAGGATTTCCTAATTACTACTACTAAGTATAGGATTTCATAATTACTACTACTAAGTATATGATTTCTTAATTACTATAACTAAGTATAGGATTTTCTAATTACTACTACTAAGTATAGGATTTCCTAATTACTATTACTAAGTATATGATTTCTTAATTACTATTACTAAGTATATGATTTCTTAATTACTACTACTAAGTATAGGATTTCCTAATCACTATTACTAAGTATATGATTTCCTAATTACTACTACTAAGTATAGGATTTCCTAATTACTATTACTAAGTATAGGATTTCCTAATTACTACTACTAAGTATAGGATTTCATAATTACTACTACTAAGTATATGATTTCCTAATTACTACTACTAAGTATAGGATTTCCTAATTACTACTACTAAGTATAGGATTTCATAATTACTACTACTAAGTATATGATTTCTTAATTACTATAACTAAGTATAGGATTTTCTAATTACTACTACTAAGTATAGGATTTCATAATTACTATTACTAAGTATATGATTTCTTAATTACTACTACTAAGTATAGGATTTCCTAATTACTATTACTAAGTATAGGATTTCCTAATTACTACTACTAAGTATAGGATTTCCTAATTACTATTACTAAGTATAGGATTTCCTAATTACTATTACTAAGTATAGGATTTCCTAATTACTACTACTAAGTATAGGATTTCCTAATTACTATTACTAAGTATATGATTTCTTAATTACTACTACTAAGTATAGGATTTCCTAATTACTACTACTAAGTACAGGATTTCCTAATTACTACTACTAAGTATATGATTTCCTAATTACTACTACTTAGTATAGGATTTCCTAATTACTACTACAAAGTATATGATTTCCTAATTACTACTACTTAGTATAGGATTTCCTAATTACTACTACTAAGTATATGATTTCCTAATTACTACTACTTAGTATAGGATTTCCTAATTACTACTACTAAGTATATGATTTCCTAATTACTACTACTTAGTATAGGATTTCCTAATTACTACTACTAAGTATATGATTTCCTAATTACTACTACTTAGTATAGGATTTCCTAATTACTACTACTAAGTATATGATTTCTTAATTACTACTACTAAGTATAGGATTTCCTAATTACTATTACTAAGTACAGGATTTCCTAATTACTACTATTAAGTATAGGATTTCCTAATTACTACTACTAAGTATAGGATTTCCTAATTACTACTACTAAGTATAGGATTTCCTAATTACTATTACTAAGTATAGGGTTTAGCTTTTAGCTGCCATTTTCAGTGTTGCTTTAATCGATTATAAATTCCATTCTATATCTTCTTTCAGTTTGGTCAAATTTGATCATATAAAGTATCTTCAAGAATCGAAATTTAAGACCTTTACTATTAAATTACTTTCAAGTGTGATTCATTTCATTCTATATTCGTTTTTTCTATGTTAATGGTTAATTTCTAGGTTGACATTTGTGTCTTATTATGTTTGTTAAAATGTATTATTATGTTTAGTTGTTATACATTAAGTTTATTTAGGTAAGAAAAGAAAGGTTCAAAGCAGGTAAGAAGTAAAGTATTAACAGCTGAGATTCGTGTTAGTGTGTGGTAGCCGAAAGCAGGAACTTGATAAAACACGACTATATGTTTCGTAGAACAGCGACCGACACTACACGTGTCGGTGTATAGCTGTTAATATAATGACTATAGTTAAATACTGCTTATTTCTCTCTGTGTCTTTATCTATGCACGGACAAAATGATAATAAAATATATGAAATATTGTGTAAAATCATATTTAATCAATGAAACTACTGGAAGATTAATTTACATGAGAAAATTATTGTCAGCTCAACTCTTAGCAGATACAATTAACTGACATTTGAAACTGTCTATTCGTTCTTCTATTAGTGCGTGTTTGACGATCATACATGCTATATTAACAATTTTTGCTAAAACGTGCTTATCGAACACGAGAAGTTTAATGCTTTTGTGTTTTATATATACATTTTATTCACGTCTACCGAAACATTGTTCCACCGAAGCATAATAGATACTGTAATAGGATTGGCTTTATTTGTGCATAGGTCAACCTGTGTGGGTGGCTAGGTATTCAGATATTTGTTCACATGAAGTTAAATGGCTGCATGTGCGTACGGTCTGAGAAACGAAGAAGGTAGGTATTTATAAAGGCAAGCGGCTAAAGCAAAGAGGCTATTACATTAGAAACATCTTCAGGCATCTCGTGTCCACCACAGTGAGTGGTCGGGTGAAAATCAGGTGGGTTGGCGGTATCTACGTTTGTGTACAAGTGAGTAATTAAATCGAAGCGCATTGCGTTGAAGAACTTCATAAACATGAATAGGGGTGTAAAACTGCGGCGACCCGACAGGGGATGGAGCTTTGGAAAGAGTTAGGTCAGAATTATTTTTTGCATCCTTTCTATAAAAGAGAGCCTTCTGGTTGGTTAACCATCTCATATTTTGAAAGAATAATGCATGTACCAACGAATGGTTAGTTTATAGAGATATCGGAAGATGTAAGAACATTGCTAGCCCAGCAGAGGGAAGCTACTTCATTTGCTGAAAACTTAGAAGCAGCTTCTGCGTAGTTATTCTTTCCAGCCGTCATCATCTTGACACTACGTTCTTAGTTCGCTGAAAAGAAATTAAGACACTAACACAATAATGATATCTAAAAACATTTGCCCATGGACTTTTAACTGCCGTTTTTATTCATAGAATAACGTTGGGAATTTTCTTTACACCCGCCTTTAATATACATCTCTATTTCTCGACGGTAACGCGGTAAACACAACGACGTTTTCAGTTACCTATCACAGTTGTGTTACACTCGATACATTGTCTAACGACTTTATTTTACAACAAATTGGCCATAATCTCAACGGATTCAACATGCTTTTGTTTACTAGGGGTAATTTCTATATTGGGTAGACAAGTTTCAAATTCAAATTCCGCTATTTATTTGCTTCTAAATCATTAGGGTCAGTTTTAATTCACTTTGCTTTAAATTAAATTATTCAGACAGTCGATATTTCTAGTTGCAGAGTTATCTCAATCTATTTCAATATAGATAGCTGGCAAGTGTGTCCTATTATATCTCAACTAACATTGTTCAGACACTTCATGATTATTCATTGTCTTAGAAGCAGAACACGACTCGCGTCCTTACCGTTGAGAGACAGCCATGATAATATTGATAATTACAGTGTAAGTTTTATGCTGTTATAGATTACATCAAAAAGGTTATAACTTGGTTGAATGGTTGCCGAGTACTTTTCATGTGTTTCACTTCACATATAATGTTTAAGTAAATTTCGATGGTCTCAGTTAAAATAGAATCCATTTGTCAGTGATGAATTTACTTATCATTGATTGAAGAGTTATTATTTGTAGTAACTTTTTCGAATGTTGATTCGTTCTCTTTTAAAGGATGCGTTCTTTAGTAATCAAGGAAACCACCGACCAAGCATCATTCAGATTATTTTTTAATGACATGGAATATGCATTAATTTGTTTTACAGTTTTTCGAGACATTAAAAATAAACGATATAAAATTAATGAAAACACACACAATTTATGTTTTCGTTGTTATTACCATACACTAAGTGTTCTTGCAAAAGTCATCATCAGTGATTGTTCACTGACAATAACCAGTACTGTTCTTTAGAGTCGGAATGACCAGTCTCCTCAGATTTCCAGTATTCCCCACATCTTTCGGTAATCATTGCACATGATTTTGCGTTATCGCAACAAGCGCTTATAATTGGTGTCCATCTGGCAACGGCCATTAGTTGTTTATAAAATTCAGGTGGCAATATGCCTCTGCAAGTTTCAAGTACTTTCCGCAATTTTAAAATGGAGGTCTGATTAGTGCTTTTCTCCCTCACTGTTTCGATTCTCCTTGATACTTCACGACTATTGTCTGTGGTATCTGTTAATGATGGTGTCATTTTTAGGGTGTCTGTGTGAGATATCTGGCGAATTATGATAATAATAATGATACTTATTATTATTATTATCATTATTATTATTATTATCATTATTATTATTATTATTATTATTATTATTGTTATTATTATTATTATCATTTTTATTATCATTTTTATTAGTATCATTATAAGTATTATAGTTGCTGTTGTTGTTCTTATAAGAATTATCATCATCATCATCATATACATACTTATTCGTCTTCTTTTTCTTCTTTTTTTCTTCTTCTGGATCTTCTTCTTCTTCTCATTATTATTATTAGTATTTAATAGTAGTCTCAACTTTTGGATGTTTTTTTAGTTGGAGTTTTCTTTTTTTAACACCAATTCATCCCCTAGACCTTATCCATTCCAGGTTCGCTGTTACTAACAGCCACTCCTTTTTCAGAATTGGAAAATAAAGTGTCTCGTCAATCTGTTTAAGCCATATATGGTGGATTTTCGTTATGGATCCAAGCGTTCCAATTACAGCAGGGCCCACCTTTATTTCTTTACATTTCCATAGTCTAACTAATTCCCGATTTAGATCTTGATATGTACTTATTTATTTATGTTTTCTTTCTCCTGCACTCTAGTATCAAAGGGGCAGGCTTTATCAATGATTAAGCAAGTTCTCTTGTTTTTATTTAGAAAAATTAAGTTGGGTTTTGAATGCCTAATAACGTTATCAGTCTGTATGCGCATGTCCCAAAGAAGTTTCACATTGTCGTTTTCTTGTACCACTTCTGGATGATGCTCATACAACTTTTCATTGTGGTATATTATTATTATTATTATTATTTTAATTATTCTCATTTATAATATCATCACCATCATCATCATTATCATTATTATTGTTATTATTATTATTTATTAAGTAGGAGATAACATACAATACTTTATAAGTAATCGCTCACTAACAACAATCAGTTACATTCCCTGAAATAGTTGTGAGAGCGAGTCTCCTCACATTTCCAGCAGTCTATGCCTGTTTCGGGAATCGTTGTAAACAGTTTGCGTTATCGAAACAACCATTAACCATTGTTTTCTCGATAGGAACTTATATTCGTCTTCTCTGGGATGTTTATGCCAAAAGCATCCCACATAATTCTGGAAATCTCTGCACCCTTACAGTAGAGATCTGGTTGCTGCTGTCTTTAATGAATCTACTCGTACTCTTTGAACTTTCGCCCCTATTTGATGTTATATCAGCTGAAACTGATGCAGCCACATGCGTGTTTTTCGTTATAAGTTTAAACTGATGGCATTTCAGGCAATTTCTGTTCCATTGAACACGTATTTCGTTCTTATTTCCATATCAACATTCCTGTGACTGGTATTCGTTCGTCGTGTATGTATGTCGGGTTTGGTATTTTATTGAATATATCAGCTGATTTCATCATTGCCATGCGTTTATGTTCTAAATCTGCGATGTTATCAAATTACTCATTAATATTATTATCATTTTTAAATGTATTACGATTATCAACTCACAAGAAGTTCTCACATATGTCATCATCAGTTATTGCTCACTGACCATAACCGGTAGAGTATATTGCTGATCGGATATCATTTCAAATGCTGTTATATTTATATTGTTTCCTTCTTGAGAAAAAAGGCAAACATAACATTTGGAATATGGTGTGAATAAATAACATGAAAGTATCTTGGAAGACCAGTAAAGAATACTGTTTCTAATATGACGTCAGATAACAACAAACTGTCGGCGCATTGGTATTTACTTTGAAAAACTACTTCATTTCTTTAAGGTGTTTTAATAACACAAATATGATATTGTGTAATAAAACGTATTCACTAATTTAATGTCGATTTGTTATTTAGATAACTGTTAAACACTATATGTTAAACACCACTTTTCTCTAAATCAACAAATACATCCAACGAAACGAAATAAATATATTTTTTTAAATCTTGAAAATACCAATATAAATAAGTATTTGAATGTTTAACGCATGTGTTAATACATTCTTCATTGCTTAATTTCATTTTTGTTTCATACAACGAGAAACAATTATTCTTTAAAATCGAATGTCGTTTCATTACATTTTCATATATTAAACTTGACCTAAAGGATAATTGCCCCAACTAAGCCCATATGAAATTAATTAAATATTTTACATTCCAGATCCCTTGACAAATGTAAATATTATTTAAACCGATATGAATTTTTTATCGTTACAATACTATTTCTATAATACACACACATTAGCGTTGAACATAACAGTGACCTGTATTATATCCGATAAACTCCAATAGAAAGGTTTTAGTTAGAAGGGCAAATATAAATCATGGTAAAAATGTGACAGTGTATGTGTGAGCTAAATACATTAATCTTTACTTACATTATTTGAATTCATAAAAAAGTTGGCTGAAAAGTCAAATGCCCTTATAAGATTTAATTTCTAGACGTGAGTATATATTTAAGCATACTTCATTAAATAGAATAGGCAACTTCTGTCTAGATAATTGTGTCCTGATCCACTCCAATTTCTCAATATATTTGCTTTTTTTTCTAGCGATAACGTTCCGATGTGTCCGCCATACTGGCTATTTACCTGAGTACTTTCTGTTCCTTCAGGATGCATCATCAGGAGTTGTTATGAGTAAAAGTCATGGTTCTTAAATTTTTATAGGGGTGATAGTTTTGTTTAACCTCTATGAATATCTTAGTACGATGACCTACGGTCGTCTATTTAAGCTACGCTGCTGTGTCAGAAATAAACGCTCACCTGTAAACGGGTGGAACCCCAGTCATATTTATTGGGTGGTTAGACATTGATTTTCTTTGTTTTTGGCCAAACACACTTTTTGTTAAAAAAATGAATTCTTTCACCCCCACTTCCTCAAAAATAAAAAAAAATAAAAAAATTTCACCCATGCCAAGCCTCCTAAAAATATTTATTTTTTAAAGAAAATAATTTCTCGCCTAATTATTTTGCCTCCCCCACCCAAAGAAATATTTTTAGTTAAAAAAACAATTTGACCCCCCATTTTTTTTTACTCTCCCCCACCTGAAGAAATATTTTTAGGTGAAATAAAACCCACATTTTCACCCCCCATACAATTTTCTTCTTTCTCCATCCAAAGAAATATTTTTACTCAAGAAAAAAATATATTTTACCCGCAAACAAAATACTCTCCCTACTCAGAGAAATATCTTTAGTTAAAAAAAAAAATCACACCCCATTAGTTTTTACTCTCCTTACCCAGCCAAAAAATGTTAGTTAAAAAAAACAAAAAATAAACTACCCCCACACCTCCACACTTCTCAAAAAAGGAAGCGGTAATATATGACGGAGGCGGTATTATGACAACAGAGCAGATACTACACTACACTATGCTCCTGAATTGAGCATTAAAATATAATACATAAGTCTGAAATAATATATATTATACTATTTCATAAGTATTATAGTTTTAAATAGTATTATTTTGGATTCAGAAAGACAGACAGATACATCCACTCCATTATCAATATATACAATAATAATAATAAAAATAATAATACAATTAAATTTACATCCGTTTCACTACCACACAACTGTCACCACCACAACACTTTGTCGAAGACTAACCTTGAATGGCCCTGAAACTAACTCCATTTGCCAACACGTAAAAAAACTGCCCCGTTCTAAATATAGACACACACTAGTTAACAATACTAAATAATACACCACGATACAAACACCAACAGATTAAACATTATTGAAGCTTCTTACATAAAAACTAAACATTTCACTATCAATAATGTGAATCACGAAACTAGTCAGAACATTTTAAAATGTCTAGAATAGTGATAAACATTACTAAATTCTTAGCCATTAATCAAGTATACATTTGAATCTTGAACGTGTTCAGAACCTAATCCAATGCTTTACGGTTAAGCAATCACACTTTTGAATCTTGAACGCTCTTAGAACGTAATACGCTCTCATATAAAATCGCAATATTATAGACGCTCATTCATATATATATATATATATATATATATATATATATATATATATATATATATATATATATATATATATATATATATATATATATATATATATGATGGATGTCTATTCGGTCTCCAACATGACCACTTTTGGCGTATCGATGTGATATCAGTGTGACAGGCGCGGATGTGGCTCTTCAAGCCTGCCAGACTTTTACAGACTATGCCACAGATAGAGAAGGTGTTGTGATGAGCTGAAGAAGTCCCATAAATGAAGCCTCTTCTTGTCCCTGCTTTATTTTGCAAAATATGCACTCGTTCGTGATTCAACAATTCTGCACGTGGCATATTATATAAGTTGCACGCTTGCCATCTTAGGTGTTCCATGTTTTCTCCATGTGCTAAAGGTGTAACGTTCCGTCCATTTCTCGCTGCTCTCTTCTGCTGCAAGTGTTTCATCATATTCTTTTTAAAAAGGGCGCTGTCTTCAAAAAGCGCTTTCATCCACCGTGCCCTATGTGTAGCAACCCACTCCCACCATCCAACATCAATTCCAAAGCACTTCAAATCGTCTTGGAGACACTATTTTAATCTCTTGCGATGTGTGTGGTATGGGCGAGTATTCCCAGTTAGTATCCCATAGATCACATGCTTGGGAAGTCTTTCATCTGGCCAGCGAAATGAAGTCTTCGTTTCCTTATACGAAACTTGACGCTTGGGAAACAGCTACTCGTTTAAACAATTTGGTGTCGGGGGTAAAGTTATCCTAACGCTCTAGCAAGCGAACACGAGCTCTATGTCACAAAAGCATAAAACAAAGTTGATACACAGGCATCATACACACATATCTACGTACTCACACCCGCTTCTGCAAATGACCAATATATATATATATATATATATATATATATATATATATATTAGTATTTTATGTATCCACATAAGATTTTATAAGGAGATATACTTTTTTATATATCAATTTTCAGTATTTACTTACAACAGTGCTCGATACGTAAGTAGAACTAGGTAGTAAGCTATGAAAAGCTTAATTGCCATAAATATATTTTCATAGCTTACTATATATATATATATATATATATATATATATATATATATATATATATATATATATATACATATATATAAATATATATATATACATATATATAAACATATATATATACATATATATATTTATATATGTATATATATATATATATTATCGCAAGCATGAACGGATTATCATTCATAATCAAAAGTTAATCAAGAAAAAAACGAGGGAGTTTAATCCATTGTTTTTTAAATCACAAGATAAGCAATTGTTAAGAGAGGGCGAAACCGGTGGGCTGGCTTTTTTCTCTCTATACACCTTTAATCATGAACGATAACATTCATCTTCCCTTCATACTTGCGATAATAAAAGGTAGTACTCCCCCGAAAATCTTGAAATATATATATATATATATGTATATATTAATATATATATATATATATATATATATATATATATATACATATATATATACTAATGGATGTGTATATATATAAATATATATATATATATATATATAAATATATATATATGTATAAAAAAAAATATATATATATATATATATATATATATATGGTGGGGTGTGGTGGGGGAGTGCGTGTATATGTGCTAAACTACGTGTTCAATTTGAAATGAGTTTACTAGTAGGGAGAATGGTGATCGCTCAATTATGTATTTTTAATTACTAATTCCGGGCCTTCTATATTTGATCGATAAAAAAGTGTTACAAAATGCCAGAAGCTATTCCTCGGTGTTTCTCTTGCATGCGTTTGTGTTTGTTTCAAAATCAATTAGAACACAAGAGAAATACCTTACATGTAAATTAGGTGAATCGCCTGCGAGCCCAACTTCGGATCTTAGCTACAGTTTTACAGAATAGTGTCCACAAATATTCACAATTCCCTGCTACGCTACTTTGATAAGCGGAAGATAATTATTAACACATTCGGGATTTTAAGTACGTGAGAAGTCTAATTTTCATATGTAACTGATCTCACCGCCTGAAATATCTTGCGTTTTACTTTTTGTCTATATTCCTTACAGCCTGTTGAGGTGTAATCGTCTCCATAGTAACACATTTTTAATAACACTAAATGCACTATGAGAAACACGTTATTTAATAATTGTAAGAAACATGTTTTTTAATAATAGTAAATAAGAAAATAAATATAATAACGCGTTTATGAACTGTAGCATTTTATTTAATGTTCAATGTTAAAAAGTAACTCATGTTGTCGTGGTAGAGTCACGGATTGCCCTCACTGATATTCGCCATTTAGTTCATTTTATGTCACTTAAGATGTGTGTGGTCTCCTCATTAGACCCCACCGTTGTTTTGACATTCGCAAAAGAACATCGCTGACAATTTTATCTTTAACCATCTAGCAGTGACCAGCAATCTGTTTTCTCTCTTTTTGATCACAGCCGAGATCCGAAGAGCCTGTCGGTAGAGTTTCTCTCTTGTGTGTGGTTATACGTGTAGTTTTAAAAGTTGCTCATTATCCTTTACCAACCATCAATTACCCACCTTTCAAGATGACAGCCACTGATATTGTCTAATAGTGCTTATGTGTATGTTCGCAGCTGACCTGTATATTTAGAGGCCGTTCCTCTATACGCAACCTTGGCATCTGGTCGATTAGAATTTAGATATTTACACCACTGTTCACTTTCTGTTAATATAATGAACACATATTTTAATTTACGCTATTTCTTACGTGATAAAAATACATATTTATATAATTTTTAATGAGCACATGAAAAATGCATAGTGAAAAAGAAAGCGATTTTAAGAATATCAGAATTAGTAGACATAAACGAGTTTCTTTACTCAATGGTAAAAAGATTAATTCCAAATATATGTTGAAGTCTACAAGTAAGGATGCTGTATTTTATATCGATTGGGAAATAAAATAAGGTAGTGCATGCTATGATTGTTCGACACTCCTGTTAGTACAATGAGAACAACGGAGGCGAAAAATAACAAACATAACTAGTACTATACCTAAATGTAATTCGAATATGTTCTTGACTGTAAAAAATGAGAAAATATACTGTCCGATGTCGTTTTCTGAACTTGTCCATGCTGTCCCTATACACCTTCATAGCTCACTGTTTCGAAATTATTGATACTGTGTGTAAAATGTTTAAACTGCTGACCCTGCAAGCCGGGGGCTAGTATATAATAATGCCAGCCCAGTTTTCAGCGGAGTGACTTTAAAAATATGAGGATACCTGCGGCGGTAGTTGAGAGGGAAATGTGACTTCCAGGTGAGGCCTCCTTTCTTCCTTTTAGCTGGCGAGACTTGAATGGGAAACACTTGTTTTGCATGCTAGTCAAAAATAGGGACAGCATGTGTCGAGCGGCTGATGCAATGGCATTTCTCTCTCTCTCTCTCTCTCTCTCTCTCTCTCAACACATGCGAAATTTTTGTTCGTATCTTTTTGAATATACCTTTTTATAAAGTAAAGCAACAGTGCAAAGTGCGTTATATCAAAGATGGTGTTTATGAGTACGGCGACGAGACGATCAACGTGTGTCCGCTTTATCAGCAACTTGGGTTCACAAAGAAGATGGTGATAATAGTTATATCTACACATATTTGTTAAGTGCAATATAAAAAATACGATATGGTAACTGTGACAAAATGGTTTTATCAAAATACTCGCAAGAAACTGTTTGATATGTTCCGAATAAAACGTAACGGGTATACCGATGCGATGGGAAAGGCCAACGGTCAGAAAAAGAAAAAAAAGACAAGAAGAAAAATAAGATAAGAAGTAAAGGAGAAATAAGAGGGGGAGCAAAACTAAACCGAAATGAGTGAGTAAAAATCATTTTTACTTTAAATCACTGTATTTACGAATAGAGAAAAAAGTAGACAAAACAGTAGACGACAACAGACGCGCATTTAAACAATAACACATTTTCATTTGGAACGCACTCACAGAAACAACAGTTTAGCTCACTCTGTTATATCTGAAAAATACATTAGAAGGGGCGAACAGGGGTAAAGTTATGCTACTTAGAGCCACACATACATACACACGAGTGTATGAACATACATACACAGAAATGAACACTTAAAAAAATAGACAATTAATGGTGCTCCGTTTTGTCGCTCTGATGCATAACATTTTGTTACGTTGTACTTTTCATAAGCAAATATTGTTTATTATTAAACTTGCTACCGCGAATATATGAAAAGTAAGACACTAAAAAATAACGAATAAGCGGAAACTGTGTTTCTGGAGAGAAAAAGAAACGGATTGTAGTTTGTGTATTTCTGTTGAGGAGAGATCAATGGGTGCTAGGTGTTTGTTGTGGTTTGCCTTCTGAGAATGAGCGAACATAATTAAGCAGTTTTTGTCACTCATACAAGACAATGCTAATAAGTAGACAAAAGGTAAAGGAATAAAAATGAAAACACAAAAACATTTAATGTATTAAGTAATAAAACTAGTTATCAGTGAATGTGAGTCGTTTCCTTTTTGTTGTTTGTCAGGTGAAGTTTTCGCGTGGGGTTCTAAACCTAAGAAAATTAGATGATAGAAAAATGTTGGAAATAGTAATTTATTCGATTTGTCGCGAAGTGATACCATATTCTGTAGTAGACGGTGGCCTAATTTTGCCCAAGAGGTGGCCCCGGTTTCCAGCAATTGTGAAGCCAAATAGTCTCGTACACACTCTCTTCACATATACGAATGCTGTGAAAATTACGTATGACTAGATGTATCATAGCCATTACATGTACTATTTCAACGAAGAGAAAAACGCACATATTTAGATAAGTTAGAATAACATTATGTCTATATTCATGGGTTGATATATACTGATGGAGCCTTGTAGACGAAGTGAAACCGGTTGCTCTTTTTCTGTTGCTTTACGTTTGTTTTTCAGCACAAGATCTGCTTTTCGGTCTTTTTCAAAATATAGTCTGCCTTATATTAGTAACAATAACGTTGTTCATGAATTCAAATGCCAGTGCGATGCTGGATATATCGGTGGAAAATAATGCCTTTAGTGAGCCGAATAAACAAGCATATCCCATCAAAAATGTATACATAGTTCCTTGTGTCATACTTCTTTTTCGACTTTGGAACCGTCTATTAGTCACCAATTAGCAATCCATGGTGTGGCAATGAGTATAAAATAGAGTAGTTCAAATGTTACACAGAATTAGAATCCGTCGCTATCGCCATGCGAACATTTTCTTTTTGTAAGCAGAAAGAGTTCGCAAAGGCGTTGATTCTCTTTGAGGAATATTAGTTTTGCATTTTATTTTTGGCTTTAAAACTAACCAGCTCTTTCAACTTATTTTACTCGAATTATGGAATTAAATTTATTTTAAACGCGTTGATCTACATAGAATCAACATTCCATTTCTACATTTATGCCCTTGCTCGTGAATTGTATTTTATATTTAGTATTCCAACGATCTCTCCCAATGAGATGTTGGGCGAAAGTTTTCTAGTTTTCTACATTTTCAGAGACTAAAATATCATTCATATATATATATATATATATATATATATATATATATATATACATATATATACATATATATATATATATTTATTTATTCTGGTACAGAAAAATTAGTACAACATTCGTACCGTCGGTTTCAAGCACGGAAGGTCTTACCCATCCGGCTCTCTTCAGCTTCTGTTGTCATCTGTTTTGGAAATGTGAGGTCACATGACACTCTTGTTGGGACGCGTTATTTGCTCAGTGTGTTGTGTGTGTTTGTTTAAATTTGAATTTAGTGTCATAAGACCGTTGAGATTTAAAACACGGGAGAAGAAAGAGAATTCAAGATTAAAGGGAATAAAAAGGGGAATAAAAAAGGGGGGTAAAAATAAAAAAATATATATGAAAAAAAAAAATATATATATATAAATAAATATAAAAAAACATATATATATATAAAAACATTTTAATACTAAGAATAAAGGAATAAAAAAAGAAAAAGAGAAAAAGAGTATAAAAAGGTATAAAAAGAAGAAAAAAAAAAGGGGGTTAAAAAATATATATATATATAGAGAATAAAATGTAGAGAATAAAAAAGAGCGAGAGAGAAAGAAAGAATAAAAATAGAAAGAATAAAAATATATAAATAAAATATATAAATAAAAATAAAAATAAAAATAAATTAAAAATAAATTTAAAGATTAAAAATAATAATAATAATAAAAAATAAAATTAAAAATTAAAAATTAAAAATTAAAAATCAAAAATTAAAGATTAAAAACAAAAAATAAAGAAAGGGTTTCTCTGAAATTCCCGTGAGCCAAATTATGAATTTGTATCATTAGCCGTTATATTTTTGAAGGTATGCGTTCTAAAAACCGTTGATGTGTAAGAATCTTTTCTCCAGATTGGAGTGATTTTTAATGAAGAACTTCGGATCTAAGGGAGGTAACTAAGATGGAAATATGAAATATTTGAGTTTGTTAAAATGGGTTTGTAGATTAATCTGGTGGTTGATAAAAGATAAAAAATTAAATATTTTTGCATTTTGGTGAAAGTCGAAGTTTTTGCTCTTGGAATTTATGTGGATATAGTTTGTTTAAGTGGATTTGTAGAGTAATCTAGTGATTGATAATTAAATTAAATATTTTTGTATTTTTGTGAAGGTCGGAGTTTTTGCTCTTGAAGTTTAAGTGGATATAGGTTGATGAGGTGTTTGTTCGTTTTTATTGTGTTTATATTAGTAGAGGGGGGTAGTTAGACATTATGTGAATCGGTCAGACCAGTTTATAAGCAATGCTTGTCTCTTGTGTACACATCCCTTGAATATTTCATCGCGGACATTTAAACAGGCTGTATTCGGATCGATGATGGCTTTTGAAATGTGGTATTTTTCAGCGTCACATAGAGGACATCTG
>OY744535.1:50775460-50915460 GCA_963556195.1 Sepiola atlantica
GAGAGCTGGCGCTTCCGTTGGACATCGCAGTCGCTGTGCCAAACTTGGAGACGGGTATAGAAATTATTTGCATTTCGATGGGTTGGTGTGCCAGTGTCTTGGTCGTAGTTTTGAAGACTGAAGGTAAGTTTTAAAACCAATCCTAGGACAGATGCATGTGATGGGTTCCAGAGATCAGAGCACCTGTCATTCGAGATGTGTTGGGAAGCCGGACGGGCTCTTCAATCATAAAAAAAAACATTTATCGAGACCCAGAACAATGCTTACCCTCTCGCTCTCTTTCTCTCTCATATCTCTCTCTCAGTCTGAGGCAAAATAAAACAGTCGTCTTTTCAAACTTGAACGGAGAAGATGCGTGATTTCCACACTGGCCGAAGTCAGTCGAATCTTGAAGTTTGATCATTTTTTTTTAGAAATATAATAAAGTATATTTTTTATATGTAAAATAAAAATGCTCTTTTCATTATTATAGGCGTTCATTTTCTAGCAATGCCAATTCAACATGCCAACCGACCAAACAGCCAGTATGATTAAACCGTTTCAGTAAATGGGATTTGTCGAACACTGCAACTCGGGGAGCTTGTGTGTGCCGTTTCTCAGGACGAAATATCTCTTCTAAAAAAGTAGCCACAGATCGGACACACAAAGTCACACTCCACGGCCATGACTATCGTCGATGATTGTTTCACACACGGTTCCACGCCCCTGCCTGACGGTGTATCACAGTGATACCGGTACTAATATACAACCTCGGCGAACGTTAGTAGCACAATCATACAAGATAATGCTACGTATGTAAAATTGTCATAATACCGATTGTTTAAAATGATTTTAATTTTTTTTTTTAAATTGAAGTTCAATTACTGGTTAAAAAAAAATTCAGTGATACAAACACCAGAAAAAAAACTAATGTGAAATAAGTAAAGCCTATTCTTGTATATTTAATAAAAATCCCACTTCGGAATTATCGACGCACTCCGCACGATTTTTCGCAATATCTCAGATGGATTGAAAGTACAGAACTATACAAGTTGTGAATCTGTCTACAATCACTTTCACGACCCGCCTCTCTGGTCGTGTGGACTATCAAGCCTCTCTTATAGACCTGTTTATGACCTCACTGCCCGAGATTTGGAACGCTGATTACCTTGTGGTAATGATTCATATCTCCTAGAGTCTCGCCCCAAAGTTGATGAGCCGTTGCTCAAAACGACCAGATACTACAAGAAGGCTGATTGTGATTCTATCAGAGATCACACCAGAGACGCCTCATGAGGCGAAACTTTTTCTCTTTCTAATGATTGGTGCGCAAATGAAGTTATCTAATGGGTCAAAGCAAGCGTCTAAGCATATCCTCCCATGAGAAAAGTCTACAGAAGCAGCCTTCTCCACAATGGTTCACCTCGAAATGTGCACTTGCTATTGCTCAGAGACAGAAAGTTTTCCGACAATTCGGTCGCCATAAGTCCACTCCGAATAGACAGAAATGCATACTGTCAAGAACAAATTGTAAGACTGTGATAGATGAAGCAAATAACATGTATACAGATATGACCAGAAAACGCATTCAGTCGCATAACCAAGGTACTTGTGATTTCTAGAAAAGCTTCAATAGTGTGGTGAACAATGGGTAATCACATAGTCCCCCGCTATCCAACCACAATTATATTGTATGCACTGCACTGGACTACTTCCCCAGTGTTTTGTCTTGCACTATACTTTAGACTCCGACCAACTACTCTCTACCAAAATTCCTATTACGGACTAAAGCAACACCTGATGACATGGTGATAACCTCGTCTAATGTCCGGGACATCATAAAAAACTTAATACCTAGGCCTGATCTTATACCAGTAATACTAATCCCGAAATATTCTTCTGAACTGGCCCCTGTATTCTCTAACTTCTACATAAATGCTCCTGTGGTACCAGTATTCAATATTTTTGGAGATAGAACTGACCCTTACAAATTATTGGCCCATAAGACTACTCACGGCATTAACTAAAATCTTTGAATCCTTAATCAATTTGGCAATATTTCGGCCCATCTTTTATGATAAACATCTTTCTGACCATTAGTATTGATTTAAGAAAGCACGGTCTACTGCGGATATCCTTACGGTCATCTCCGAGCGCATATACCATACATTAGACGAGGTAGGTGAATGACAGCCGGTAGAGCTTGATATATCTAAACTTTTGACAAGGTCTGACATAAAGTTTTTTTCATAAAAAAATATTCATATGATATTACTGGATGAATATTTAACATAATAAGATATTTCGTATCCAAAATAAAGGTTGTCCTCGAAAAGCGTTTATCACAACAACATGACAGACATGAAGGTTTAACCCAGAAATCGATCATTGACCCTTTATTGTTCCGGATTTTTATAATTGACATCCTTAATTGCATTGTGTATGATATGAGTGTATTTGCTGAAGACACCGCGCTTTACTCTCCTCATGTGAATAAAATAGGCGTGCACATATCCGAGGAAATGGCTACACACCCAGAAAGTGACCTCAGCATGTAGTGAAATAGGATCAGAAATACATGGTAATTCTGATAAGACAAAGGTGGTTTTCTTAAAAAACTATAAGAAACCCTTTGAACCACCGATTGCTATGACAAATTACACCCTACATTAGTGTCCGGCGTTCAAACTACTCGGTCTAATATTCATGGGTAACATGAATTTGAATAAATACAGAAAATACATTGCTAAATCTGCTGAAAAGAAAGAGGGCTCCCTCTACCGTGCTAGAAAACTAATCACACATAACATTATCTTATAGTTACACCAAGCCACATCCGGGCATGCATGGAGTATTGTTGTCACATCTGGGCTGGTGCACCATCCACTAGCCTCTCCTTCTTAGAAAAAGTAAAAAAAAAAGTGTCGCTAATCTAATATGGATTTCACTATAAACCAAGCTTTAGCCACTGTCCCATCGCCGCAATGTTTTATCATTGTGCTTGTTTGACAAGCGCTTAAATGGAATGTGCCTCGGTGAACTTGCTGCTCTGGTGCACCTCTGTCGTAAATACACTCGACTAACCCGACAATAAGATACTTTCCATCCATTCAGTGTGGAGGTCCCCAGATGTAAAATAGTCATCTACTCAAATAGCTTATTTCCTCGTGCTGTCGGTTTTTGCAACTTCTTCCCTGCCCCTCTGAGTTTAGAACTGTTTCGACATGCAGACATGTAAAACTTATGTGAACAAGCATCTCGCTACACATCTCCCACTGTAGGATAACCTTCAAACTAATTATCAGTGGCGACTTGCATTTTGGGGGGTGAACTATGTTACGAAAAAAAGCATAATTGTCCGGAATAAGTAATTATCGGTGATTCACAAGAGAGTAGAGAATTGAACGGCCGAGACGTTAAGAATGAATAGTTCGCTCTGTTGTGATGCGGTCTGAGATACATAACTTTTGCAATAAACATCATCTACACATTACAGTGTGAATATACCAATCACAACACATACACTAATTAGGCAACCACGACTGGGGACAGTCACGTGCCCTCAAATATTAAAAGAAAACTGATTAATATCTTGAAAAGTAGACTATAAAATAGCACTTCTTTCTCGAAATGTTTACAATAACATCAATAGATATTATAGAGTGAGTGCAATGAGAGATTGCGAGATTAATACATAGCTAATTAAAATAATTTGTGTTCATCAATGGCTCAACCCCAGGACTAACTCATAGTTTAGCATATATGTTGTGTTATAAAAATATAGAGCAAACAGCGTAAGAAAAATTAGCATTCATTAACTCTTAACACACCTGATGAAGGTACATATAATTAACGATACCTAACATTTCAGTGCTGCATAAAAGTAAGGGAGCATTGGAACTATTTTGTAGATAAAAGTCAAACACATGTAATAAAAAAAAAACACTAGCAAAGAACATAATACATAAGGCAAAAACAACTGTAACGTTAGAATATTAAAACCTCAATAGGCTGGAGAGTACAGCTGTCAAAGCATTGTAGATATACTAACCAAAATCCTGATTAAAATCCAAAACTCTTAATAAACATAACCACCCTTTTCTAAATGATTAAAAGTTCAGCTGACAAATGCCCGCCGCATCTAAATACTGTGAAATCACATGTTTCCAATCGAACGCTTATATATTTTATATTTTAATTATTTAATAATAATAATAATAATAATAATAATAATAATAATAATAATAATACGATTGTAATTTCTTTCTGTAGGTATACTATCATCTGTGACACTCATTGCAAAACATAGTATCATCCGATTGACAAAGGTGAATAGCAGGAATGTAATATATAAACATCTGGGTTCTGTACTCATTTTTAAATACATTGTTACAACATTGAATATCACGTCATGAATAAAAACATGATGATAACATCTTTCGGTACTGCGTGACTAATAGTATATGACATGCCTTTAATCAGACGAAATAGAAGTTATCCGCCCCTCCCCACAAGGAGGATATGTCAGTTACCTATGTATGCAAACTTAACCAAAAAACAGAGGTTTTCTGTTGGAAACCCATTTCCCTCAAAGCGGGAACACAGATTATCGTATAGTTCACGTGGAACCTTCTTATTCAACACGTAATGCCCATCAAATATATATGTACATAAACATAACTTACAGTAATATAACATTATACACATTTCTTGCTGTCACCAACATAGTTTCCAACAGTTTGATGTTGATGACTAAACAGATGCATTTTTTTGCCAAATCTCTAAGTAATTTGTATTTATGTCGCAATGAATTTAATTTGGTCCGGCTAATATAGTTAAATTAATAATATTTTTCTTCGGTTTAACCCCTTTACTATTAACTAAATATTGCATCTTTGCGGCTTCAGATACTGTAACATCTAATCTTTGGTTACTGTAGATTGGTCAGATGTCGTTTGAGATAAGATAACACATTGCATACGGCGTAAGAACGTGGGCACACCGGTACCTGTTTGATCACCGAAGTTTCCCGATGTTAGGCCAGGTTAGTAATACATGGGTGACCATTCCATTTGGAAATCCCATAGTGTTGTATGCGGTCTACACTTATTCCGGCATTGTTTCAAGCTATCCTTGATTTCTCCTTGCAACGGGAATCAAGCGGTGCCGATTCAGGAGAGATGTGGTTAGAGATTACGCAACCCTTGCAAATAAATTACAGGCTCAGCTATCCTTACAGGGGTATCTATGGTCTCTCAAGACTGGACGAAGGCAATGATGCATTAACAAGTTGCTACGAGTAATTAATTCACAGTATTGTAATAATGTATGAATTATTATTTCTATGATGTATTCCATAATAAAATCGAAGAATTACGTAAGTAATTCGAATACTGAGAAAGTACAGTTCCCTGTACAGATGCTGAATGAGTTAGGAGATCAGTTATCATTTATATATCATAAATGTGTAGCAACTGAATATTTTAATTTTGAGTAAGGTATGAAATGCTCCGATTTCTTAAGAGGCGGAATAGAATACTGATAAAACAAGAGGGTTATTGATTCGAAAGTTATGGGATACGTTAATTATAGAAATAATTGGTTTTATTGCTCTGCTGGGAGATTGATTTTTGTGTAAATTGAATTATGGCGAATGGAAAGAAATTTAATAACATTTGCGAAGCACGAAACGACTTATAAATCTTCTCAGATACATACATACATCCAGAGAGAGTAACTACGTGCACTTCTACAGTAATTATACGAACGAGACTGTAACAGAGTGTCTGCAGGATAAATCAAACTGTAAGCGCTCATGAGCATTACTTTTCTTTGCTTAAATTGGCAATCGTAATACATTCATTTTCTGGTTACTTTCAGTTCTCTTATTATTGCCGCTTTTTCTGACTTTCTCTCTCTCTCTCTCTCTCCTCTCTCTCTGTCCGCGTCCCTGGCTCTTCCCCTCTCTCTCTCTCTTTCTCTCTCTCTCTCTCTCTCTCTCTCTATATATATATATATATATATATATATATATAGTGTTATAATGGAATAATTCCAGGAAGAAATCCGGGTAAGAGAGCTCAATGTGGTAAACAGAGCAATAACGTAAAATATAATAACACGAAATTACATGATTGTCGATGCAATAATTTATTTCAACCTTGCGGTTTTATTCAAGCATCCAACTTAACAATTACATTTTTGATACTGATAGAAAATTGAATTCATCCTCGGCACTTCAGACACAATCAGAGGGAGTGGTGGTAGCAGCCGGTTTGAACACCCAACATAGAGCGAGTAGAAATTAACATCTTATATTTAACTAAATTAATCTAAGAAGATCTTATGGTTTTTTTTGTTTATTTTTATTAAATAATAACGTCTGGGTTAAGCGCACATATTCTTCATATCCGACCTGGTGACATACGCCTCCATACATACGCACACATATACCTATTCTTAACATCACACACACACAATTTTTGGCTAGCCCGAAATTCAGCTTACCAAGGCCAACGAGATTTTTTACCCGGCAAACGAAACGAGAAAGTCTAGTGTCATCGGCTGGTTGACACTTCTCGTGCCCTAATTTCATCTAGATTCGCGCGTCAAAATTAATTTGAAAATTAAGAATACTCTGATTTTCACAAATTCATCTTACATTAGTTTATAATCTATGGAAGCCTATAATTAATTCTAATCTAATATTGTCTAGTGATAATATTATACACTTAATTTAATTCGCTATCTTATTTTAAGTAAATAACATCTGCATACATCCCTATATACATACACATCCATCTCTACACGCACACACATGTATACATACATATACAAATATACTTACATCTACACACACATATATATATACACACATACACACATATACATATATATATATACACATACATACACACGCACCCACACATACATACATATATACCCCCGTACCTACTACCTTGAATTAAAATTTTTTTAAGACATCGAAGATAAATGTGTTTCGTCTTTAAGTATTCATTAAAGAACATCCCTACTAAATGAATGCATACCTACACACACACACACACAAACATATGCACATACACACACATACACACGTATACCTATACACACCTATATACGCACATGCACACATAGCCACAGATGTGCAAAATAGAGATACATATATATGTATACATAGACATACACAAATGCACACCCGTACACATACCTATATACCTACTCAGTTATACGCATACGTACACACATACCTATACTCATATACTCGCACATGCCCATACATGCACACATACACCTGCACCCATGTATACACATATATACCCATATACACATATATATATATACAAAATAATATATACGGCCTGGAAAGTTTTAAATTGCATATACATACCCATAAGTAAAATAACACATACGGCCTGGAAAGTTTTAATAACCGGGGTAAGAGTTTAATTAAACATACGCACACATTGATAAGGCAAATATGCAGTACATACATACACACACACACATACACACACCCACATACATGCTAGCACATACACAGACACAAGCATGCATGTACACATATATATACATACAAAAACAAATGTACTTATATATACGTTCCTAATTTTTATCATACATACATATACACTAATGCCCGCATACACGCGCATCCGCACGCGCATGCATACATAGCAAATATAATGCTATCTTATTTCAAATAAGTACACTGAATACACGAATATCTTAAGGTACCCTCGTATATGCATACATCCGAAAAACAACTATAACTAATGTCACCAGGTCAGTAATTATATGTTCATAACAGATATTAATGTAAATATTTATGGGGGTTTACCGTAACTGATCTATTTGGTATCTAACTGTTACAAGTCTAGAGGTCTATCAGATTGTTAGATATTGGTAATTTTAAATTTGCATTTATGTCTGCATTTCGCCATCAATTCATCACGTTTGTTCAAAAGATTATTGCGGTCGTATTTTAGGATTCTTATTTTCTCCTCTAAACATAAATTGCATCTCTGGGATTCTTCGGATACCATCAAATGGTTTATATCAATTGAAAATAAGAGGAATGCCTCCTTTATACAATTCGATATTATGGAATTTTACCCCTCGATTTCCAAGGAGTTACTTACGAACAGCATTAACTATGCTAGGAATTTCGTGGATATATCCGATGAACTGGTAAGAATAATTATGGCATGTCGCAGATCCATCCTTACAAGCAACCACGAAACATGGATTAAATTAAACAACAACAGCTTCGATGTTCCGATGGGTGCCTTTGACTCAGCACAGATTGCCGATCTGGTGGGCATATTTATAATGTACACACTCAGCAGAATTGTAGAGCCTAATTTAGTTGGTTTATACAGGGATGATGGACTAATTATCATCCCTAATAGTGACGGCCCCATGGTATCCAAAATACATAAAAAATAATAAGAGCCTTCAAATACCTAGGATTTAAAATAGACATAACCCCAAATTGTAAAGAAGTTAACTATCTAGACATTACACTAGACTTAAAAAAGGGGACTTACAAACCCTTCAACAAAGATAATCACACACCATCATATATCAATATTAGATCTAATCACCCGAACTGCATAATCAAACAAGTACCTAAAACGATTAATACTAGAATCAATAAACTTTCGGCTAACAAGGAAATTTTTGAAACAAACAAACATTTATACAATAGAGCGCTAGAAAAAAGTGGATATAGCGATAAACTCAAATATATCAAGAAAGAAAATAAAAATAAATCCAGGAATAGAGGCCGTAAAATAACATGGTTCAATCCTCCATACTGCCAACTATCTAACATCAACATCGGGAAAGTATTCTTGAACCTAGTAGATAAGCATTTTAGCATGAATAATCCACTCAGAAAGATATTTAATAGAAAAACCATAAAAATTAGTTACTCTTGTACCAAAAACATGGATAAAATAATAAGCACCCATAATCGTAAATTACTAAACAATTCTAATAAAAATAAGGTTACAGTAGATAAATGTAATTGCCAAGTTAAAGAGAACTGCCCACTGGACGGTAACTGTAAAGTTGAGTGTGTGGTGTATAAGGCCACTATTCATCCGGAAGATAATAACAGGGACAATAAAGTCTACATCGGCATCTCCGCGGGTAACTGGAAACAACGCTTTTATGACCACAAACACTCTTTTAACAACCCAGATCTCAAGAACAAAACAGAATTAGCGAAACAATGGTGGCTTCTGAAAAATGAGAACCGGTCCCCGGTGGTTTCGTGGTCAATACTATGCTTTTCGGATATCCCAAATGGATTTAGGCAGAGATGCAATTTATGTTTAGAGGAGAAAATAAGAATCCTAAAATACGACCGCAATAATCTTTTGAACAAACGTGATGAATTGATGGCGAAATGCAGACATAAATGCAAATTTAAAATTACCAATATCTAACAATCTGATAGACCTCTAGACTTGTAACAGTTAGATACCAAATAGATCAGTTACGGTAAACCCCCATAAATATTTACATTAATATCTGTTATGAACATATAATTACTGACCTGGTGACATTAGTTATAGTTGTTTTTCGGATGTATGCATATACGAGGGTACCTTAAGATATTCGTGTATTCAGTGTACTTATTTGAAATAAGATAGCATTATATTTGCTATGTATGCATGCGCGTGCGGATGCGCGTGTATGCGGGCATTAGTGTATATGTATGTATGATAAAAATTAGGAACGTATATATAAGTACATTTGTTTTTGTATGTATATATATGTGTACATGCATGCTTGTGTCTGTGTATGTGCTAGCATGTATGTGGGTGTGTGTATGTGTGTGTGTGTATGTATGTACTGCATATTTGCCTTATCAATGTGTGCGTATGTTTAATTAAACTCTTACCCCGGTTATTAAAACTTTCCAGGCCGTATGTGTTATTTTACTTATGGGTATGTATATGCAATTTAAAACTTTCCAGGCCGTATATATTATTTTGTATATATATATATGTGTATATGGGTATATATGTGTATACATGGGTGCAGGTGTATGTGTGCATGTATGGGCATGTGCGAGTATATGAGTATAGGTATGTGTGTACGTATGCGTATAACTGAGTAGGTATATAGGTATGTGTACGGGTGTGCATTTGTGTATGTCTATGTATACATATATATGTATCTCTATTTTGCACATCTGTGGCTATGTGTGCATGTGCGTATATAGGTGTGTATAGGTATACGTGTGTATGTGTGTGTATGTGCATATGTTTGTGTGTGTGTGTGTGTAGGTATGCATTCATTTAGTAGGGATGTTCTTTAATGAATACTTAAAGACGAAACACATTTATCTTCGATGTCTTAAAAAAATTTTAATTCAAGGTAGTAGGTACGGGGGTATATATGTATGTATGTGTGGGTGCGTGTGTATGTATGTGTATATATATATATGTATATGTGTGTATGTGTGTATATATATATGTGTGTGTAGATGTAAGTATATTTGTATATGTATGTATACATGTGTGTGCGTGTAGAGATGGATGTGTATGTATATAGGGATGTATGCAGATGTTATTTACTTAAAATAAGATAGCGAATTAAATTAAGTGTATAATATTATCACTAGACAATATTAGATTAGAATTAATTATAGGCTTCCATAGATTATAAACTAATGTAAGATGAATTTGTGAAAATCAGAGTATTCTTAATTTTCAAATTAATTTTGACGCGCGAATCTAGATGAAATTAGGGCACGAGAAGTGTCAACCAGCCGATGACACTAGACTTTCTCGTTTCGTTTGCCGGGTAAAAAATCTCGTTGGCCTTGGTAAGCTGAATTTCGGGCTAGCCAAAAATTGTGTGTGTGTGATGTTAAGAATAGGTATATGTGTGCGTATGTATGGAGGCGTATGTCACCAGGTCGGATATGAAGAATATGTGCGCTTAACCCAGACGTTATTATTTAATAAAAATAAACAAAAAAAACCATAAGATCTCCTTAGATTAATTTAGTTAAATATAAGATGTTAATTTCTACTCGCTCTATGTTGGGTGTTCAAACCGGCTGCTACCACCACTCCCTCTGATTGTGTTTGAAGTGCCGAGGATGAATTCAATTTTCTATCAGTATCAAAAATGTAATTGTTAAGTTGGATGCTTGAATAAAACCGCAAGGTTGAAATAAATTATTGCATCGACAATCATGTAATTTCGTGTTATTATATTTTACGTTATATATATATATATATATATATATATATATATATAAGTACTGTGTGGTAGGGCAGGAAAAATCCAACAGAGTGCTCGATTAATTAAGAAATCCGAGATTTCGAAGGATTAAGAGCGTAAATATTTATTTATAAAATACAGAAATTCAATGTAACATCAGTACCGTCGGTTTCAAAGCGGGAGGTTGATCCCGATTATGGTCAGCTGATAAATATATTCCTGAATATGTTTATCAGCTGACGATAATCGGGATCAACCACCCGCAATGAAACCGACGGTACTGATGTTACATTGTATTTCTGTATTTTATAAATAAATAAATATATATATATATACATTTTTTTCTTTTGTACTCTTATCGCGTTTCATGTCTTCGTGTATGATTTCTAAAATATTAATATTTATTTGATAATCTATAGTTATTCCCTAATTCAAGTCTAAACTTGAATTTAGACTTGAATTAGGGTTTAACTATAGATTATCAAATTAATCTAAAATATAAATAAGGTAAGACTAATTTTTAGAACTCATATTGTATCAGTAAGAATATAGAGTGTTATGTAAATATTGTGTGTAGGTGTGTGGATATATATGTGTGTGTGTGTATGTATATATGTGTATGTATGCGTATATGTATATGTATGGGTGTGTATGTATACGTATGTATATGTTTACATGTGTGAGTAACTACATGCGTTGTCATTTGGTCAATATTTCAAATAGATTCAGTGATATATATATATGTATATATGTATGTATATGTGTATATATATGTGTATGTATATATATATATATGCATATATGTAGGTGTGTGTGTATATATGTGTGTGTGTGTGTGTGTGCGTATGGATTTGTATGTATACATATATGTATGTGCGTATAATTTTATTTCAATTAGATTCTCTTTCTTGGAATCCAGACGGACTGGGAATCTATGACACGCGGTTTGTCTATTTCTTCTCTTGTTTCTTTCTTTCTTTTCTCCTACCGAGTTTGAGAACACGAGTTTCGCCGGACGCATTTCGTCTCGGCTAGAGATGTATGAATAAAAGTTGTGTATGTGATTATGCTAGTTATGGTAATGTGCGAGTGAGATTATGTATGTGCGTGCGCATAGGATGTGTGCGTATTTAGTTTTGTGTATGCGCGTGAGTAAAGTTGTCTATATGTATGATATCGTCAAGTCGTATGTGTCATAATTTTGACAAGGCAGTTTTTAGTTGATTAACTTAAAGATCCCTCCCCTTCGACGCCATAGTTAAATATAAGTTTTTAATTTCCCCCTCTCTATAAAAGATGTATCAAATTGGTTGCTACCACCACTCTCTCTGGTTGTGTTTGAATTGTCGTAGGGAAATTCAATTTTCTATCAGTCTCAAAAATGTAATTGTCTGAGTGATGCTTGAAAAAAACGCACGGTTTAAATAAATTATTGCATCGACAATTATGTGATTTCGTGTTATTATATTTTATGTTATTCTTGCTCTGTTTACTACATTGAGCTCTCATATCCAGATTTCCTCCTGGAATTATCCCATTATAACACAAATATATATATATATATATATATATATATATATATATACATATGCGTGTGAGTGGGCATTCATAATTAATCATATTATCTTCTTACTTTATCTGAAATTAGAGTTAATGCCATTAGCTAGTGCAACACAATCTTTTGTAGTTTCATCATTCGTTGGCAAACCCCCATTGTGTATCACCATGAATATATTTATTACATAAATCAATTTACTCATGCACGATATGTCTTGGACAACCGAGAAGTAACGGGTTGTTACATAAATGGATAGTTGATTGCCCTTTTCTAAAAATCAGTTAGGCCATGTCAGATATTTTATAAGCCAATTAAATATAGAAGATGCGTGCAAATCAAAGATTCATGTAGATCACTTGATAATGAGATAGGTACACTCCTTAAAGTGTGCTGTCTATATTGTAAGTTTGACATGTCACGTTTTTCTGTTTCATGAAACCCGATAAAAACCAGCTAATTTATTTTTGATAGCTTTTCCTGTTTCCACCACAGAAAGGATGGAGATGAAGCTGACCCCATGAACTAACGAGTAGATAACGTGGGGATGATGTCAAAATGTACAAAATTAGCCTGATGGAAATTAATGAGATATTGTGCATAGCGATATATCATAGGAAGATAAGAGATGTTCCACTAGAATGTTTCAGCAAGTAACATTAAAAAATATCTCATGACCCGTTGAGGGTAGAACAATAATAAATAGTAAACTATATGTCAGGATAGGTCGATTGGAATACGGATACACTAGAAGTATCTATTAGCTGCTATCAAAATTAATGTTTACTACGTAGACACTTACAATGTAGAAAACGATAACATTGTGTTATATTAGTTAATGAATTCAAAACGAAATAAAAAAGGATATCCAATATGTTATGATACTAGAAAAGTACCAATATATAATAATAACAATTCATCTAATAGTTATAACAATTTCGTAACATTAAGTTATATCGGAATCGGAAATGTAAACAGATATATAACTCTCAAAATGTATTTTTCTTTTGTGGCGAGCGCCATAGGCCACTAATAACATTTATAACTGTTTTACATCTGGTTCGATTTTTCGTCTATACAACTGATCTTATCGGTCGACAAGTAAGGATTGCGATATTGCGTATTTGATCTCTGTAGATCACACACACACGCACACACTTACAGACATATATCTATCTATCTATCTATCTATCTATCTATCTATCTATCTATCTATCTCTCTCTCTCTCTCTCTCTCTCTCTCTCTCTATATATATATATATATATATATATATATATATATATATATATATATAGGCAAACATTAAATAACACGGAGTGTCCTTGTTTTATGCGACTTTTTTTTTTTTCAATTTTCCGAATTGTCCATCTAATGTTTCGGTCAAATGTATGTATATATGATTCATGGGTTTCTTGTTCCATTCTTTTTTTTTTTGCAAATATTTTCGATTCGAATCGTCAAATCATCTTCAGGCGGTATTAGTTTTCGTGTCTTTACAAATTATGACTTTACTGTTGTGCTCATTTTTGAATTATAACGGCAAGTAGTTTATAACTTTCCTGCACTGATGGGAGCAATAAGCTTGAAACACTATCGTCTGTAGGTATTAATAATTTAATATGTATTTATATATGTATATATATAGTATTATTTTATTAATAAAAACAAACATTATAGGTTACATATTGTCTTCAGACATTTTTTCTAAAAGTCTGAAGAAGCTGGTTTGTTCAAGAGATCGCAACTGAATCATGTATGCACATATGTTACAAATACTGTTTGTATGAACTAAAAAAGGTATATTAAAAAACAGCGCTGCTATCCATTAAGCATTTTTTTATAAACACTGGAGTTATATTAGATTAAGATCTAGAAAACAAAAATATCACACACACACACGCACACACACCCACACACACACACACATATATATATATATATATACATATATATTTACATATATATATATATATATATATATATATATATATATATATATATATATATATATGGTCTGGTTGTTCAATATCAGGCGGTATAAACAAATATGACTTTGCCACTGGTTCTACTCATCCGACCGGCTATAATTATCATCTCGTACACTGAACATTGCGTAAGCATGTAACACCTTAGTAAATACGTAATAATGATAAATATTTATAAAGGAATATAATATATATATAAAATGAGTGTATTGTTGTTTCGTATAAACTCCAGTGTTTATGTAATAGTGCGAAATAACAAGTACATATGTATCATAGTATATACTTTTTATAGTTATACAAAGGTTATTGGCTACATAGTTTATACATGTGGCAGTTGGACTTTTGTTTAAACTTTAGCTTACTCAGACCTCGTGCAAACCGAGAATCAGAATGTGAGAGAAAAAAACAACTTTTCAAATAGTGTTGTTTTATGAAAGGGGTAGGAACTAATCAATATTAAAGAGAATAACAACATGGATACAGGGCATATTAGAGTAAACATAGATATCAAGATTGTGATAGTCAGAGACTCCACAAATGCTAAATGGGATAGAATTAGTAAAATTATACATGAACAGATTTAAAAACTAAGGCTTAATATGGAGATGACTTGCAATATTAAGCTAGTTTATTTCCTTCATGAAACATTTAATCTAGTAACAAACAAATATGAACCTTTTTCTCAAAGAAAATAATCACCCTATATATGTGCCACCGCAATCTAACCCTCGACCGCAGTAATTAATATAAATACTGTAAAAGTTAGCTATAGCTGCAGCGAAAACATGGGCATAATTATAAAGTAGCTTAACAACAGGATATAGAAAAGCAACTTCACATGCATTAATATTAATAGAAAAAGTAGTTACTGTAATTGGCAAATACTTGGTAGGTACCCTTTACGTAACAACTGGCTTACTTCCTCAGTGATACACCTGTTTAAGATATATACAGAGTAATACGATTCAACATAGAAAGCACGCCATTGACGTTCACTGATAGGTGTTATGGGCATAGATTTTTAATTCTATCATAGACATAGTATATTATTCCTGATGTTATGACAAATTAACACCAGTAAGAGAATGACACATAATAAAGAAAATCAATCTTTTTTGATACCAAGACTGACCTTGCCTTTTGTGTTTTAATGGGAAGGTTAAGAAAATAATTGCTAAATGTCAGACAACAGAAAGCGCTTAATTGTCAGCATTTCAAAAAACATACAATTAGCAGGTATTGAACAAAAAGTATATGTTGGACAAAATGATCCTTCCCTCAATACGTTTGTGCTATTTCATTTCATTTTATTTTATTTTACCTGACGTCATTGTGTTCTAACATATTTAAATTTATATATTTTTAATCTTATCATTATTTTCAGACTTTATATACATTTTACTGCTTATTTGTTATCGTTGTGTGTTCAATTTAAGCGATGGTCGACCTAGAGGTATGCACTGTAATCTCTGATTTTATAAATTTTCTTAAATTAACATTTTTCTCTCAGGTTGTATGCATATCAATTTTATAAATGTTCATATGAGGTAATTTTAGTAAGGATAAGCCAGTCAAAAATATTGGCAACGTATATTATAACAGTATGTACGCAAATATAATTATAACCCAACGTAAGAACTATATATGATACGTGTTGCTTTCACATATGTATACATATGTACAGATGCACCGACCCACCTTATAGATTTAGTTATTTTCACATCAATTTCTCATTTATTTACTTATTTATAAATCTTATAATTTTCTCTTGAAGTAATCAGCTAGTTTGTGTTAACGAACTATTGGTAAGCGTTTTCTTTAATGGGGTTCAGTAATATCCTGATCATTATATTATTAGAGCATACATTTTGAAAAGCTTCCAATGTTAAATAGTATAGTAATAAGACTAAATGCACGGAATGTGTCCATTAATATAAATAATTAATGTGGATACTTGTCCAGACCGAGTTGTAGGTAGAGATGTAAGTCATACGTGGGTATGGGTGGGTATATGTTCGTTTATTTATATGTATTTATATATACGAGGCATGTCTAAAAAGTATCCGAAATAGGGCAGAAGAATATTTCAAATACGTGACAGTGTTGGGATAATAATCCCCTCTGAAGTAGGACGTTTGTAGGTAGAGATGTCAGTCATACGTGTGTGCGGGTGAGTATATCTCTATGTATTTATATGTCTTTATATATACGAGACATGTCTAAAAATTATCCGAACTTAGGCCAGAAAAATATTTCAAATACGTGACAGTGTTGAAACCATAATGCCATCCGCAGTTGGCCGCTTGTACTTTGACACACTTAGCCAACCGATTCATCAACTGTCGGAAACACGTCTGGAAGAGTTTTTTTAAATGTTGTTCATCTCCGCCGTATGTTAGAATCAGCAGGTGTTTGTAGACGATGCGATGTGTAACACACACTAATCTTGGTGTAAATAATATAATGTATACTATATATATATATATATATATATCTATATATATATATATATATATATATATATATACATATATATACACATATATATATATATATATATATATATATATATATATATATACAGATTTAGATTTTTCATTTATAAAATAGATCATTCGGTGAAGACCGGGGTTGTTCAAATAAAAACAAGCTCGATGATACTCGATCACAAAGTATAGAGCATTTTTATGTGATTTTATGAAGGCTTACCAAAGCATTCCTTTCAGGACACCAATGATCACTATTAAATATATTTTTTCTTACAAATATTATTTATTCAAATTAAATGTATATATATATATAGATGCCGACTATCAACTACATGTTTGACTGTTAGATTCCTGGCTTGATATGATGCAGGTTAGTCTAGCAACACTGGAGAGCTGTTGAGTAGTATATCAGTCTCCTCAAGTAAATCCCTGATATTTCCTTGTTCCTACTTAGCGTTATTCAAATCTCTTTGCAAATCCCAAAAATAGAGTACTGTAACTGTGGCGGTAAATATGTACATAAGTACATCGTAGATATCATTTAGTTAGCCCTTTTTTCAAATGTAGGGATTCTTCTGTGGGACTAGCATGTAAGTAGGATCTGTTTTGCACTCTTGTCTTATGTAGTAAGAATGTATAAATAAGAGGCAACGATCTTTCAGTATATTGACTGCGGTAAAAACGACGAGGTTCAACTCTCGCACAACCAACGGTGTACGCTCTCAGCGCAGGAACAGCCCCTTTTCACATTGAAGATCGCCCGTACTATTATGAAACCGCTACTTGTGTACAGCTCCGAGTGCTTACCGACAAGTAGTGGCCGGTGCGAAGATTTGATCTTATAGAAATTAAAATGATTTGCAATGGAGTTACACTATTCGATTAACTGTGTATTAATCGAGCAACTATGATGGACTGGTGGCTCAGATAGTTCAGCAATTTCACTACATACGAAATATACGGGAACCACTATAGGATAAAGGCTCACTAGATCATCAGTTGGACCATGATTGTCAACAGGAAAAATATTGGAAACAATGTATTGAATGGGAAGATAATTAATTTAAAAGAATTTGATTATCAAAAAAGACGGCACAGCAAGTTAACAGTAGACTTGAAGACGACCATGATCTCGTCCGTTCGGAAACAGACATGAAGTATTTTGTTCCAAAAGTTGGGATGTCCTGAGAAAGACTCTTTTTACATGAACGTTCTTTTCGGTTTTGGGTACAGGGAGAAAAAATAAAATCATCGGGTAGGTGTGTAGTTTTTTTGTAGATGTTTTACAGAAGGGCAAATTTTGAGCCCAGTACAACACTTACCATACACATAACGATATAGTAAGGATAACTAAGCAACACCTTTTTATGTGCTAAATACGCTGTAACGATGAGTAAAAATGACTTTGATTATGAAGTAGATTTTCGACTCTCTTAATAATTGAAAGAATGGTTCAAGAGCCCCCCCCCCCCATCACAAGATATGGCAGAAGTACTCCATTATAGGAATACACCAGCCTCACTACTGACCTAATCCTGTACCAGTATAATGTACAGGATTACGTCAGTAGTGAGGCACTTTTTGAAACGGTAGAATGATGCTAACAGTTGTATAGCAACCTTAGAACATACTTTATCTCACCCTCAAATTTCAGGTCTAGAGTGAAGGTCAGTACTAGAAGTTTGTCAATGAAGCTAGCTTCCAAAGGAAAGAGAGCCGTTGCTTCCGACTGTAGAGAAAGGAAGCACCCGAGTGTTTGTAGTAAAAAGAGATAAGTTTGGTTTTAGTAGCGATAAAAAAAAATGCGTATGAATCAAGACGCACAACTTTGTTGGCCAGCTTAATTCTCGTGTTAGCATTATTGCATGAGGAACCACGTAATGGTTTCAAAAATCCTGAAGTGAAAGTGCTAGTGCAGAATCGGCTGGATTTGAACTTAGCACACCCAGATCGTCACTCCGTGTCGTTATCCACTTTAATAATTTCATTTCCAGTTGCGATAAAAGTAACAATGTACATTTTACCCCCATTGCACGACGTGCTCCAAGTTGGAAGAGAGTGAGAGACAGACATAGATGCATACATACAGACAGACAGACAGACAGACAGACACACATACACACATAGAGAAAGACAGATTAAGTCTTAGCTGCCCTAGATAGTTGCATTGTCTGAATATATATATATATATATATATATATATATATATATATATATATATATATATATCAACGAATGCTTCCAGAGTATGATTTAGAAGATACTTTATGAAGATCAAAAAGGTTAGGCCCAAAATGCATCATTGAGGCACGCCAGCTGTCACGCTATGCGCTTTGATATGTTTGCCCATCAACAACTAACTTTATAGACATATACAAAAAATACATTCCCAAATAGTGCATTTCTAACAAGCTTGTAATGGTAAGTTTTGTGGAAAACCTGATCGATGAAATATAGCCCTAGAAAGAAAGCCTCCAACGATTAATTTATTGAACCTGTGCGATAGCATAATCAGCACGTAAGCTGTTGATCTTGCATGGCGAAATCAATATCGCTTGTAACTAAAGCATGCTTTATTCGCTGAGGTCGTTTACAACTTCTTCCAGGTGTTGATGGTCGACGACAACCCCGTCACGTAATTCGCATTTTTATTTAAAGTCGCATAGAACCGACCAACTGTAAGGTCGATCATCAGATGAGCCTGACTATGTACAATGATCTATGAAAAACAGGCATTCACCCAGGTCAAGCCAGAGATCTATCAAGTGGGATGTAACTCGGGACACACACAATGAAAAGAAGAATAAGAAGTGTTCTCCAGATATACTTATCGGTATATGTAAGCATGCTTATCAGGTAAAGCATTTTGTCTTCAGGCTTCTGCTCTTCACATCATATCTACAAAGCCTGTTTGTGTTGTTAAAGAAATTCTAACAAGAATATATGAAATATAAGAAGTTGTTTTTCTTTGCAACAAAACTGTTATTATTTTCTATTATTCATGCATAAACTCACTTAAACTAAGTAAATTGAGCTTCAGACAGAACATCTGCACTGATTAGAGCTATTGCAATTATTTTTCCCTTCTACTCGCTTGAAAATATTTTCACGTAGTTAATAATACCGATTTACCTAATGAATATATTAAGGCAATAGTTATATTATCCTGTTAAATTTCTGGAGAGAGTTATACTTACCTTACTTCTTACAAGAACACTACTAAGCATAGGCTCTCCTTGAATATTATGCACCCGGCATATCGTGGTATTGCTTTTGTTCTTTTTTTACATTTTTAGACGACATCAATGTTGTGACTTATAGCATCAGTAGCATTGCTAGAGTTGTTTTATTAATTTTATTTGGACGTTATTGATTTAAAAAGCAGAAAATGGCTAACCTATTAAGTTTAACAGTCGTCATCAGCAAAACGTTTGGAAATGTGGAGACTATACAAATGTGAAAATGTGTCCAAGCTAGCTTTTTTTTAAACATTAAAGATTGATAAATGATGTCCTGATCGCCTAAACGATTTGGAGAACAAGGTGTTAGCAGTGTTCTTAGTTATCACGTGTGAGGAAGCAGTGGATCATGATAAATTGTTGGAATTTAAGATAAACATTGAACGAGTTATTATTTGGGAATGTTGATGTTACATTGACCATGATTTTAGAACGTATTTTGAAACTGGATTTTTTATGGAGCTTCATTAGAGAATTTGTTCTCATTTTGAAACATTTTATAAGCTTTAGTAATTGTGCGAAAGGGCAATCACTTTCACCCAATAAAGTTCCGTTGTTCTAGAGTTGCATGGAAGACTTGTATTTGCTAGAGAACATTTGCATAGCATAAGCTGATTTTCCGTGTGGATTCGCAATTGCTGTAGAGGTAATAGTACATATACTGAATATACTACATGAAATGTTTCAAAAGGTCCATGCTGGATAACGAAAACTTTCATACCGTTTGTGTTACGTTCGGGTTAATTAAGAACCACATAAGATATATTTGTATTTGACTGACTGTCGATTCCCATAAAGACAAAGCTGATTTGGATAACTGGTAATAGCTAGTCTGGTATTGATGATAGTGACATTTATGATTTTGTGACATAAAAAATAGTTACCCCCCCCCCTCTAGCAATACACTATTTCGAACAACTGAATTCATTCCAGAATTATATAAGCCAACACATGTTTTGAAAACGTTTTCTCTCAAAGGTTGTCTCATAGAAGATGATTGGACTCGAACAGTTTCTTGTTAATAACTTATATTGCGACACTGTTTTTCAAGTCTTAAGCGAAACTCGACTTAGTTAAATAACTAATTTATATTTGTAAGAAAACAGCGACTTTGTTATTTCTCCCAAGAATAACAAGACTAGGTATAAGACTCCCATAATAATACTAGCATTGTTCATCAAGACCTGTGCGGCACTGATATTAAGCTAGATAATAATCAGTTTTAACCATGAACTATACCAAGAATATAAGTATATTTTATTTAACCCTTCAATTCTTCTTTTTTTTCAAAAAAGACACATATAAACAAAATGACTATTTAATATAATATTCAGCAAAAATGTGTCAAACTGCAATGGGTTCCACATTAACAACCAGCTTATTGGCAAGTGGGCGTAGGTATTAGTATGATGTTGTATAATCACACCTGCTCAATATCTTCGATAATTAAATATTTTTCAAACAAATATAACAAGAAGTATTTAAGGGTTTAGACTTCTAACCCTAACCCTAACCCTAACCCCAACCCTAACCCTAACCCTAACCCTACCACAGTAATGAGAAGGAAAGTAATCTTCTACTGTAGATTACATGAAAGGTTCATTTCAAAATTCCATACAAATTTTCGAATACGACATAAAGGTTTCCGAGTTCGCTAATAAGCACTTTAAGAAGGTCGGAATAACATTGGTTAACAATTTACGGGATTGCATGAAAGAAAAGAACAGCAGTCCTAAAAATCTAAATTTTACAAGCTTTTTTTGTCAGCAAATTATAACACAAAACATTCATATTTATCTTTTGAGATTGCTTTGCAACGATACAATGGATTCAATATTTGACCAGCATCTAAATACACCCTTACGTTAAAATTTAGAAGATTGTGGCAATGCAGAGACCATGGAAAATATATAAAATAGCCATTCCTGTGTATATTCACTATTATTTTACACGTATACTTTAAAAAATAGTTTATTGATTTTATGAAAAATACCACTTATCACAATAACAATAGTAATTCAATCAGACTCTTAATACACGTACAGTATCACGTGGTACAAATAGTGTTTACGAGAAACAAGTTTTTTTTACCGAAAATTTGCATCGGCACGTTTTAGTTTTTTTTGCAGTCGTCAATGTAATGAACCTAACCAACACCGACAGGTACGTGCCCCGGCATAATAAAGAATTTGAAAAGAAATTGGATACTCGGAGTTCGAAACTAATAAAGAGAGTGCGTTTTCTTTGATGTTTTTAATAAATGAAAACGAATTTTATTCACGGTTGTTGCACAAATATATATATATATATATATATATATATATATATATATATATATATAAACATATATATATATATATATATATATATATAAACATATATATATATATATATATATATATATATTATATTATAATATATAAAGTAATAAGGAGTTTTCCCCTGTACCTTCTCGGAGTATAGGAATATAACCACATGCATCACGGGCTAGTAAACTCACCACTATACAACACTTATTCACCCGATCGTGTTTTAGTAAATTTGTTATTATTTTCTTTTACCTAACACTAAATATTACATTTGGCCCACCATCTACGTCTCTCCGAAAAACCAACTCCACATAGGTGGTAGCAAAAACTTTTCTCCCTAACAATTCTGTACTGTCACTATACTCATCGACACCGGGAACTAATACACACAGTTTAATATTCTCCAACCCCCGGTTCTCATTCATTATTTCCCTGGTATTACTTTACTACATAATATAAAGCAATACGTAAAGACTTAATGACCGCTCTCGTTTACTCCGATGATTTTCCGAGAAAGCTTAATCTTAACATGGTACGTATTCCAATAACAAAATTTAGGTTAATTAGCCTATTTTCACATGTATTTTTAACCCGAAACCGTTGTGCAGTCGTTAGGAAGGCAGGTCTCATGATTGCCAGTTTTAGCGTTCGATCCCATCTACCATTGTTTTTTTAAATTTAAAACATTCGCCGTTTCTTTATTTATTCGACGTCATGCAATATGTAGTACTTTCTCCCGTGCAACGCCGGGCGACGGGTTCCGCTAGTATATATATATATATATATATATATATATATATATATATATAATACAATTCATCCACTTCAAATGTTTCTTTAGTGACTTTATGGATAATTTGAGAGTTCTTACCAGATTAAAAAGGCTATATATTAAGTAACGTGCGGATTAATGTATTATCGAATGTGTAACATGTGTATGAGAAATAATCAAAAAATTCTAAATAATCGAACTCTATAATAACAACTAGTGACTCTTTAATAAGAAGCTGCAGCTCCGATGGACAATTTTTAATAAAATGTGGTACGTCTATCTAAAAATACTAATCTTTTATATGTTAAAAAATGAACCAACTAAAGTTTATTTATATTGAGAGACTATATTTAATATTAAGTTGAAGCTTACATTGTGTATGTACAATCCCCTATTAACTCCCATTTTTCAGAACTCTTAATGTTACAGGCTGCTCATTTTATATAAAAGATATCCAAATTTATAAAATAGGATACACATAAAAGTGGTCACTCGTCTAAAATATTTATCACCCATTGACTGACGATGAAACATGTAAAACATTTGATCCAGGCGCAAAGAACAATGTATACGTAATGATTTAAAGTCTACATTGTTTGCCCTGCATTTTTCAAGAATTTATACCAATAAGTAATTAACATATATGACATCGTATGGAAAATATCATTCACTTTGTTTAGAATTGTTAACATTATGCAATAGTAATACTATAGTTACTATCTCGGTGTACTGTCAATATCTACTTATAATGTTCATATATACATTGACACTACATGTACACACACATACACACGCACATACACACACACGTATATATATATATATATATATATATATATATATATGTATATATATATATATATATAAATATTTCATCGTGGATATATAAATAATGTGCTGCCTTTCTTATGTGACGCAAATTATAAAATAGATATATTAGAGGACGTTGAATTCGGAAAGTGTACAGATACATTCATTTTGATTATTCATTATTGTAATACATAAATAGTATATAGTTGAAGCATGATCGTCATCAGCTTAGAAACTAAATGATCCGAACGGAACAATGTTGCACGACATCCCCCCCCCTACGGCGAATGAAAGAAAAGTATTATGTTACTGAACTTTATATCTAGAATGCTGATTCCAATTTTAGTTAAAATACAATTACTGTTGTGATTCTAAGAAAATGTCTAAAATTTAAGGGTTCCGCTTCAGGGGTTAAAAGACTAAACTCAAATCCAGGGAATCTTGCTTAATTGATATCAAATAGTTATTGATGGAATTGTATGCAAAACTGAAATATTTGGATCTTCAAATAATAGTTTCGGTATTTAAAATATCATCTAACACACTTGAAATTACTACAAAGTTACAGGATTTAAGAAATAAAATAAATTGTTGTTCAATATATATGTGTAATATCTCATAAAAATACGTGCTGTCTGAATATCCATGAAGGGATTCCACCATTTGTTTGCCCAATTTGCACGAAATTAAATCGGAGTAAATATAGCCCACATTACAATCATATACGCATAGCCGATGTGCTCTAAAATGCATGATGCTCTTTTAATTTGCTTAGGACTGAATCATGTAACTGTTAATATATAAACATATATACATATCTAAGTTGATATACCAAATGCTATATGTGAGTGGCTTCTTATATGTTTAAAATCTCTGACAGCGAAACATAAGTTTAAAAAATGTCACATGTCTTGGATTAAAATATACTTTATTTATTTCAGAGCTATCTTATAGCATTTTATGTATAGATTGTTAGATTTAATCAATGATTGTAAATAAAAACAGAAAAATGTGTGTTATTTGGCCTAACATCCTTAAAACAATTCAGTGGTGAATTCAGAATGTGTTGCCTCTATGAAAGAAACGAGTTGAGTAATTCGTCTTGAAGCATGCTAACACGCCGGCTCGAACCCTGTCAGATATATAGCATGTATTTGTATAATTTGTTATAAAATTGCTAAGACTGCTTATAGTCCTATTCTTATTCATCCAAATACCATAACGATTAATGAGAGTGTAGTACTCGAATCGCGCGTCGAATATAATTACAACTAAAATAACAACGGTTTACACATGCATGCAATAAATTACAATGAATGTGTGCATATATTTTTGTGAAACAGTGATGTCAAACATTTGAGGATGATGTTAAGTAAGTTTTACCCATAGAGCGAATGTAGTATTTTGGTTACTGAAAATAATCTAAAGAATAAACCAAGATAACGCAAGCCGACATCTATTCTACCCTATTCGGTCGTGTGCCACGTTATCTTTTTTAACAGAAAATTTGTTATACTGTGAACATCTTTTAAAAATGTTGATGATAAATCAATTAAATACATTTACATATATATATATATATATATATAGAGAGAGAGAGAGAGAGAGAGAGAGAAAGATAGATAGATAGATAGAAACAGAGAGAGAGATACACACACACACACACCCACACACACATATATATATATATACATATGTATGTATATATACATATATATATATATATATATATATATATATATATATATATATATATATTATGAGCACCACGTTCTGTGAAGAAGCTCAATAGTGTTTAATGGAACATGATATATACATAGTTATTCAGAAAAACATTCCATAGTTTTTCATAAAACAACTTTACACACCGGCAATTCCTTCTGCGTATTTCGAAGATATATATTTTTATCATGGTCACTAACTTTCACATATATACACAAAGAAGCATCATTAGTGTATAATCTGAAATAATCAAACACAAAATCAAAATAAATCTTCTATTCATATCTTTCTACATATGTTATTTATATACACTTGTTTCTTTCTTTTTTAACTACACTAATAGAACCCTTTACTTAAATGTTGTTTTATTTTATTATTAAGTAATCATGGTGTATTGTGTTTAAAATGTGTTCTTTTTTCCGTTTTTAATGTTAATGTTTTATTCATAAAATACAATAGTGGGCATAAGACAAACTGTATACAACAGAATAATAAATTCACACCGACTATTATTGTGCGCATAAAGCAGTTATGTTTGATTCATTATCACTTCTTTTATCTTGTATTTCACTTAATGAGTAAAAATTCAATTCTTCGCCATATATCAACGTCGTAGTAATCACTTCCGGTATAATCATGATTTAACTTGTGTAGCAATCTTATTACATGACTATGTTTACTGATGTATATTTTAACGATACGTTTATTGTATTTTGTCCTAAATAATTATTATGATGCAACAATGTAAATCAACTACTTATTTCATATTCATTTAATAATTATATAAATAATTTTATTTTCTAGGACAGGTTCTCGATTTATAATTAAGATATTTTCATATTTATTTCCTGGGCAGTTTATATAATTTTCAAATCTTCTTTAAATAAAATTGTCTCGATCTTAGCATTTACGAAACATCCGGCTTTTCTATAAAATATCATTAATAAACCCCTGTAAAAAATTACTTTTAATCATAAACGAAAATCGGCAATAAAGTAATACTTATTTTCTCTATTTTTATTTGTAACTAGTTATTACCATTATATTTTTAACTAAATATAAGTGAGAGTTTCTTATGTCGACTGCTTGCAAATAATATACTGACTGTGTGAACCGGTCTTACGCCTCCTCACCGTCTGAAATGGTTACTTTCCTGAACTGATAAAGCAAGAAGCTTGAAATACAAGAATCTGTAGGTATACATATGTATATTATATGCTGAGCTAGTCCCTCGAATTATATACAGATGAAGCCCCTTTATCAATATTTTTAAATCTGATACACCAAAAAATATATACTTTTGAAATGGGCAGAAACAATAGTCTGTTAATAAGGTTTTTCGGGATAAAATATGTAATGTTATTCTAGAAAAAAATATGATGTTATATACGTATATATATATATATATATATATATATATATATATATTGAGAGAGCTAGAAAGAGAAATATGTATAGTGTATATGCGATAACAAGTGATTGCTAATGCCAGTCTTGTATAACAACAGCTAACTTTCTATTTTGTTAAACTCTTCGCGATGTTCTCTTCTAAAAAGATAAATTAAATAAAAAGCATATCAATATTTTCAACTTACTAGAAGCAGAAAGAATAACCACCACTTTGACGGCAAACATATCCGAATTAAACGAATCATCCAAAGACCCCTCCATGAAGTCAACATCTGATTCAAAATTTACATATACATGATATTTAATGAAATCGAATACAACATTTAACACATCTCAACCAAATCATTACATCCAACAAAACAGAAATAAGTTCACACAATTCAGCAAAACTGATTGGAGATTATAAACCCGGATATATTTACGGAAAAATAATAACTCATAACTCAACAAATATTTTCTACCCTGTATATCCCTACTCCTTACCTCTGTATAGACAACTGACAGAAGTCTCAACAATATAACGCAAACTTACCTTCTTAACTAATACAATATACACACGATTATATTCAAATACTTTAATCTACTCCACAAATGAATATTATAATAACACCCATAGACTTTGAAAACCGTTCACTAACATTTCAATTCATGAACATATAAAAGTCATAACTAATAATCCATACAGCCAGCCATCCATTCCCCTGCCATCTATCAAACTCAATAGTTGGAGAAAAAAACAAAACAAATAATTTGCTACAAAAATGTTTTCTTGTATGACACACTAAGACGGATATATACTCACCGATTGTCATGGCACATAACACCCTACCTGAGAGTTCATCATTCAAACTCGTCGGCCTAACCTTCACAGGTAACATGCATTGGAACAAATACATTGAAGACATTGTCAAGGCTGCCGCAAAGAAGGTTGGCTCCCTCTACCATGCTAGTAAACTCCTCACACCTGACATTATCCTGTATCTCTACAAAGCCACGATCCGCCCATGCATTGAGTATTGTTGCCACATCTAGGCTGGTGCATCATTTACTAGTCTATCCCTCTTTAACAAGGTCCAAAAAAGAGTCGCCAACCTAATAAGTCCCTCACTGTCAAGCAAGCTCCAGTCCCTGTCCCATCGCCGCAATGTAGCAACTTATATTTGTTTTACAAATACTTCAATGAATTATGCTCCGATGAATTGGCTACTCTGGTGCCCCCTCGACGTAAATTCACTAGACTAACTCGACACAACTAAATCTCATCCATTCACTGTAGAGGTCCCAGATGCCGGAGAGCCTTCTACTTAAATAGCTTCTTTTCTCGTGCTGCTGGTCTCTGGAACTCCCTCCCTGCTCAGTATTTCTCCGACAGTACTGACATGCAGACATTTAAAACTAATGTAAACAGACATCTCGCTGCGCAGATCCCAATTTAGGTTGACCTCCCCGAATCTTCTCCCCTTTTATTTTTTCTCAGTAGCCCCTTACGTCTACAGTGGCAAGGGTGCCTTGTCTGGAGTCAACTGTGTTAATAAAATCGACAAAAAAAACTATCTACACTAGATACGTCGACAACACAATTAAAAAACTGAAACAAACATCTGATAAAAAAACTCTATACTAAATTTCAAAATCGAGTTAAATATGAAAATATTAATTTCATATATCTATATATAAAATTCCAGCAAAACATAAATCGCATTTCCAATGAGAATGTATAGAAAAATACAAAATCGCCATCATTAAAACATAATTAATCGACGACGCCATATTTCTTAATCAAAAGACAATATTTTAAAAGAACTAACCAACATAAAAACACTAATTTATAAACACTTTCAAAAATAAATATGTTAACAAATATATAAAATTCTACCTTTCAAATGTCTACTAAAATAATGATAGAAAACATGAACAATACCACAATTAACTTATTCTTACGAACGCAAATGCATCGCAATTATCAACAACATGAACACAGTATGCACTAAACCATAAATATATGCACTGAACCAGTGCACCAACACAAACATATTGAATTAATAATATGCTGCCTTAAATTGTTCAGATTGTCGATCTTCGTTTTGACATCTGTATAAGATGTCAAAACGAAGATCGACAAATATATCAAACAACAAAGACAATAACGTTGTATTAGTAATACTCATAACACACTCCTAGCGAGCAAAACTACAATATGATAATGTGGAAAAAGCTCACGAAAAAGCCGAAAGGAGGAAATAGTGCTATCCAGACTTCGCATAGGTCACACAAGGATTACGCATTCCTACTTTATTTAAGACGAACATAAACCAATATGCTATGCATGCCAGACTGCCTGCACAATCAAGCATATTCTTACTGAATGCATTGATCTGGCCCCTATAAGGGGAACTTTCTACAAAGCAGGTACAATGAAACAACTGTTTAAGAAGAATAAAGTAGAGACGATAATGATCTTTTTTGAAAGCTGTCGATCTGTATGAAAAACATAAATGTCTTAAGACATATAGATCAAGCGTGACTAGGTGTTAAATTAATCGGGGAAAAATGAAATTTTAAAAAAAGAAAGAAGTTTTTCGAATTTATTTTCAAAATATTTATTTATTTAATTATTTATTTGTATTTTCTTTATTCAAAATATATTTTAAATACAATTGATTCTGCATAAAATAACCTAAAAAATGTTGATATGCCGTAAAACAAAACAAGCAAACAAAAATTAAAACTCCCCTAAATAAAAACGTTCCCTCACCAAACGCATGTTACTTATAAAATGACTGACCTTTATGAAAGTGTATCTCGCGCATTAACATTAGAACATGTAAATGTCATACAGCAACAACTCCTAGCGGTTGACTAACATACTACTTAAATGATACACGCCTCATGAAGATCCACATAAACACCAGGGATACACAAAAATCTACAGAAATACGCGAAACATTAATTAACTATACAAATATTATCTACCACAATAATCGCTAAACAAATAAAATCCTTAAAGTCCTTACAATTTAAAATAAAATAAACGATGAGTTAATAAAAATGGATTTAATAACGCAACTGATATATGAATTATCTTACTAACTAAGCATGCTTAGCCTTATACCTTACTGGCATATAAAAAATAACGTTCGTAACAAGTAAATCAGAAAGCAAGAAAGAAACAAAATATGCACACGTTAAAAAAAACAACCGGTTAATAAAAATGTCAAAAATTATCATAAAACATTGAAACCGCTCGCCGGAACACTATACATAATTTGAGCCTGCTCCTCATCAGCTAGAGCAAACGATACGATAACTTGCAACATAAACAAGTGACAATCACATGAATGAGTAAAACATAATGTTGTTTTAAAAAAAAACTTGAATTTATATAGATATATATGACAATTATAGATGTTTAAAACATATCTAGTTTTCAATTTTGCAACATTTATACGATGTATATTAGCGTGAAAACGCATTTCTATTCTATAAAACATGTACATATATTTGAATTTTAGTTCTATATACTGGTAGGAAAATAAAGGAAAACGACTGTAAATTGCAATGGTTAGCTGGATTAAATCATTCGTAAAAATCAGTGCTGCTTCACTATCTTGAAATCTGTGAAATGTTAGCTGGAAATTTCGACGAAGATATTGAAGCAGAAACAAGCATTAAGGACGCTGCAATACAAGATCTAGGTAAGGCAATGCGGACTTGGCGAGAAAGATGGACGTTGAAGGGGACAGCATGAAATAAGCGCTGAAAATATGATCTTTGCTACACCACATAAAAATAGCTGATGAGCCAACACAAGAGTAAGTGCATGTCTTAAGAAAAACAAGAAAATGCTTAACAAGTTTAAACGCCGAATCGAGATAGAACTCTTTTTTACAGGACAAGTAGCACCACGCACAGTAGATCAGGTTTACAAGCCTACATTATCCTCGAAGTTACGCGCGTTATGAACACTATGTCTCGTGTAAATATATTTGCCCTTGATGGTGTTCTAGCAAAACCGACGTCATTCAGTCAGATACATTTTAAAGGGCAATCAGGTTTACACTAAATTACTAGATACAATTGCTGTTGACTGGTATAAACCGCTAAGAAGAGAGAATTGCTACTGCAATGCAATATGTGTGACATTAGCACGCATTTTAATGCAACACCTCCAAGAAACCAAGATGTTACTATCTGAGAACTTTCATAACTTAACAATTCCCAACTCGGTCCCACTTGATTGACTCGATATCGACTATTATTCCTTGGAGACAGTTGCAAACGACACCGATTAATATGTTTCATAATGGTAATCTTAGATATGCACTTTAATTGTCAGAATGCATCACTTATTTGCCCAGATATAATATTTTCTTTTCTTATTTTTAAAAAAATTTTTCTCGACACCATGTATATATAAAACTGTATAAACTAATGCTGATATAATCAATGTTTGTTATCATATAACTCGTTTTACTCTATGGTTTCGTAACAGAAAATACATATCATAATACTCCTGACTTCCGGTATAAAATTATGTCTAAAACATTCATTTGTATTCTTGTTTTTTTTAATTTCAGAGGTTTATATAAGATGCCCGGCGTATGTGATAAGATGGTCGACATTTTAATATTTAGAATTTGTAAACAAAAAAATACATGCTAAAATAGTCTTCAGTTCTAGGTTTTAACATTATATGCCACATATTTCTTGGGATCAAACAATTATTAACATGAAATAATTGATTTAACTTTCCTTCCGGTTTTGCTTTTAGAAATTTATTCGGTTTTATAGAATCACTAAATGCTTTGATTGACGAACACATAATACAGGATGACTAAAAAAAAACGGGCCCCGTGTACACTTTATGAGATATCTCCTTTAGTTATTCACCTATATCCCTTATTTTACAGGACATGGCAGAATCAACGACTGTGATTACACCAAGACCTCAGTGGGAGCTGGGACAAAGAATACACTGTTTTTAATTTTACTACAAGACAGGCTCTTTAAGAAAACCCAGGACAGTTTCATGCATCAGTTCAGATGTGAAAAGGCTCAACCCAAAAGCAGAATTCAGAACTGGGTGGACCACTTAAGGAAGTATGAGACCGTGGAGAACTCTAACGCTGCCAGTGAGAACTGTCCAAGCCACTCGGCACGTCCCAAGAAGCGGACAGCCGAGCTGGTCGAAATTGTGAGAGTGTCTCTCCAGGAGAGTCCGAACCGCTCTGTGCGTAAGCGAAGTCAGTCCCTCGGTATCTCCCGTGAGACTTGCAGGAGAGTGCTGGTGAACAATATCAGGGCTTACCCATACAGAATACAGACGCTGCAGACCATTACAGCCTCAGACAAGAAGCAGAGGAGCGCTATGGCAGTCAAGATACTCGATAAGATCGAGGAGACACCAGGTTTCCTTAACCTCCTTAGGACCTCAGATGAAGCCCACTTCCATCTTGACAGAAAAGCGAACTCCAAGACAAATGTCTTCTGTCCTGCAGACCCAATAAAGTAGCCACCAAGCCCATGCACTCTCTTAATTGAACGGTGTGGGCTGCAATCTCGGTCAGAGGCATCATCGGACCAATCTTCATCGAAGAATCTGGCGCAGCAGTGACAGTCACCAAGGAGCGGTATGTGGAGGTCCTCAAAACCTTCAAGAGTGAGCTCCAGACCCTCTACCCGTCGCTCATGAGCAAGTTCTGGTTCCAGCAAGACGGAGAAAGTTCTCACACCTCAAACCTGTCCTGAGATTGGCTGAAAGAGAACTTTGGAGCCCGAGTGATCAGTCTCAATACTAATTTTGAGTGGCCACCCCATAGCCCGGACCTGAGCTCCTCAGATTATTTCCTTTGGGGCTATCTTAAGGACAGAATGTACGCAAGAAATCCCAGAACCATCACGGAACTCAAGGAAGGCATCAGGGAGGAGATGAGAGCCATTCCAAATTCAGTCTGTAAGAACGTCATGGACAACTTCGTTCTGCGCCTCAAGAAATGCACGGAGCTAAAAGGAGTCCATCTGGAACACATGCTGTAGAACGGAGAAAAACAGGCAAAATACCCTAGTGTTTTGATATGATGTTGTGAATATCATAAACTAGTTATGCTCCAAAATTCATTTCATTCGGACGAAACACTAGGAAACGGCGCCTAATTAGATTTGGGGCCCGTTTTTTGGGGGGATCACCCTGTATATCAACAGAATAATGCAAAATGATCTAAGATTGGCCAATCATTCACAATAGACAAATCATGTGAAAATGTTTGATACACACATTAAGAGTAAATAAACGACTGAGCGAAATGAAAGTAAGACGTTTTTATAAGAATATCACTCTGAATTAAACTTCCTAAGGAAAACATACAAAAGAAAACTTAATTTATTAACGAACAATGAGCACCAGTTAAATTATTAAACTTGTTGTTTCTCTCTAAGTAAGCCAGCCATAAGGTTGTTGTGTGTATATATTACTGCTACACAAGTGGGCTCCAAAAACTGGTATGGTTCTTATTCACAGCGTGTATTGTTTTAGTGTTTCCAGGTGGATTAACATACAATTTCACCAGAACTCTTATAAAAAGCGTAGACGCAGAAAGGTTAAAAAACGATCAATACGACGCATGTGGTTCGTTTAGCATAACACGATATTGGTGCCTATTCGTTCGATTCATTGTTCTTTTAAAGATATAAGAGTCGACTGTGAGTATATATATATATATATATATATATTCAGATACAAATATATATATATATATATATATATATATATATATATATATATATATATATATATATATATATAAGTATACATGGTTATAAATATATAAATGTATGTGTGCGTATGCGTATATGTGTTTGTATCTATCAATATAGTTAGTTAAAGGAAAACATACCCAATGCAAAGATGTAGACAAACACACGTAAACATATTTCACTAGATTTTTAAAGTCTCGTAAGCTTTTTATTTATTATTCTATTCATACATATTTACATTTGCATCTCATTATTAACTCTAAAAATGAGCTCATCTCAAATTGCAGACACAAACGAAATTTTAAATACATTAATTTCATTACCCCCTCTGCCACCCCTTCTCCCAACCAACAACCCCTCTTTCTAGCATCAGACTAATTTTTAAACTCTAAAATTTGTTAATTTGTTCATCTTTATTTCTTAACTACTCTAACCTTACAAATAAACTACCCTAAAAACATAACATATACCCCCTAGTATTCCTAATAACTATATTAACCCATAGCATTTATTGTATTTTGAAAACTAACATTACTCATCCTACACTCACCGACCCTTAACAGCCCTAACTTAACTACCATCATTCCTACTCTACACTATAATTCCTTTTCCTTTCATTTTCCTCTTTCTATTTGTAAACCCTCGCATTCACTCTCCATTCCTTCAATTCCTTCCATGCTTTTTATTTATCTCCCTTGTTTCCACTACATCGACCCTGTATATGCTCCTATCCACTGACTATATCTTCATCGTAGTTTTTCATTTATCTCTCCTTTAACTACGCTCTTAAGTTACCCCTCTTATTTGATCCATGTGCTTCCCCTATTAAGCTATTCATAACCTCAACGCACTAATGATACACTTACATTTTACATGATTGAACATAACCCTAACATAGAATACTCATTACTGATATCAATTGTTACATGCGGTCTAACTTTTTCCCCTAATTGATCCCCAACCCTAAATTTTAAAATGATTAGTGCGACAGGCTAAATGTTGTCTTACTTATTTATTATTTTTTATCTGATTTTTTATTTTTATTTAATTTTTCAACTTCACTTTAGGGCTGATCTTATCATACTCTTAACCAACTCGGATTCCCTTTTTAGAATCAGCAGTACGTTTAAAGCTTTTAAATATAAAACACTATATCTCTGCCCGACTTAGTACTTTTTCAAAATTTAAACTACTGATTGCTATTATTTGAAACCCCATTTTTCTCCATTCGTACACTCCTTTTTCTTTTAAATTCGAAATTATTATTGTCTCTAGCTCAACACCCCGTCTTTAATCACGCCCCCCCCCATTTTCTTCCTTTTTAAATAATAAATACACTCGATTGACCTAAATCGACCTAAATTCTCAACCACGGCCAATCTCTACTGGCATTGGACATAGCAAATGCCAAAAACTAACTTCATCTCTAGAACCCCTCCTTCATCCCCCTTTCTCCCTTTTTCCATCAGCAGTCATGGCTTTATCATCTAACCTTCCTCTTTCCTTCCCACCTCCTAATTTGACTTTGATTTTAACTTAGGGCTTTTTTCAAAACTACTTCATTTTTCCATTGCAAACATCATTCACTTACGACTCATTTCTTGGCCGAAGAAGCATTGTTTTTTAAATGACCAGATTTCTACATTTTAATTCCGTTTAAGTGCGATCCATCTACGACTTGAACTAAATTTTCACCATTGGATTTACTTCATTTTGAACGCCTTTCTGCGATGCCCCCCACGAAACTTTTTCTTCTCCATCGAAACTTTCTTCCATTGGACACCTTATCGGCGGACATTTACCACCTGGACTAACCTAATATCTTTTTACACGAACATTTTTTCACCCATCATTTTCTTAATATTTTTTCAAATGTTGAAGTTTGGCTTTTCTATTGCAAACTTATCTATCTGTATAATTCCTCTGATGATGAGATCTCGATCTTTGAAAAGCCTTGGCTTAAGGAAAGAATAATAAACATAATTTATTACAGAATATATCTTGCATTGAACAATCGAAGTTTGAAATAAATTTGGACATTAGTGCTTGTTTATCATCCTTCGTCTATCTATCTTTATATATATATATATATATATATATATATATATATATATATATATATGTGTGTGTGTGGGTGTGGGTGTGCGTGCGCGCGCGTGTGGGTCTGTGGGGGGTAGGTGTGCACATGTGGGTGCACCTGTGTGTGAGTTACGTGTGTGTTAGTGTGTGTGGTCTTACTTGTATGTATGTATGAGCGTATGTTTCTGTGTCTTATTTTATTTTGAGGTGTCTAAGTACGGACACTCTATTACTATGACAACACATCTTAGTCTGGCAAGACATAAACATTCTACCTCATATATATATATATATATATATATATATATATATATATATATATATATATATATATATGTGTGTGTGTGTAGGGGGGGGTTGTATACATTTTTTCTTAGGCGATTCTCATCGATTCTTTTCCCTAATTTGTTTCTACTGCAATGTCTGATCGATAATAGCTTTGAATGCCGGCAAAATATATCCGTTCGATGTTGTTTTCGACGATGTTCAGATAAGTAGATGCACCAGTCAGATGCAAATGAGACAGTGGACACTGGATTAATGAACGACACAGAATAAAGAACACCAATCTTCATTATCATCCACCAATCAATATATGTATCCACAGAAATATATTTTACTTGCATAACTGCTTATAATGTGAACACATTAAGCCGGAATCGAAACCCGACTTTAAATCTTATTGATTATATTAAAAGTGCGAGCAATCGTAAAGTGTTACATACACTTTACGGAATTCTGTGCATTATCGCAATCTATATGTTAATCTATGTATTAATTCCAGAATAGGTCTAATTCTTTTTTTATCTCTTTGTACATACATGTGCATAGAGATATGTCACTAGAAAGATACACATACTGAAAATATATAGTATCCAGCTCTGACACGTTTATATGTTGAGTATTTTTTGTTGGTCGCAACCAGCATGCATCCTTGATGATAGCTCCATTGGACACAAGAGCCAAGCCCACATCAAGCGGGCTTCCGTCCACCCACAGATTCAGTTCATTTGTGTCCCTACACCATTTTCCTCGGACGGGATCTGATTGCTGTACACGGGCAAGTGTATCTGCTATAACACACTCCAGCGGAACATCGCGAACCTTGTCGTGTGTGACATTTGTAGCGTTACGTTTAATGAAACCCGTTATCACTCGAAGCTATCCACACACGGGAAGTGTCCCACCCGTTTGCCACACATGGAGAAGATAAATCTTCGTGTCATAGTTCTAGGTGGATCCACAGTACTGCTTCCTCACCGCCATCCCAGCACTGGTGCACAATTTTTTCAGTTTTCTGGGTCCTTACTCTTGAGTCCGTACATGTCCAGATGATTCCTTACGGATTCTGTCGACGCCACGTCTTCATTAATATATACGCCGACGTCTCTCTCCTTATCTCCTAATCAAGGGCTAACACAGCCTCGAGCACAGCCAGCATTACAAAAGGCGCCACATTTAAGGCAACCCCTAACATGGTTAGACAATATATTTGTCTTTTAAATATCACTGTCTTGTACGGTTAGATGATCTCTCAACATGAATCTGTAGGTATGCTTTCCTGAGGTATAGAATGGATACATTATTTTTCACTGTCTCCATTCTCGCACTTTCTCTGCGCAAACATATGCATCGCCAGTGAATGCATCAAAATAGGTGTTTCATTCACGATAGTCTACCACAGGACACACCTGATATTTCTGGCCTGCAGCACAGTCATCAGTGGTATTAGTTCGTTGGGTTGGCCAAACCACTCCTGAGTATATGGCAACAACCAACTTTGTTTATCTAGGTCTCCAACTAACGTTGATAATCCTCCCTTAATTCGTTAGACATTAGATATTCAGAAATCCGGTAATCAAACTTCACTTATTTTGAATACTACCACTTTTTCTCTGCCTTTCGCTCTGCAATCCAAATTGCTTCTGTTTACTCCCAGCTGTCATATTCATTCATATGAGCAGATTTCTACATATTCAAGTTATACTTCACTATAAAGATTTGCACTCATGAAAAGAAGTCCATCTTTACCTTGCAGACACGACATGCGAAACACCTCACCCTTTTTTTGCTAGCAAATATTTCATTTTCGCTGCCACAATATATATATATATATATATATATATATATTTATATATATATATATATATACATATATATTAGAGGTGAAAGATGAGAAAAAACATTGTAAACATACAATATTTATTAAAAACATCAAAGGTTCAGAGCAAGGAGCCTCATATTTTTAATCCATGGATTTTCAAAGAAAATATTTCTTCTCATCAGAGGATGGGGAAGCCGACAATCTGATTATAAGTATTGTCGGCAACAATAAACTTTGAACATTGTATATGAAGTAAAACAAAGTAGAAGTAAAGAAGTAAGATTAGGGCCAGGGTTGTAAAGTCTTATTTGGAGGTGTGAGCGTAGAGTCAAAATGGGTGAAATAAAAAATGAAAACAAACATAAAGGCATCCGTTATTTAGGGATGAATGCTTGAAAAAGACAGCGATACTTAAATTGTTCAGGGGTCCAAAATGTTTTTGCAAGATGTTGATGGTCTTTGGCAATTGGTAAATTCCAATTCATCCTGTGTAGTATTTGTATCCGTTTGTTGCTGGAATTTTTCCTTTTGTTATGGTTCGGTGTATATAAAAAATTGAGGATTTCGAACAACCATCGCTTCCTGGTTGAACACGAATATCGGTGGTTATATATATATACATCCATATATCGAGATTCGGTATTTTTGGTCAGAGCCTAGTTTTTGCGTTGTAAATAGTGAGGCGTTTGATGTCGGTTGTTGCCGACAATACTTATAATCAGATTGTCGGCTTCCCCATCCTCTGATGAGAAGAAATATTTTCTTTGAAAATCCATGGATAAAGGATATGAGGCTCCTAGCTCTGAACTTTTGATGTTTTTAATAAATATTGTATCTTTACAATGTTTTATTCTCATCTTTCACCTCTAAAATAAATTGCTCTATTTAATATATTGAGCTTAACACTGTCACGATATATTATTATTATTATTAAACGATAATTTTATTATCGTTATAATTGTACACCTATACATTATATATATATATATATATATTTATATATATATATATATATATATATATATATATATATATATATAATTTGGCGATAATGCTGATGATTAAAGGTATACGCTTCAGTATAGCTCAATTGTCATGAATATATGTTCACACTTAACTACTAAGCTCTACTTACCTAGTGTGCACATTTGAAGTAAATACTGAAACTGTGCACACACATATGAATATGTGTGCCCACATTAAATAATATATATATATATATATACATATATATATATATACATATATATACATATATATATACCTATATATATACATATATATATATATATATATATATATATATATATATATATATATATATACATATATAAATCGATTGAGAGTATTCAGTTCATAACAGCAAAATGGGGTTGATCCGAAAATATGCATTATACAAACATTGTATAACTACTATATATTCTAACGTTATTTAACATCTCCATCATCATTTCATTATTTATATATATGTATGGTAAACATATATATATATATATATATATATATATATATATATATATATATATATATATATATATAAATATATATGTATATTTCGGCAGCAAGTCGTTTATTAGACATGTGTCATTAAAAACCACGGAGTTCTCCTTCTTTATGATCTTTCTAGTCAGTTTCTCGACTCGGCGAGCGATTTGTCGCGTTTCTGGTATCAATTGATGGATCATGGCGCCTAATGTTATTTTTTTTATATATATATGTCTGGTGATTGTAGTTACTGACCTTTGGCCTGAGATGAATAATACAGGGTGGTGCAAAAGTTGCGCATCGGTTTGTTTAAGTGATAGAAACTACAACATTTCAAGTGGTTTACTAGGCTTTTCTGATAAATAATACATTTACTTGGTAATTTTGTTGCAGTTGGTTTAAAATAATATCCTTTAAATGGGCACCATTTTCGGCCTCACAAAGACGGGCTCTAGTTAGGGCATTTTCAATTACAGTCCTTAGAATAACTGGCTCTAGTTCTTGGATTTCATGTCTGATATTGTTTTGAAGCTCTTGAATCGTTGTAGGCTTATTCACATATACCCTTTCCTTTAGATAACCCCAAAAGGAAAGGGCAGGGGCTGTTAAATCCGGTGAACAGGAAGGCCAGTTAAAATCAGAAAATCTGCTAATTTAGCGCTCGCCAAACAATCCCCTTAAGAGCGCCATACTTTGTCGGGCAGTGTGGGCAGTAGCTCCATCTTGTTGGAACCACATTTCTGGGTTGTCCTACACAGCTGGCCTTAAAAAATTCTATCATTTGTTGATATCGCTGTTAAGTTATCGTAACCGCGACACCTTTTTCGTCTTCAAAGAAATATGGACCGATCACTCTTTCGGAGGTAACACCACGCCATACGGTACATTTTAGTGAGTGTAATTCACGCTGATGAACGGTTCTTTGATTTTCAATGGCCCATATTCTGCAGTTTTGCTTATTTACGAACGCGTTCAGATGAACATGGGCTTCGTCGCTCATTATCAGCTTATGGATGAACTCATTTTGTTCTCTGGCAAATTGCTGAATGTAAACAGCATAAGCTACGCGTGATTGCAAATCTGTGGGTTGTAATACCTCTACCTATTGAATTGTGTATGGAAACAGATGCAATTCACGCAAAATTCTTTGAAGTGACCTTCTGGACATCCTAATCTGAGTGGTTCGTCTTCGAGTTAAGGTGTCTGGATTTTCAGCAATGCTATCCTCAACGAGTGCTAAATTTTCCGCTGTCCGTACTGAACTTGGTCTGCTAGAACGTGGAATATCACTGACTGAACACTGCTGCCAAATGTGGTTTGACTGGGAGATTGTCTGACATTATAATTCCGACGATAGTCTCTTTGGGTTAAGGTTATTGAACGACGGTTTCCGAAGTAAAGTTCAATAATTTTGGTTCGTTGTTCAGTGCTATATTTTCCATGATAAATAATAAATGTTTATATCTGTAATACTCTGAAAAATAAGGAGAACATTTGATTAAATGGGAAAGTTGTTACTGATTACAACTAATGCGTGACTTTTGCGCCACCCTGTATAAGTGTTAAAATAAATTTTCAAATATATCTACTAACGACGCTTTTAAAACTGTAGTAACACTTATATTATTCATCTCAGGCCAAACAGGACATTCACTAAAATAACCGGACTCATATAAAAACAAACTCTCCGATAACATCGGAGGAGATCGTAAATTTTCGGCCACATCGTCAGATGTTTACCATGAAAAGAAAAAAAAGAAAAATTACTATGTCAGTTTACCATGATTATGGTTTGTTAAAACCGAAAATTTGGAATTTAAAAAAAAACAAAAACAAATGATTAAATTAATTTTCATTAATTAATATTAATTCACGCGTCTGTAAACTGGTTTCTCAAAGAAATTTTCAAATATATCTACTAACGACGCTTTTAAAACTGTAGTAACACTTATATTATTCATCTCGACCTAATCAGGGCAATAACTACAATCACCTGACATATATAAAAACACTCTCCAATAATATCGCAGGAGATCGTAAATCTTCGGCCATGCCGTCAGATTTTTACCATGAGAAGAAAAAAAAAAGAAAAATTACAATGTCTGTTTACTATGAGTACGGTTTGTTAAAACCGAAACTTTGGAATTATAAAAAAGAAAAAAAATGATAAAATACATTTTTATTTATTGATAAAATTCACGCGTCTTTTAACTGGTTTCTCAAACAAAATTTCAAATATATATATATACATATATATATATATATATATATATATATATACATACATATATATATATATATATATATATATACATATATATATATAAGCATATGTTCATGTATATATATATATATATATATATATATATATATATATATATATGAGTGTGTGTTTGTTTGTGTAAGGTAATGATGATATAATCACGTTGGTGTACATAAAATAAATGTATGATGATATTACCACTAAATATATATATATATATATATGTGTGTGGGTGTATATATATATATATGTGTATATATATATATATATATATATATATATATATATATATATATATATATATATAGTCTTGTTAAGTAGAAAAAGTCACACGGAGTGCTCAATTATTTAAATATAAGAGCATAACATCTATTTATTTTTTAATAATGTTGCAGAAGATAAGACCACATAAACATAGCACTAGTACTTTAAAGTCAGGTAAGGGCTAAAAAAGAAAACAATACATCGTTTGGTTGACTTCTTAAATTAACCTAACCGTCACCAGCACTATTCTTCATTGTTTGAAAACTTGAGTAAGTTACGTGTTCATCTGAGGGAAATTGTACATTGTCATTTTAAAAAAATATGTCTTTATTTATTTTTATTTTTTCTGATAGGTAGTTCCATGGGTATTATTTAGAAAAGAGTTGCGATCACTCTACCATTTCTTCTTTGTATATTCTCATCCTGCAAGCATTTCATTTACTCTTCTTAATACAACCTAAAACAATCACTGTTCAATAAATATTATCAGGAGTTTTTAGATGTAACTGAAGCTTCCATTCGTAACGGTGATTTCGTATTTTTTTACCAATATTACATGTTCGTTATATTAGATAAATTAACATTTCAAAAGCTGAGCAGGTGAAAGATTTTGTACTTGGCAGCACTTTAACTAAGATTATCACATTCTATTGATCATATTTAGAGCGTAATGATCAATTCTAAAATTCTGTTACTTCGAACTTACTGTTTATATTTTAAACTGAATTTAGGACTGCATTCTTTAGATATATTGCCTAAATACGTCTATAGAGTTCAATCCAAAAATCCTTCCAGGTTCCACAAGTTCGACTATGATGTCTCTAACTCCGAAAATATGTATGTGAAAGCATCAGACGTTAAATCAACCGATACGTTGTAGAAATACGAAAAAAATCAGAGTACTCTGAAAAATCCAAAAAATAAACATAATCGATCCTTTTTTTTTAAATCAGCACAAACAGATGTATTTAAATTGTTTATAACATCTTGTTACTTCACTTGATTTATCAAAGCTCTGCTGAAATAATTGGCTACGACAAATATTTTAAAAGATGATATAGATACACATACATTCTACATTTTAATTGGCTTGTGATATTAATCAGCATTATATATTCATTATATATATATATATATATATATATATATATATATATATATATATATATATATACATGTGTATCTCTACGTGTACATTTGTGATATTCTATCAGCGTCTCTTTGTATCTATTTCGATGTATGCATACATATATATATATATATATATATATATATATATATATATATATATATATATATATATACGGATGTGTGTATATCTGTTTTATATTAACCCATTGCTATTGATTTCCTAGTTGGTTCACCGATGGTGCCGGATCAGGCTGTTTAAATATGTATGCTTCCTGATCAAAATGCACCAAACTTTGATGTTATTGTTTATTAATTTTCTTTTTAGAAAACTCAATCATGTTCTGCAAAACCGAGAAAAAACGAACAATTTTCCTCTACAAAACCACAAAAGTAAACACCATGAATAAACTATTGACGATATAACACATTTTAAGCAGAGAACTCTGATGACCGGAGTCGGCGTTAAATAAGAGGAAGATGTGTATATACCGTAAAAAAACAACTTTCATGCATTCAGTAGTTATTTTTATTCGTTGTGTGTATCTATGGTTGCCAGTATGTCTATACATTTATCAAGCAGCAGTCCTAGGGAGAGAAGACGGTCAAGCGCATCAACGTGTCCAAACAGAAAATGGAAGCAAATGCAACTCTCATTTCGAATGATCTCAACAAAATACTTGCCGACCTACAGTGTGGTCATTCCGACATCGAACATGACTGGTCAGCCTTCAATGAAGATGTAGACACTTCGTCACTGAAAGTGCTTGGACCGTTGCAGAAGAAACATCATTGTAGGTTTGACGAGAATCATTAGGAGACACAAGTGCAACCTCAGACTTTAGAAACGCCCAAGTTCTGCTAAAAATAGGAAGTATTTGCAAAAATTCCCACTATTGTTTAAGCATAATAATTGCGTGACATGCAGGAAAAACGGCTCTGGAAATCCATAAATATGCAGATACGCACAACTCAAAGAGATTCAACGATGCCTTCAAATACGGACTACACGTTTTCGGTACATTAACATTGTTGAATGCTGACGACACAAAACATACAATAGAGCGTGCCAGTATTTTAGACAGATCGGTGATGAACTCTAAATCTGTACAAACATATCTTTTCTATCATGACGAGGCGATTTCACGGCTTCTAAAAATCAAAGCAAACTACACCATTGATGATTTGCCACCATCCAGGAAGTTGAGAAAGCTTTAAATCAGTAACTAATTATATCCCTTCTGGGAGATATAACACACGTTGCTCCACTGTGCGAAGGGCCTCCTCTCCGAGGAATTCAAAGTTACATCAATAGTGCATATCTACACATGGAAAGGACACCGACAGAGCTGCGACAACTACAGAGAAATATCTTTACTCAGATTAGCAAGTAAGATTATTGCAAGGCAGCCGCTCAATTGTTTAATCAAGCACCTGCAAGATTGCTTCCTTCCTGAAAGTAAATATGGTGTGTGTGGTGGGCTTGACACAGTTGCTATGGGGTTTGCTGCTTATCAACTCCATGAACATTATCAGGAAAAACATAATCCACATGGACACCCGCATGAGATTTAGACCTCATATGGCAGACACGCAAACAACCTGAACAATTTTCACATAACTTACCACCGTAGATTGATAAAAATTTAAGGTGCAAGACAAGCTATCAGACACAGTCAACATACAACAAAGTGCAACGGTGTTAGTTTCGTTTAGCGATTCATATACGCCGTACGTCATATTAAAGACACCTTAAAAAGCTCTTTGACAGGGTGCTGGCGAAAGGCAACATGACTGTAGGAAGGAAGTTGAAACGATTCAAACACATATTGAAGGTGTCCCATTAACAGTTCGGTGTGTATTCCATCTCCTGGGAACACATAGTTCATACCACATAGCAATAGGTTACTGCAAACCAAGATTGTTGAATCTGAGCGCATTGGGGATCGCCAATCAAAACGAGCCTTTTTATTGAGAAAGACCAGTTATCACCTCTTCTAGAGAATTACCTCACAAGTGCTCTACATGCGTGGGATTCTTCAGAGCTGGTGTCGGACTGAAAAAAAACAACAACTATATAATCATGTTTATCTTCGCCAGCGGACACACGCCCAACTTCATAGTCACGTTTACCTTCACCAGCGATGGACAAACATCCCCCCACACACACACATATGTATATATATATATATATATACATATATATATATATATATATATATATATATATATATATATATATGGTCAAGTACTGGTGAAACTATTTAATCGACCAGAACAGACTTCAACTATTTCATCTTTTCATTACGAAGTTTGAATCTATGTATAATGATAATTTTACATCACATTTCAATAATAATTTCACATCACTTTAAAAGGAATTATAAATAAATGTGTTATGCCCATCATTAATATTTCACTCAAATTGGGTCTATTTGAATGTTAGCTAAAAGTTGCAATTTCTTTCCCACTCTTTTGCACGAAATTAAAACAAACTATAGTCCATATGTTTCACATGTGGTTCTTGTAGCTGTGTCTCAATATTCATACATATATATTAATTTCTGATTATGTTTTACTTACAAATATAGAAAACTATACACACTTCTCTTTCCCTCTTTTTCTATGTGTATATATGATGTAAATATATTTTGTATATATAGGTAGCATTCTTTTATTTAAGCAAACCATGTAAAAATAACAGAACTCTAAATCTAATTGTTTCAATATTCCTTGATGTTTGTGGCTTTAATATATAGAACTAATTTATGCTCTATATATCTTAGAAACGTTTAAGATTCTTTGTTGAATCATCTTTCAATGAAAAAAAATGAACACACATCTGGAGAAATTAAGAAAATTTAAAAAGACAGCAAGAACGCGCACATGAAGTCAATTAGACGCAACATATTGACAGAGAAAAACGAATAACAAGACGTAATACATGGGTATGACCTTCCTAGATTTTAAAACTACATATTACGATCACAACAACACATTTAACAACAAGGAATGTCATAAACTATTATTGGGCGCTCAAAGATAGTGGACGCCTACCAATAATTCAGTGGAAAATAATACGACAGGCTAGTACATATCAAAATGTATTCGCCCGTGTATATTATCCGATAATTTAAACAGGCCAAATTCATTTTATAGTGTAGAAGGGAAATAGCTAACAACTGCTTACAAAGAATATAATTCACCTTACGTTAACAATGAATAATAAATATAAAAATATACGAACAAATAGATGAATAAAAAATTAAACTAAACCAAAAAACTAAAATACAAATACCAGCAAAAACGTATTAAAATAAGGCCACCCATTATTTTGTACACAACTACGAAACGTGGATAGACCACCATATAGAAAACGCAACAATATAATAAGAAATAGTAAGTAAAATAAACCGTACCTTTGTTTGTGATAATCCTGATTATTGGCTTATAGTATAACACAGAATCGGATTGGTTAACTAGCTAGACAAACAACCACGTGTATATATTAAATACACTGTAACACTAACTCCATGCATTTCGGCCTTACGAACCCCTTCGGGAATCAAACGCGGCGCCTCCATTTTTTTACCAAAATAGGTACTCCGGATTGAGATGGAAATTGCCTTAACCTAGAAGTATTTTCCTTCACAGACCTTAAAAAGCTTCACGCATAGTCTTCGATCATATTAATTTTTGTGGGGTCAGGGCAGCATTTTTTAAATAAATAAACCGCTATTTAGAATCGGTAGAGCAAGAGCAGTGACCTAAAACAGAGCATTCTATTTTTTTATGCAAGACATTTAAAAATCCTACTTAAATAACGTACATTACAAAGTTGTTTTACATCGCTTTTTGACTCATTAACCCTCTTATACTTATATTTGTGTAATTTAATTTATATCTATTCCGGGTAGCGCCGGAGAACTGACCCTGCGTATATATATATATATATATATATATATATATATATATATATATATATATATATATATATATATATATATACGCATTCGACTTTTACTTTTTAATTTACCATTGTGATATTTCCTCTTAGAGGGTCAGACGATAAGGCCTTATGGTAATTTTAACAATTTTCTTTTTTTCCACCCGCCTGTTTCATTGATTAAAATAATGCTTCCTCTAAAATTGATCCTACGAGTCTGTTTTACATGAAATTCACTTATATATATATATATATATAGTATTATTTTTTTATTTATACGAACATTATTGGTAACATATGTGCATACATGTTTCGGGTGTACTCTTATTCTTCCTGATTTTCAGAAACAACCTCCACAATGACATCGAGTCTGAGATAGGTACATTTTTTAACGACACGACACTTTACTCTCGCCATGTGGGCAAAACGGGCGCGTACATAGCCAAACCAATAGCAGAATGTTTAGAAATTGACCTCCAGGCTGTAGTAGATTGGGGGAAGAAATGCTTAATACAGTTTAATACCTTTAATAACTACAAATAACCTCTTCAACCACCGGTTGGCATGGTATAAACACACAACCCGAGAGTTCAACTTTTAAACTACTAGGTCTGAAATTCGTAGGTTACATGAATAGGAACAAATACATTCAAGACCTTGCCAAGACTGTAGCAAATAAAGTGGGCTCCTTCTACCGTTCTAGTAAACTCTTCACAGCTTACATTACCCTGTATCTCTACAAAGCCAACATCGCCCATGTGTGGAGTATTGTTGTCACATCTAGGCCGGTGCATCATCCACTAGTCTCTTCCTATTAGACAAGGTTTAAAAAAGAGTCGCCAACTTAATAGGTCCCACACTATCTACAAAGCTTAAGCCCTTGTCCCATCGCCGCAATGTTACATGCTTGTGCTTGTTTTACAAATACTTCAATGTAATTGTGCTCGATGAACTAACTGCTTGTGTGCTCCCTTCGACCCAAATACACTAGAACAACACGATAATCAGCTAAATCCATACCATTCACTGTGGAGGTCCCCAGATGCCGAATAACATTCTACTCAAAAAGTTATTTTCTCGTGCTGCTGGACTCTGGAACTCCTGTTTTTTTCTGACTATGCATACATGCAGATTTAAAACTAATGTAAACGCACACTTCGCTGCACATAGCACATCTTAGAATAACACCCAAAACACATTACTTAATTCTCAGTAGCCCCTAACGTCTACAGTGGCGATCTATTTAGTTAAGGGTGAAATATCACAAACAAAAATTACAAATTTATAACACAGCCTTAAGGAATAGCGGTTACATTAATGCTGATGCAACATATAAGAATATAACAAAATATACGGAAAACTCAGGAATCAGGGTTGTAAGATGATGTGAAACAACACAATTTGGTAACAAATGCATTCAACTTATAAACAAACACTTCCCACCTGCATATGTTTTTATATAATAATACATTAACATTAAGTTATAGTTTTGAGATAATTTTGAAATAATCATTAACACGACACTACAATAAAATACCTGAATGGAATGCTACAATTAATAATATTGACAGTAATGTAACCACTAATATTGTAATTGTCAGAGACACGATGAATGCCCCCTACAAAACAATTTCGTCACCGCACCAGTAATATATTGTGCAGACTCTACACTGCTAGACATTCAGAGAAAGGAAGTTCTATATAGCGAAAGCACCTTAAAGAGTTTTAGGGATAGGTATTACATGCATAAATTATATTTTAGAAATACAAAAATACAGTAACACTTCGTTGTCCTGATATTTCTGGAAATTGATAAATGATAGAAAAACACATAAATTGGATGAATCATTATATAAACAAAGCTAAACTCACTCACCGTGTGTCTTATGCCTTATTACAAAAATGAAATTGCAATATTTAAACACAGGAAACACTAATCAAGGTCAGACAGGAAAGGAGTTTAAACTGCAAATATTTCAAAGAACATACGCTAAAAAGACTTTATATTAGAAATGCTGATGTAAAATAACTAACGGGACCTACATTATTATTTTGACTTCATTGACCATATCTACATTGTTTATATAATGGCTACTTAATTTTATGTATTTCTATTTTTGTTGTATTTGTTATTTTATTTTTATTTTTGATGTTTTTAAGTTTGTATGTTTTTGTATTTTTGCACTTAAGTAATCTATATTACCCAAAATCACTCCACTCCACCATATATTGATTTTATTTTAGTGCTTTCTCATAGTTTATATATATACTTAAATATTACAATAACATACGCAGTACTTAATAGGTTTCCTTGACTTAATGGTGTTTATCTTATAAGTGCATTGTTATAATACTAAAGCAAGTATAAATGTGAGCAAAGAAAACAGTAATAGCTAGAAAAGACTAATTCTGAATGATATAAGCACATGAGGTGTAATAATACACACATGGGTATATATGCGTGGGGTTATGTATGTGTATGTATGCATACATGCATATATATGTATACACACGTGGGCTGTATGTATGTATATGTGAGTATATATGCGGATATATGTATATATTTTTATGTATATATATATACATACATTCATGTAATGATTGAAATAGATATATATATATATATATATATATATATATATATATGTATGTGTGCATTGGTGTGTATATGTATATGTGTTTTTACAGATTTAGGAAAATAGGGTATAAATATGTCTAGATTGTACGTACGTATGTATGTAGATACATGAATGAATGTATTTAGGCTATAGGTACGTGTATACGTGTGTTAAATTTTATATGTTTATAAATTTATTTGTGTACATATGTGCAGGCTACTGGGCGTACTTAAATATAATTGTGTGTAGTGTGTATAGGCTAAATATATCTGTGCATATATGTGCGTATATACGTAAGTATATTGATATATATATATATATATATATATATATATAGATAGATAGATAGATAGATGTACGTAACTGCCACTATGCATTTGCATGAATGCAAGTTAACAGACGTGTTTGGTATTTATGTATAGACTGTGTTCATGGCGAATTAAATCAGTAACCGTAAGAACAATGACAAAATAGGTAAATATATATATATATATATATATATATATATATGCATATATATATATATATATATATATATATATATATATTTAATACATGATGCTGTACTAATCAGCGTAAAACAGTGTTGTATCTGTTGGCAATATGAGTATGTATGTGTGTATATTGTTATAGATGTGTAGTTGGTTATATATGTATTTATATGTATGTGTTTGTATACCTATGACTCTGCAGATGTGCGGGTTTATGTATTTACATAGAGATCAGAGTATGTATATATAGAATCCGTTAGTATACATACATCTCTCTCGTTCTCGCTCTCGCTCTCTCTCTCTCTCTATATATATATATACATGCATGTATATGCATATATATATTTGTATACTAGTGTAGTTGTTTATATATGGATATATATATATATATATATATATATATATATATATATATATATATATATATATATATATATGTGTGTATACCTATGTATCTGCAGATGTGTGCGTTCATGTCTTATATTTATATATAGATAACAGTATGTTGATACGGATGTGTGGGTATACATTTCTAGGTGTATATGTGTGTGTATATATAAATATATATTTATGCGTTAACATCTATGTATGTAGATTAAGAGTCTGTGTGTTAAATTTAAAAGTAAGGAATTTAACGTAGCCGCAAAGTGGGTAATAAAAAGAGAAAGTAAAGAGCAGGAGTTATGAAATGAATGCTGAAGGTAATAAAAATAATGAAAAAGATAGAATAAAATAAAAGGGGTTACGAGTAAAGAATGTAATTCAATACCGAGCTTTACCGGTGAAATTATAAACATGAACCATCTCCAAAAAGATATACTTCATGGGAAAGTTTTCAAAATTCATTTCACTCACTCGTTTATTTACACTTGATGTGTTGACTCACTGTGAATATATATAATTAGATTGATCAAGTTTTAATATGTTAATAATATAAACATAAAGCCAGTATTTTTAAAGGAATCAATAACAAGTAGGGAATTTATTAAACTATACATCTATTATATATATTTGACCAACACGAGCATTTATCGTATTTTATTCTTACTTTTTTAACTCTTTTTCTTTTTCTCAACGTCCGGTTTTGTTTTGTTGGCATTTTCAATGAGGGATTCTTAATTTACACCTTTTATTTATATGCACTTTTTCAAGAGATGTGTAATCATCGAAATGTTAGTTCATTGACGTAAGACTATAATAGTGTTCATGTAACTGTATGCATACACACCCACACACACACACACACACATATATATATATATATATATATATATATATATGTATAACTATTAAAATATAAAAAGTTATATCTAGGTGTAATAAATTAGTAAAATAATCTAAGTTATACAACAAGTCATGGTAATAGTGATAATAAGAGTGATTTTTAAATAAGAATATGTAATAAACAATAATACATGATTTGATACTTTTTCTTGACACATATCAGGGTTTAACTAATTGGGTTATAAGATTACCTTATATTAATTTCAATAATATACGATTATTGACATTTGTCCATTCATTATAATTCCCGTGTATTTACTAATGTGTAATGTGGGTTGAGGTGTATCATCAGAATTTTAATACATATGCTTCTTACTATCATCATTTTATTTATATATTTTGATACTACCACATATATATATACCATTTTTAATTTTATTTCTTGCATAATAAAAGAAAATATTACGTATGCATATACATATATTTCAGTATTTACTTCAACAGTGCTCAATAAATATGCAGAGTTTAGTCGTTGCATCATACTATACTCATCGTAAGCACTTTACCTTAACAGAAACCTTTATGTTAAATTAATGAAGTAAATTGCCAAAAATTGCATTAATTGGTATGTTACAATTGTTTTCATTACACATCCGTGCATACTCTGCTTTCTGAACGATCAGAGTCCTGACATGCATTACTTTTACTTTACAATTGTGTCTCACTTTCTTTGTTGGAAAGACATTTTGTCGTTTCTCATATTTAAGTGGGGCTTATACACAAAAGTTGGAAATACTCACATTCGGGGAAAAAATTGAGACGTTTGAGTTGTTACATTTTTAAAATTTATTATCGGCACCTTAGATTTTAATTATAACCTTTAGCACTTTGCAGGCATTTGTATTTAATTTATTAATTTACTGTGTTTGTTAATTCATTTTCTATTTAAGTTCGTTAGTGTTTCATCCCAAACAAAACTACAATCGCTGAATACAGTTAGGATGTTTTCTAGTCTATATAAAAACTGTAATTAAAATATTGTTACAGACCACTAGACTAAGGTTTTAAAAGACATGCATGCATGCAGTTTTTTCTTCATGATATATTGAAAACCTATAGCTGGCATATAGATTGCATGGGATATTTCGACACACCATTCATAGGGAATACAATTAAACTCTCTTGGAAGTATTATGTAACACATATACATTGAGGTCAAATATAATGAAACAACGAATCCGGTGATCTCATTATGTCATACGTACTGGTTATGCTCGACCTTCCAATCAAATCTTGCAATGTAAACGGACTTTAGGGGTGGCAATCTCGTAAAACAACTTCATTTACAATACGTTGGTACTATTTATATCCATGTGCACTCAGTTAATGACTTTAAAGCGCTTAGATTTTTAAAGACACAAGAGAAATACACTGCCAACTAAAGTAAACATGTAAATGCGTATCGTACGTGTGAAATCCCTACTGAAGAGTTGACTAAGTAAACCATGGAAATGTAAAAAGGTAAGGTTCTGTTTCCACGTTAAAAGTGCCTTCGTCATTCATTAGCGACTGTACTATAAATCGTCAGTATTACATTGATAGGCAGTCAATAAGTACTGTATTTCTGAAGGAAAGAATTGTGGGCTGTAATATTATTTGAAATTGCGTCATGCGAAAAAATGAAATACAAATAAAACAAAGGAAAGAGACGACACAATAAGACATAAAGGAGGAACATATGTGAAAGGCACATTATTGTATAGAACTAAACTCATGCAAAATGTTCATGGTGAAATGAGAAAAAACTAAGACTCGGATATATAACGAAGCTAATTCATGACGCAGATGATTTATATTATATCACGTGATTTACGTGTTGTATATATATATATATATATATATATATATATATATATATATATATATATGCAAACATCGTTAAAAATAAAAGAATTAATCTATTTTTTATTTTTTTTTCATTTTTCAGCAGGTGTGTTTTGCATTAAAATCAGAAAAAAATAATAAATCTTCCATAGGTTTCACAAACGTTTTAGATTCTTCATCTAGTCCTCGTCAGGTGTCAAAAGCAAAATAAAAAAATACAACTCCTCCCTAACTTCAAAATAACTAGAAAAACAAAGTTAATTATAAGTTTAAATGCTTTTTAGGAGAATGATACTCCCATAATAATAAAACAACTAATAGCTGAATTCGTTTTACAAGCACTACCCTATCCCGCCGCATAACAATGAATATTGTAAACTCTAGCTCAATTTACCAACATCTACAAGAACATAACTGCACTCGTTCTTATAAGACCACATTCTAGATTATATCACTAAAAGTATACATTCCGAAACCAATTTAAATAACAATAAAATACTGGAAGCTATCTACATAAAAATATAACAACATAAAATTTAAAAAGTCACATATACAACCAGTAGTAACATTTTAAAATTCTTAACGTAATGCGATGTGGTTCTGTGAGGACATGCAGTGTTGCTGTATTTACATCATCAACGACTTACTGTAACAAGGCGAAAATTGTTCTCGGTCCGTTTCTCCGCCGTCTTTTAAATATAATCTTCTTTCTCAAGTTGTGTTGTTCATTTGCTTTTGCCACATGATGATGATTCGACGAATAATGGAAAACGTCTGTGAAACCTTTCGAACATTTATTAATTTTATTTTATTTTAATACAAAAAATGTATCATAAGAATTGAAAAAAAAGTAAAAGGGCATTAATAAACAGACGAATTCTGTTATTTTTAACAATGTTTGCATAAATGAGGAAATGCTTCCTAAATACACACCCAATCACTCTCTCTTTCTCTCTCTCTCTCTTTCTGTCTCTCTCACTCTCTCTCACTATATATATATATATATATATATATATATATATATATAGTAAGTTATGAAAATATATTTATTGTATCGCCAGGCTGACGATTCCCTCCAGAGTTGAAACGCGGAGGCGTCTGTGTAGCTAAATTGCCATAAATATATTTCATAACTTACTCCATAGCTCAACTCACGTATCGAGCTTTGTTGAAGTAAATACCGAACATTGATACATAAAAAGATATATATATATATGTATGTATATATATATATATATATATATATATATATATATATATATATATATATCCTTGTAACATTTTATGTTAATAGATGAAATAATTATATATATATATATATATATATGTATATATATATATATTTTATGACCCCACGTAGTGTTCGGCGGTCGCTATCATCGATCCTATCGGGTGCATATCTTCTGACAGTTTTATTGATTTTTTTGGCAGGTAGTGTACGTCATCAAAAGTGTGATATACTGGCTGGATCAATTACGACACACGGCGATATTGGGGAAACAAAGTGTTGGATAAATACTACAAAAATCAAAAGAATACACCTTATAACACACATCAACGGAATGTATATAGCTAGAAACGCCAATATTTTTTATCTTTGAAGTATACGTGCGAATAACTTCGCTAACATATTTGTTAGTGTATATCAATATAAAATAGTGTTATTGATATTCATATGTTCATAACTTTACGCTTTAACTAATTAACTGATCATCATGAATTCTTAAACACAGTCGTCGTTATCTTTCTAAATGTAGGCTATATTTATTTTGTTTTAATTTCATGCAAAACTCATCAACACTTTTGGGAGTATACCTTAATTTTTTGTTAATAAATATAATATATGAATTGTATATATATACTCGAAATTACAGGTTCTATGGATAATTTCAAACCGATTTTAAATCTCATAATGTGAGAATAAGTTCAATTTTTAAAGATTCAAATATTTCGGATTCGCACCGAAATGTGTCCCTATTTACTAGACAACAATTAGGCACGATTTGCTGAATTGTACATTCTTTTTAAGAGTATTTAAGCTGAAAGCTGAGACTATAGACATTTTCTAGAACATAAAGTATATGTAATGGATTTGGATCAAAATTTGAATACGCTTCTTGACATAAGGTTTAGTATTTGTATAGCTTGCTTTCACTGTCCGAAAGTTGACACATCCGTAGTGCAAAACTGTTCTGTTTTAGGAACCAATAATCAAACGTAATGTACATCTTTCTTGCATCTATGCATAGATATTGCTCATTACAACTTACATACTTCACGTTCTTGATTACAATCAGTATATTCCAACGAGCAACTGTTTTTAAAGATTTATAAATACGACATAACTCGATATTTGTGTTACTGATACCAGATTATTGTCCAATTAGTCAGATTTACACCTTCTAAAAACGTCGTTATCAGTTGATATCTAATTTAAATTGTCATAATAGATTAAAATATTTGTTTATTGCAATATATTAATTGCATCTACTTAGACGCCTCGAGCTTACTAAAACTGGCATAAACCCAATTTCTTTCGTGATTTCTAAGAGTAAGTCTAAGATGAGTAATGCTATTTTAAATCAAGAACGATAACTCTCATATAATAAAAAATAAGAACACCCCCAGAATGAAAGTATAATCTTTCAGCTTTTTTATAATGATGTGTATATATATATATATATATATATATATATATATATATATATATATATTTATATATTTATACATAATGTTGTAATTAATAATATATATGTTAATATATAATGGTGTAATTCATAAAATCGTAGAGCTTTGCTGTTTCTGGATGTACTATCTGAACACAAATTATAGGATAGCTTTTAATAAAAAAATAATACAACATAAAATGGGTGTTTTTTTTTTAATCAACTACAGTCATCACCCGTAATTTTGAGATACGGTGTAATTTCCTAAGAACAACACACACAAATGTGGGTATTATGATATCATAAAAATGCAATGCTAAGATACCTCGCCAGTTTAATACAGGCAATCCGCTTCTTCTTCAATATTAACAGCATGATTAAAATAATAACTGGGCAACAGCAGACTTTACCTGTCATCATTGTAATTTCCAGTCAGAAAATCCTGAGTAATTTTTTAACTATACATATGTATATAGTTATCTAAGACAGTTTACATCCATAGTGTTACAATCCAGTGAATATTTAATATTCTGTAATATTAAATAGAGCTGTTTTATATTTATATGTATTTATTTATACAAATATTATTTTTCTATATATTTTCAGATTTATTTCGGTCAAAGCTAAAAAGCTTTTAAACGGCTTAAAACAGCGGAATAAAACATTATTTCTATTCTGGAACTTAACATGTTTTCATTAAAAAAAACAATTCAAACCTTCCGTAATATTACTTTTTTATCATTAGGTTTGAAATTATTTTTTTTTATTTTCATGTCTTTTATTATATATATATATATATATATATATATATATATATATATATATATATATATATATATATATATATATATGGGTGTGCTTCTGTATATATATATACTATTTATCTAGAATCATTGAGCCTGATATTAAATTAAAAAGACAACAAACTTTCCGGAGTTAAAATTCATACGTACTGACATTTTCTTTTCGTATGAAATATTACAATATTCTGATATATTTACAAATATACAACAAATATGAACTAATAAAGATAATAGACACGTACTTTGAAACACAATTGCATCAATTTTAGATGATTTGTTTCTTTCGCCAGTCAGACTGTTCTGATTCGTATCTTTTTTTAGGTACGCCCCAGCGTATGTATATCAGGCGCTGTGTCAACCAGCTCATGCTGTTTAATTGTTAAATAACCTTTTAACTGGCCCGTCTACATATGTTTTTAATAGCATGACTGTAACTCTTCACTGAAATAGAATTACTGTAACACTTTTATTTGAAATAGCACATCTGTAACGCTTTAATTTTAATTAGCATGTCTTTAACTTTCAAATATGATAGCTGTAACGCTTAAGTTTGAGATAGAATGACCGTTACACCTAAATTTTTAATATTATATTTATAACGCATACATTTGTAAAAGCTTGTCTGTCACGCTTAAAGTTGACTTTAATAACAAATGTACATAAAAACACAACAACTTAAAATAAATAAAATCATATATGAAACCAGTGGTAACGTTTTAAAATGCTTAATGTAATGCAATTTGGTTCTGTGATGCCATTCAGCGTTGCTGATGGTATCCAGCGTTGCTGAATTTAAATCGTCAACGACTTACTGAAACAATACGAATACGTTCTCTGTGCGTTTCTCCGCTGTCTTTAAAACGCTTTCTTTGTAAACAAAAAAAGTGGATTATAAGACTTAATGTGATCCACTTCTGAGCCCCCTCAATTTCTATTTTATTTAATTTATTTTTTCTTCTTATATTTGTCAGTAACATTAATTTAACTTTTTAATTTTTTTTATCGCAGTGCATGGCTTATTTACATGTATTTAATCCGATGAGTGTGTGCGAAAGCCGGCTTAGTAGTTGTGTGTATTGATTTGTTTTTATTCTCGGGTTTACACTTTTCAATTTCATTCCACACAAACATGTCACAAACGTCTATATTCCGTGCATATATCGTTGTAGATGCGAGTCTCTAGAGTTATAACGAACACTTCTATCACTCAATTCTCAGATTTCATGGATTTACCTGAAAATAGTTATTTTCTAATCATGAAATATTTAAATAGAAAATATATATTACGAAAAGATCCATGAACGCCGTTTTATACAAGACATGAAGTATTTTTAAACGGTGAGTTCGTTACTTATGTTTTCAGATAATTTATCTGACCTTTGCTTTTTCTAAACGACTGCCAATCGATCCGCTTTAAAAGAACCGTTCGGAAAGGTCATCGCAACATTTTAGTTAGTTGTATAAATAGAACAAATGGAGTATTTTGTTTTTTCCATATTCTTACGATGTCTATACCTTTTTCTATTATTATGTTGTATTACTCACTAAGAGTTATTACACAAGTGGTTGTTAGTGATTGCTAACCGAAAATAACCAGTGATGTTCCTTGAAGTCCGCGTGACAAAAAGCCTCCCTAGATTTCCAGTAGTATCCATCTCTTTTCGATCACCACCCCAAATGGGCACGCTATATCGCAACAGCCGCCTACCATTGATTTCTCGCTGGCAACGGACATTGGTTTCCCGGGAGATTTGGGTGGCAATATGCCTCCTTACGATACGAGTACTCTCTGAACACTTCTAGCGAATATCTTCTTAGTGCTGTCCCTCCTCGGTCTATCCACCTTCTTTGACCCGTCTACAGCTATTTTGCGTGGTATCAGCCGAGGCCGGTAGCATTTTATGTATAGGGGATGCCTATGATGTTTCTTGAGATTTATGTCTCCTGGTTCGTGACGTGGTCTTGTTACTGTCGTTTTGTGTTCTACGTGTTGTAACTTACATGAGACTGGTCAATATTCAGAGCTTATACCGGTCCGTTTCCGCATTCGAACAGCTCCCTTAAGGTTTCAGTTGTTTTGATCACTGCCGTTTTTGTATAATTTCAGTGGTCCGTTTTATTTAAATTTCTCACAGTCTTTATTCGAGGTTTTTGGGGTTTGTTCCTGGTGCTCCTAGGATGATTGGTATTATATTGACTTTCTTCATGCTCCATATTTCTTTCAATTCTCTGGAAAGGTCCGTGTATTTTCTACGTGTATCAGTCTCCTTGATCTTGGCTCTGTTTCTAGTTAATGTTTGCACAATTAGTGTGCATGTTTGAAATTCAGTCGTTTGCACAGTTCCGTAGCCGTGCCTGTTCTTGTATTCTTTCGGAGCTAGTTAGCTGCATTAGGTTATTATATGATTTACTGTTTTGTCTATTTGACAACACAGTCTGTATTTACTGTTTACCTGGATGTTATATAGTTAAGCTTTAATGTAGGTTGTCCTAATCGCATTGTTCTTTTGCAGCCGTCAGTAAAGATTCCGTTTCTCTGTCAAAGTGTCCTTTACTTAGCTCTGCCCATCTATTTTTGTTGGTTTCATTTCTTGTCAGTTTTATGAAGCGTCCATGTTGTGTTTTTACTTCCCGTTTTTCTTCTCATTTTTTTTGTTTCTGGTTACGGTACTTCCCGAATTGTTCTGGATTTGTAATTATCCACCCTTTTGTATGTTATCCAGACAGTCTTCTGCATTTACCTCTGTCCGTATCATTGCAAGCTTCTCATCTGCTACCTCAACGAGTCACGCGAACCTACTCGATTCCAACTCCCCGTTGGAAAAGAAACATTTCTAGGGATGCGAAAAAAAATACTCTCGCAGTCGATATCGACTCATAGTCACCCCCATCGGAACCCCCGAAAAACATAATAATTACAGCTTCCCAAAGGTAAATCCTCTCATTCGAACTCCGTCTGTGCGTGGCTGACCCTAAATCTATACGATATAAACTGTTGATTTTTTTCATTCTTGATTAAATTTAAACTCACGCAAACTAAACTTCTTTTTTTTTTGGTTGCGTAGAAAAAACACTGGGAAAAATATAATTTGCCTCTCTCATAGATATACATAACAAAAATAATTTTATTTCAACAACAAGAAAACGAACACGCTCAATCATCGACAACCACAAAAATCAAAAACAAACAAAACAAAACATATAAAGATCTCTACCTTCCTCCCTCTACAAGAACAATACTTATTGATACTTTACAGAACTATAGAAAGTCATAAAAGTTTTTTTTTTCTTTTTTCTTTTTTTTCAAAGTCTCATCTCTTCTAGAAAACTTTACGTATTGCGTGTGTGTGTGTGTTATAAGGTCAGTGATTTTTGTTGCTAATAACACTAATTCATGCACAATGTATATACATGTCTATTTTTTCAACAATTATTCGTCTCTGCGCGCGCGCGTGTGTGTGTGGGTGTGTATTGTAAGTTCACTGTTTTGGTGTTTTTTTATTGTGTGTGTGTCTTTATTGTTCTTTTTTCTTGTTTAAAAGTTCGCCCCAACATCAACCAAAACGAAAGTACTTACCTACAATTCTCCGGACCCATCTCTTGTTCTGTTCGAGGACTGTTTTTCTGTTTTCTTCCATGGTAACTCAGTTCGCATCTCTCCTCTCCATGACGGGGGAGGCAGGCCACTTTTGCACCAAATCGACAATGTTACATTTACACGTTCTTGGCCACCTGCAACTCTTTGGTCGTCGTAGAACCTACGCTATGATCCAAATGGGGCGATGTGCCGTTTACTACTAATCGCGTTCTCTATCGCTGTCGTCGCCACTGTTCGTACTACATTTTGATGTGCTTCGTTTCTCCGTGTGTCGATTGCAGGGAACTATTAACGCCAATAGTTCGCGCCTCTGCTTACGCTGTGCGTTGCGACTATTCGCACTACTGCTTGTCGTCGCCTCATTGTGTCGTTACTGTGTGTACGCTAGTCGTCTTTGTACGTCTACTATTCGCCGCCGTCAATACTTTCGGGCTACTATCTTCGCGAGCTGAAAATTAAGCCTTCACTTCAATAAACGAAAAATAGTCTCTTGCTGTTTTAATTAGAGCAATCTTTATTTAAGTAACTGATTAATTAGCCAACAATCGAGGAGTTCGTTGGAAAGAGAGAGAGAGGTTACGCTAACTAAATTCACTAGTTATTTCGTAATTACTTGTAGAGAAAAAATAGCAAAGATTCTACTAGGATTCACTAAGGGTCTTATATTTTGGGACTCGAACATCCCTTCTTGTAACAGCTACATGATTGTGACTTGTTCTCGTCGCTTCCAAGTGAGAACTCATTAAAATCCCAATTCAACTTTCCCACGCGGAACTCTCGTCACCAAATCTCGTGATCAACACGCAGCTGTGACCTCAACTCTTGACCTTAAGGTTGCGTCACCTGTCACCGTGAGGTGGGAAAACACATCGGTAACTTCGCACGGAATCACTCCGCTACAATCGCGTAAGTCAAAACCCGTCTCAATAGATGCGTCCATCTCTCACAGGGCCATTATCTAACAATACAACCACTTTCTTTCTACTGACTTCTATATCTCACTATTTTTTTAAGTATATAAATAAACCAACTATTTCACATTAGAAAAAAAACGTATTTTCAATTAATTATTTTGATTTCTGTTCGTCTTGGTTTCTCGGAAGACATTGGATACCATCTGCCAAAAAGCCTAGGTGATTTATTGTCATGTATTGTTCACGCATCTGCCACCGTATCTATCATTGCCAGTATTGTCTAAGTCCAGAGCAGAGATATATCTACTACAAACGGCATCAGTACTGGCATACATACATTCATACATACATACACACATACATACATACATACATACACACATACATACATGCATAACTGATGTCATTGCAGAGTTGTCATTGTCCTTATTTAATTGTCTAATAAAAGTTGAACGATTCAGTATACACTACTATTAAAACAATATCAGTTTGGATATAGATCACTAAGGTTTATTCAAAGATACATTATAACATCTTATACTTCGAAACATCCGGAACTTTACATATCTAAATAATTACCCATGTAAACAATTGTCAGTTTCCACGTTGATTACCGTCGTTAATTTGATCTTATATAGTGTATTCGTTTACTATGATGCCGTTCTATGTAGATGTCTCTGCTGTGGGTTCAGTACGGATATGTGTATTTTATTCCTATGTGTATTGCAATTGTGCAATATATTGTGACTAAATATCTCAAATCTTGGCTGTCATTTTCGACCAGTTATCAATGCACACGGGTGAAATATACTAAGATTGGTTGTTGGGTCAGGTGACCCATAGAGTTTATAAATGAGAGAAAGTTTATATTTGACGCGGGAGAAAGTTCGTCGTAAAAGTTGAGTCGGTTCACATAACCTTAGAAAACCTGGCCGTCGGCTTGTAGTTAGGTATTTTCAGATCGCCTATTATATTTGAAAATGCGTTGTAAAGAATAATGAATGACAAACATTGTTTGGTATTTAACATTTCTTTTGTTGACATAAAATAACCAAAATTCAAATGTTTATATGACGCAAAACAGACAAACTTAAGTGTATAGATGAAAAGCGTGAGTGTTATTAGTTACAGTATCATAACCATGTAGTATCACTCTAAAAATTGTACAGCGAAGAATATAAAAAAGCTAGATACACAATTACATTAATTAATGCAATCAACACCAGATATCGACTAACGATAGAGAGTACACATGTTTGAACTCATTTTTTTAGTATGAAAACTGTTTGCACTTGTATATATTTCTGGACTTTTACATAATTAGTATTACCGTCATGTATACACGTCTAAAACATGTCTCACCTCATTTTTATTATTCATTTGCACCATAGTTTTAATCACATGCAGTATAACCTCAAATCTTTACATCAGCAATTATAGGCTTCAATAAACTATCATGAGAAACAATAGGCATGCTGAAATGTAATAGGCGACATGCGGTATTTACTTCCTTCCCACTACAGGAAAATGTGACACAAGGCCGGAAGGTGGGTAGAGTAAAGCTAGCGCCCCAAAAGCTTATCAGTAAATACAGCTTACCAGATATTACAGCTGATCAGATAGTACAGCTTCTGCATCCTTACTGTTTGGATTCGTTAAAATAAATTGTCTAACTATTAATTATACCAGGAGTATCAGTCTGCAGTAACATACGAATACCTATGTTAAGTCTGATGCATCTTAAATGTTTAATGTTTTCATAAATTATGAAGGAGTATCTAACATATGCATTCAAAGAGAATGAAACCGTACAAACCTAAAGAATAAATGTGTAAAAACAAGACGCTTTATTTAAAAAGTTATACTTCTTCGTGCATATGAAAAAATAGAATAAACGTTATTTGCGGAATTCTAAAGATAAGAAGGTATTTATTCAACACAGTAAATCCAATAGAAAAAGATATGAGTGAATTTAAGTGTTTTGAAATCGGGTTTGATAATTCATAAATTGGACGAAGAGCAGTGTACACTTTACACTTAGTTTATTATCTTTTATTAGAGATTTATACATTTTAAAACCGGGCAGTATTCTGCGATCCCAAATTAAAACATATGTTCGATCGAATTGATTGCAAAACTTATTATTTTCGAAATATTATATATATATATATATATATATATATATATATATATATATATATATATATATATATATATATGAATATATATATATATATATATATATATATATATACATTTATATATATTATAAATAAATAAATAAATATACATATATATATATATATATATATTCATTCATAAAATTATATTTTCTATCATTTATTTTAAATCAAGTAAATATAAATTAAATTTAAAAGGTGACGTTACTGAATACCTAATTCCATATGGGAACGATTATTGTAGAATTAATTTGTCAAAAAAACACAAAAAGTACCATCTACCTGATTAATGTCTTAAACTGTCATTCCTGCGTGTAATTACTTTATCTCAGTCAGTTTTAAACGTCAAGTTGTATGATATCGTTAAACTCAGCCATTTAAATATTGAATTCTTAGTTAAAAAAAAGGAATTACTCAGTAATGATTTCTTTATTTGAAAGAAACCTGGAAGCATTCCAACTCTCGGATAGAATAACATGCTTTTGTATATCGTCATGTATTAAAATAAAGAACGTGTTAAAAGCAATTCACCTCAAGTAATTGTATAAACTTATTAAATATATCATAAAATAAATTCCTTATAATTCCTATATGAGATACGTAGATATCCGAGTGTTTAATCAAGATCTACCTCTTAAACGCTGATTTATTAAAGCAGCGAATGCCATTAATTTCTATATCTCCAATTCGCCATTTAATTATGTTATAGTTTATCTATATTTCGGTCTTTGCTTATTTTTTATTGATTTCAAGACAATAAGTTATCTAGTCTGGTGGAGTATCCAGTTCAGCTTTCACACTTTAGAAGACATTACTAGAAAGTGCACCACTTCTCATATGAGTCAGTGTATCGGCTTGTATATGAAATCTTATTTGGTTTTTGTACACTATGTTATTTTGAGTACATAGTGAGGATTTACTTGTAGGGTTAATTATATTCATGTCAGTTTGTCCTGACAAACCCTTGCGCAGGGAAACTGAAGATCTTCAAGTATAGTGTCTAGTAAGTAATTTACAATTGTAAGCAGGTAATTTTATTATTATATGTATTCATATTTAGCTTTCATATATTATGATAAATCAACAAGGATTTCGTAAAAAAAAACAGAATATTAAAAAGGTAGAAGAAAAATTAAAAGCATACATATTTTCAAACAATGCTTAGTCGGAATTGTTAGTTATGAATATTTTCAAACAAAGCTTAGTAGGTACTGTTAGTTATTAATATTTATTTTCTTTTATACCATGTTTCGTTACAGTGTGGTAAAAACTAGATGTGTTTGCTATTATCATATACGGTTAATTTTAAATATTTAAAAAAAGATATCAGTGTTCATTGTATTTTTTTTTGGAATCAGAATTATCAAAAGAAAATTCAGGATTGATGGACATTTACAACTCTATTAGGAGACGTGTTGAACAATGTGCAACAGTAAGGAAGAGATAAAAAAAAGTGAAAACATCACAGTCCCCATAACGCACGAGCTGTTGTCAAGAAAAAAGATTAATTATTTACTGAACAAAGCAACAGAGAAATTGCTTCTCTTAGCAAAGAAAAAAATGGTAAATCTTATTTTGAATAATTAATGAACGCAACGCGTTGTCTAAATCGCAAGAAAGAACTAGGAGTCAGTTGTTTTTGCGATTATTTAAAACAATAGCCTAGGTGTAAAACAGTGATGTTCAAATCTATGATCTTCAGAAAAATATAGAAGGGACAGTCTTTAAAAGATTATACTTACATGCAAATTAATTACTGTCAAACTTCTTCATGTTTGAAAAGTAACAAAAACAGTAATTAATTAAAATCGTAATTTGACTGAAATCAATATTTAAAAATATTTAATTAAATTTCGATTTCTATTTAAAACGCAACTATCTATAATTTTTCGTGTCAAAATGCTGTCGAGAACAATTATCTTACACGTCTCAAATATCAATATCACCCTTTGATATATCAACGTCTATGTATATAGATATTTATGTGCAGAATTGTCATTTAATTTTACTTAGCCAATATTGTATATTTATTTATTCAACTTACTATTCAACGGGAAATTAACACTTCTGAAAAGGATAATTTAAAATAACAGTTCAACTAATATATATATATAAAACGTGGAAAAATGCAGATGCATGTATAGACATATTCTTAAATTGATAAGCATGGAAAAAACATGCGCAATGAACTTTTTTTTAAACTTCTTTAAACGTGGAACCTAGAGTCAACATTTAAAAAAAAAAAGATTATAACACTAAAACGAAATAATTATGGACTAATTTTGTCAAAACTATCGCTTGAAAGAACTGTAAAATTATAAATTATATAGTACACCTACTGCTATATATATATATATATATATATATATATATATATATATATATATATATATATATATATATATATATATATATATATGTGTATATATATATATATATATGTATATATATATATATATATATAAATATATATGTATATATATATATATATATATATATATATATATATAAAACGTTCATTCCTTCGTACGTTGTTGAATACGCACATTTTCTAATTTTCCATTACGTTAGTATTTATAGTTCCACTTTTTATCATATATGTACATATATATATATATATATATATATATATATATATATATATATATATATATATATATATATATATATGTGTGTGTGTGTGTGTGTGTGTGTGTGTGTGGGTGTGTGTGTGTATATATATATAGAAATGTGATACTTAGAAGGCAATACAATGCAGAGGTGTGACGGGTAGACACAAGCTGGAGCAAATAAGACTGATGGAACACATTAAATAGTTTCACCCTTAATACAATGTATACATATACATATATATATTTTTTTTCACAAACACACATATATCTGTTTATCTACACAATGTTACAATGTTATGTAATACCTGTATCAAGATTGTCTGCTGGAAACTCCGTATGATATAATATTTCGGGAACTCTTTACTTCTTCAGATCCGTGCTCAACTCAAGTTCAAGCTTGCATATGAAAGACGTGGGATGCAGGCTCGCAGAAAATACAGGTGTAATTGGAATTTCAAACCAGATTTTTTGTTTTTAATATTATATTCATTTATTTTTATCTAATTTATTTATTCATCTATTTACCTTTATTGAACTCTTTTATACTTTTTTTGTTTTTGTTTTGCTTTTACTTTTTGTATCTTTTCTTTTTTTCCCGTTAAATTTTAAATTCTAATCTAAATTTAAACCAAGTCTATTCGTTTAAATTATATATATTTAAACCAAATCTATTCGTTTAAATTATATATATTTAAACCAAATCTATTCGTTTAAATTATATATATATATATATATATATATATATATATATATATATATATATATATATATATATGTGTGGGTTTGGTCTTCGCGTTCTGTGTTCCTATGTATGTATTCTTGTGCATTATATTTTCCGATAATGTGTAACTTTGCTGTCTATTTGCTATGTTTTCAGGGCGCCATTATTTATTTAAGCTGTTTTTTTCATAAAGTTGTTATCATTTATATTTAGATGTTTTGCTAATTTTGATTACTACTTTTGAAGTTATTCTGACAAAGTCGTATAGGTGAATGTAATTGTTTCGTTTCACCAATCTGATCGCTCTGATATGGGATCGGATGAATTTCTTGAATATAATTATCGACGGACATATGTTTCGTCGTCTACGACTCATCAGTTTGCAAGACGCACCGAGATTCGAAACCGGAGCCTGAGGCAATGACACCCGTCACATTACAACACAAACAAGAATCTCTCTAGCTTTTGTGGTCTAAATAGATTGCATTTAATATATGCCATTTTATTTATTTTCGTTTACGATAGGGATAATTGAAAGTATACAAATATTAATATGGAAAAGCGTCTACTTTAATGCTCGGTAGGTATCATTGTTTCTTTCACCAATGTGATTTTCCTTAAATGTGAGCGTATATATTTAAATCAAAACACTTATCTATGTACACATGTTTTGTCTCTGACTCATTATCGTGACTAGACTTACCTAAGTCCGTAACTGAGACCAGGAGACTGCGCTCGACTGACTACCACTGAGCCAAGTGACTTTTGAGTAATAATAGGAGACATTTATTTGGAATAATAAGTCTAATTTATTGTATTTTATTTTTGATTGCAACACAAATAATTAGGGTGGAATATAACATCAAAATCATTTTCCCAAATACAAATAACACTGTCGTCTAATCATCCCATTTCATGAGCGATGTTTCTTACAGAGACGGTCGGGGGATTTGTTGTTTTCTTGGTTAAGAGTTTTTTAGTGCGGCAAGAATTTGAAAATAATTTTGTCATTTTTCTCTTTCTCTTTTTGTAGCAGGTCAAAAATAAGGGTGTTGGAGGTAAACGTTTTACCTAGGTTAACGTCATCCGCCTGATAGACCAAGGGCCTGAACCTTGGAGTAATTATCAAGGAAGCTGTCTTATAAGCATGTACAAGATACATGGGTGCTGCTGTATTGTCATTTGGGGTATGGAGTCTGGACTATGCAGTAGTTTTTAGTGGGGGCCCTCGATGCTATGTTAGTGGGGACTGCTACGACTTTTCTTTCTTGAATGGTTAACAAAAATCATATATCTCTTTCTCATTTTCTCTGTGTCATTCTCTTTAAATCTCTACTGACCGTTTCCTGTAAACTTCATATTCTATGATAAAAACTAAAAGCACAAAATATAAGCATGTACCCAGAATCCTAATTCTAACGTCATTCTCATGTACCAAGTTACTTTTTTCAAACATTATAGGGCTATGTTCTAATATTACAGTAGCTGACATCTATTTTAAAAATACCGAACTGGAACTGTTGTATCTGTTTGCACTACACCTTGGCTCGTCACGTTTTATAGATGACTTCATGATCACAAGTTTTTTCAAACACGACCCTCAACACGATGTTCCCTTGCATATGAGCTTACTTAATTCATTGAGAACTCACACGTGTACCCGGTTCCTTAGTTGCCCCTTTTCACCGCAGAGTTGTTCGATATTCAATGGGTTTTTGGATCGTTCATACTTGAAAGCAATGCTCAAAAAGAACGTGTCCTGTATCGCATATATCTGATTTTATAATCGTTTGTATCGCGTGCTTTATACCACTCGAAACATATGAACAGAGACCAACCACTGCCGAAATGTGCTGCCGCTATTGCCCACATGAACAACTATTTTAATTGTTTTAAACGCAACAGAGCTACTTTTAAATCTGACCGAAATCAAATCATTGCACAAATGTCATATAAACGCTAAAGAGTGGTACGCCCAACTTGTTAAATCAAAGAATTTATTGGCTTCCATAAGTTTGCGAGAATATGCAACAGGGTACTGAACTGATATAAAACATTTATCCCAACCATCATTACTCGACCTTATATTATTTCCCAAGCTTCTGAGAAAGACACCATTTTTGCAAATGATTTTGCAGAAGATTAAACTTTTACTGATCAAGGTTGCGTACCTACATAATTTCCTCATAACTGGAAAACACACCATGTGGTATCTGAATAACTGCCCAAAATGTGGCTAAACTTATCAAGAACAGTGATGCCAATTAAGCAACAGGCCCGACAACATCTCAGTAATAGTACTCAATAAACTGCAACCAGACATATTCTTTTTCCTTGCAAAGCTGCTTAATCGTTGATTAAAGGAGTAAAGCTTGTTATCACCTTGGTTAACGGATTGCGCAGCATTTAAAAATACACGACATCAGTCCCCTGCATTTCAATACAGACTGATCAACTTCCTGCGCGTAATTAGTAAGTTGCTCGAATCTATAATAAACAAAGTGTAAAACAACCTACACATAATAACTCTACTTAGTTACTAGCAATATGGATTTCGTCCTGTAGGATATACAGTGTACGTGCTGACTGTGTAATCGCACGGTATAAGTCTAACTATCGACAGGAGCAGTTTTCAGAAGATAGTTCTTCATATATCAACTGACTTCGATAATGTATAAAACAAAGTTTTGCTTCGCAAAATTACTAGCTATGGAATCTCTTGAAACACAATAGTATAGTTTATTTCAGATAAGTCTATCAAATAGCTGTGATGGTCAGAAGTCCGTGATTAAAATATCAATACCGGTGTACTTCACTCGGTCTCGCTTTCACAGTCTACACAACTGACATCAGAGTTTAGTGTAGGATTATGTCATCTCTTCTCTGAAGCCGATTTCGCAAAAAAGACATGTTGCTACCGTCTCTCTACTATATTGATATATGTATTGATGGTGCTCGAATGAGCTCCACTCCCTTATATAGTCCTATAAAACATTCACAGAAAAACTCAGACTTGCTACAACCACTACAGAGGCCATTCGTGTTTTTCTATCCGTAGCTAAGACCAAGCGCAACTTCAATAAATACATTTAATTAACTATAGCTTCAAGTTTGTTGAACACAATAGCATGACTCTGCTTTCCAGCTACTTACACACACACACACACACACACACACACACACACACACACACACACACATATATATATATATATATATATATATATATATATATATATTTATATATATGTAATTATGAAATGATATTTTTTTAAATGATTAACTCTATACATATACGTTTAATATTTGTTTAATCATCAGTGTAGAGATAACCGTTCAAACCAGTCGCACGATTCGAACTCCGGAACAAACATCACTTTTAACTACAATTCCGAACGTTATTATCAATGAGGCTTCTTTCAACGACTGCGGAGAAGATGAGGAATGAATCCGAGTTATCTGTGAAGCGAGCGGGCAACTATTGTTAGCCGTCAAAACAATGTTGAGCGGAAATGAACGCTCCCATCTAGCTTAGATTTGATGGCTTCTATAATTTCTCATTATATACCCAGCTCAACTGAGACAACAACAAATTATTTTCAACAATTAATATTTAATTATTGTCTACATACGTATACGTACTATCCTTGCGGAATCATCAGCCTAGATATAATCGTTCAAACTAGCCGCATGATTCAAACCGGATATATATATATATATATATATGTATATATATATATATATATATATATATATATATATATGTATATATATATATATATATATATATATATATATATATATATATATATATATATATGAGGCGCTAATTGAGTAACGTACAAAGCGTCACCTTTTAAAAATAAGAGACACTGTGGGTGAAGTTTATCAACATTAATATTGACATAATCATCCGACGAATAAATATATTTTAGGTTTGTTATTTTTAAATGAGCGAAAGGCATGCACTTTTATATTGTCTTACTTCAATGGCGAAATAAATAACAGTTTAAAAGAAAATAAATCATAAACGCGATACCTTTGCATCTATTGCCCACATCCCCACTAGCGATGATGATTAGAAATGCATCTGTGATCATAATTACATGTTAAGGAAATGAATAATGATGATTAAAAGGTCAGAAGAAAACAACTACAGTAGGATAAAGAGAAGGAATCAACTAGAGTAGGTAACTACAATTACGTGATCGTTGTAGTTATTAATCATTGTTGTCCAATAAATCCTCGTCTGACGCTGTTCGGAAGCCTGTACAGTATATGCAGTATCTAGCATTGCTTGTAGCTCCCAGTGTTCACCTAGAACCTGCTGCAGATAGTCACAGTAATGATGTCTTATGTAGGTGGTAAGAATTTTCAGTGCAGCTATTGGTCTTGCTTCAAGAGCAACGACGTGTCATATTTTGGGAGGAGGGCAGCATTCCTTAGATTACACTTAGACATTCTGTAGGAACCCTTTACAAACACCAAGCGACCACTGCCAAATAGGGCATCGTCACAGTACTCCGTGCTCAGGAGATACCATTCACGATAGCCGGTACGGAACACTAACGTTCGTCCATCCTGAAATTTGTAGGTGTTACGAGGTTTGCGTTGAGCAACAAACGGCTCCAGTTTATCAAAATATAACATGTCATCTGACACCAACTCGATTAACTGGTGCCTGTCATACACGTCCTCCTTTACGATGTCGCAATCAGCTTTTGCCTTGATTGCCTTTTCTATGTTCCCAAATGCCCGGTCACACGCAATGTAAGTATGGGCAGGCATTATGCGGTAATGAACGATATCTTGCATTTTGTTTTGATGAAGGAGATGAAGGTTGTTCGGAACTAAATTGATGCCCTTATTTTTGCCACCACCGTTGTAACTAAACACTGCAAAGTATTGCATATCGTATTCCTCGTCCACCCATATTTGTTATGCAGCTTACAATGTTTCCTTAATATAAAGTAAATTTAGACCTTGGTGTCAGTTCCAAATCAGCAACCCGAGAAGCTCTAGCGGTAAAAGGATCTATAGTAACACGCATATCGATATATATATATGGCGCACACGCGTTACTCCTCTAGGGTTCGCGTGAGCAAACATACCCGTTAACGTAAAGCGGATTTCGACTTTGTTGTCATTTGCAGATCGGTTTTCGGGGTAGGGGAACCTCGGTGGTTAAATGTTATAATTAAACGTATGTTTATATGTATGGCGCATAACACGTTACTGTTGTAGTCGCTTCATATATATATATATATATATATATATATATATATATAGAGAGAGAGAGAGAGAGAGATAGATAGATAGATAGATAGATAGATAGATAGATAGATAGATAGATAGATAGATAGATAGATAGAGAAAGAGAGAAAGGGGTTCATAGATGTACTACATCTATAATTATGAAACTGTGCCTATGCATTTTATTAAACTCTGTTTCCTCTCATCAGATGAGTATATTGCACCAATCTTACTATGTATCATTACCCCTTAGGCTTGCTTATCTAACACCTGGAACAAGTTTTCCTTTACTTTTAAACATGTAGATTTTGTTTCTGAATAAAAGAATCTGACTTTAGTAACATTCATGCCTATGTATCTATATGTTAAATGTTATATAATTAACCCAGTTACTTCTACTGTCTGTATTTTTAAGAATGTATTTTTTAGATAAATACTTTTAAATTTATTCTCGACTTCAGTTTTGTAAATAATACAATCAACAGATTCAGGTTATCTATAAATGTTTTATTCTAGTATTTTCTATTGACGGTAGGCCTTTTATAACCTGACTCTAATCTCCATAAACATTTGAGAACCCCATTGTCAGCACGTACGTCAGTTAGTATACACACAAGTATTACAATAATACTGATATCATAAATGATACAAATACATATATTCGAATAACGATAATTATAATTATCTAACTGACATTTCCGACAATAGAAGCATCTAGTCTAGAATACAACACTACCTATCTATAGCAGAACTAACCTTTAATGTATCTAAAAATTCATCTTCGCTTCATTTATTGATGGCAATACGCAATTTAAAAATATTTATAAAGGTCACTTATTCTGAGGACGGTAGGGAATAACAGAAAATATGCATGCAAGTAATCTCATTAACGCAATTGGCCTTTCTAATTCAATAGAGCCATTAGGTAGTAGCAACTATGTCTGTTAATAGTTTCTAAGTATTGGCTTACAATGTCCAACTTCTTTTAGCGAATTAAGAGATTTAGCAAATAAAGTTATATGGTGGGATTGTTAGTTTAGATCTGAGTAACATTTGAGCTTATATCTCAAACTTTAATTGTGACTAGTTAATTTGCATTTTGTTGTTGTACTTAAAAACGTAATGCAGTTGATAATCTTTTTACACTTTAATCGAAATTCAAAAAAATGTTTTAATGTTTAGAAATGTTTAACACTAAAGTCATTCACTTTTCGACTATATAGTTTTTTAAAAATAAATAAATCCACATACATTTAAAGATTGTAAAATCACCCTAACTTTTTTAATAAAAAAAATAAAACTTTCTATTTATGTCCGTGTATTATATAAAAATGATAGCAATGCTGATTAAAAGTATAAAATTATCAAACGAAAAAAGCTTAAGTTTTAAAAATTCCACCAGTAAATAGTAAATATATTTTGTACTTTTTATTTATAGAACTATATATTTTGTCTGTTATTATACATGTCCAGGATTCAAATCGCTAATATATATTAACATGTTGTCTGATCTTTTTATTATTTGGGCCAATATTTTCGTCTTTGTCAGGTGATGTAACTTCCACATTCATTCATTTGGATATTGTCAAAATGGGGGGGTGGTGGCAATTGCGTCAAACTATGGAATCTAACGGCAATTAGAAACTGAAACTTTGTTAGATGCACAGGGTAAATAATTGTCGTTCTATTTAACAACACCGGTAGTAACTATTGCTATTGTAGCAATAGTTTGTAACTTCTGAATAGCGACACGGGAAGTTGAGAGCTCTAACAAAACATACCATTTTGAAGATTTTTCGCCGAGATGACCTGTACACTTATTTGCACATCTGATGCCTATAAACCAGTGCTCTCCAAACTTTTTTTGTCGCGACCCCTTTTTGGAAATTTTTTTTTTCGTGACCCACCAACATTTTTTATAAATAAAAAATAAGTTAATGGAGTGAAAAAGTTTATTCCTTCGAAAAATCAACATAAGCTAAACATGAAATAAAATATATTTTACTTTTTTTTTCATTTATTTATAAAAGAATTCACAGAAATAAACATATGTACGAAAAAATAAGGGGTTATGAAAGATAATAGCAGTTAAAATACTATATCATCATTAAGATTATATCATTTCATTTGAATCAATGAGATTGATGCGATTGCATTTTTTTGCATAAAAGATCAAATCTAGGCACTAACTTTGTCAAAGCTGGTCTTAGTACGGTTTCGATACATTTCAAATTTGCTCGATGTGTTGTTTTTAGGTTAGTTAATGCCGAAAAAGCACTTTCGCATAAATAAGTCGATGCAAAAGGTAGAAGAGTGTTTATTGCAAGCTGAGATAAGTTCGAATATTTTGAATCAAGACCAGACCAAAACGATATGAGACTCATTTTAGCAAACGTGATTTTTAAAGAAGAATCAGAAGAAAGTTCTGCGAATTCTTCCTCAACCTTTACTGTAAGATTACTCACTTTTTCGACATCAACATCAAATGGATTGTTAATCTAAGCAAATTGGCTCATGTCTGATTCTTTGAGAAAATACTTTTTGAAATGTTCTGCTAAACTTACTAAATGAGCGATTATGATGGGTTTAACTTTTTCAAAACTTAGTGCGTTTTTGGTTATGAACTTTTCCAAACATGGAAACATTTCGTATGTGTTTCTTTTCACATTAATCACCCAAACATTAGTTTTTTTATGAAACCTTGAATTTTCGAAGTTAATGTAAAAATATTTGTGTTTGCACCTTGCAATGATATGTTGAGTTCATTAAGTTTGTCAAGAACATCTGATAAATAACAAAGTTTAGAAACCCAGTCTTCATTGTAAAAGTATCTTACTAAATCCGAGTTATTACTTGATAAAAATAACATGACTTCATTTTTTAATGTCAGTAGCCTTCTTAAAGCTCGACCTCTTGAAAGCCATCTAATATTTGTGTGGAGCAGCAAAGATTCAAATTCTGAGCCCATTTCTTTGCAAAAATTCGTAAAGAGTCGAGTATTAAGAGCACGGGATTTAATGTAATTGATTATTTTCACTGAATCTTGTAGCACTTCACACACTTCTTCACACACAATTTTTTTGTTGCTAGCACCTCCCGATGAATCATGCAATGAGTGAAGGTTACTTCCTTTTTACAAACGGATCTGACTTTACTGTAGAAGCCAACATTCTTTCCTGTCATTGCGGCTGCACTATCTGTGCAAGCTCCAACACAGTCAGCCCATTTTAATCCGACTTCTTCAAAAGATTCGTTAACTTTTTGAAACATTGCCCCACCTGTAGCGTGTGCTTCCAATGGCTTGCAAAACAGTAAATCTTCATGAAGATCATTGTGGTAGCAATACCTTACATACACTAATAATTGTGCCATGTTTGTAATATCCGTTGTCTCATCCAATTGAATTGCGAATTTTTAATTTTCTTTAATTCTTTCTATTAATTGTTCATGTAAGTCCTCGCTAATTTTCGTAATTCTTCTGCTCACTGTGGTGTCAGCCATAGGAATTTTTTAAAATTCGTTTGCATATTTTTGTCCGATGAGAATTTCGGTCATTCTGATGGCTATTGGAAGAGCAAGCGCTTCTCCAATTGTAAACGGTTTTTTAGCCTTTGCAATCAAAAAAGATGCTTCATACGATGCCCGCAAATATTTTAAATTTGTTACAGAATGCGCTTCAATAATTGACTGTTTTTTTCTTGTAGATTGCAACAACCTTTCAATGTACTCCACGGGTTTATTAACACAAGAAGGATGTTTAGTTTCGAGATGCCTTTTCAATTGTGCAGGCCTCATGCTTTCGCTTGCTAAGCGCTCACTGCAAACCACACACATTGGGCGCTGCTCATTATTTATTTCAATGAAAGTGAATCCAAATTGTAAATAAGTTTTGTTGTACTTTCTTTTTTTCACATAAAAAAGCTTATTCTCTTTTGCTTCCACTTTAGAACTTGTTACACCGCTTGCCATCGTGCCGGCATCACTCAAATCATCAGAGGTTTTTCTCTTGTTTATCAGCCACTTATCCATCGTCGATTTATCTTGTAATAAAATAAAAAATAGAAAATTATACAATTACACCAAATATCATATTATATTGCTTTCTTGATGAAGTTAAACAATACCATTTAAATTAAAACGATTGTCAATTTATATTGTAAATTGATATGTTTGTTGTTAAATTAGTAAAAAAACAATGTTGAATATTATTTTAAAAAATCCATAGTTATAATTTTGGCGACCCCCTTTCTATGGTTACGCGACTCCCCTGGGGGTCGCGCCATCCACTTTGAAGACCTCTGCTATAAACAATAAATATAGAGGTTCCAAGATACCACGTAACTGAAAAGACACATTTCATGTCTTTTCTGTTCGCTTTGCCAACCTCATTGCCTCAAAATATTTAATTTTTATGAAACCTGAAGTAAGTAATTATCATTATATCTATTTTTAGTATAACCTTTTAACCTCAAGCAGACTGTCAATTAGAACTTTTTGTGGCATAACATAGTTATTCGTTGCGCTACGTGCCCCTGTGAGAATAATACTAAAGACGATAATAACCCAAATAATACAAATTAGTAATCCCTATCAAAAACATTACGAAAAAAGTGTTACGTAAATATAAGTTTTTTTTAGAAACCACAAACAATTAAAAAATATTTTGGAATGAATAACATTCAGTTTTTTATAATCTTAGACTTTCGGCAAAGACACTTGCTTTCAACAGAGCAAGACTATTGTTTCTTTTTCATTTCGCTCGTATTAGATCCATAGGAGGTGACCCTACTGTGATAACAGAACAAACATATATGTTCGATCTTGCTTTCACGAAGTTTTAAAGGTAGTATAGTGTGTATGTGTAGAGTGCTAATACTATCGAAATGAATAGGAAAATAAAGTCTTGCTCAAAAGAAGACATTTTTTGGCCGAAAATCTCGGCTAAAAAATCAATGAATTATATTCATTTTACATTTTTTTAATTGTTTGTTGTTTCTTAAAAAATCACATGTTATACTTTACGAAACAATGCTCAAAGATGTGATCAACTCCGATTATCATACTGGCTTCACCATTTGCATACGCATCAACAAACAGACTTCATTCAAAAATTCGGGTCAGCAATATCGAGCATATATTTTTCTGTTATAACAGGAGGGTAACCCCCCCCCCACATACCCCTTTGGACTAATACCAGCCAAATGTAAATGAAAATAAGCCCGGTTCTGTTGAATGCACTTTCAGTATCGAAAATTATAATTAAATGAATTATATATATATATATATATATATATATATATATATATATATATATTCATTTTAGTTGTTTGTAGTTTCTAAAAACATCTGACACTTTACGAAATATGTTCAAAGATGCGATCAATTTCTATTTTCATAATGGCGCCAGCGTGTGTGTACACATGCAACACACAGTTCAAGTTAAACTTCGTGTCAGCAAAATCAGTCATATACTTATTTTTAGTTATCACATGGGGGGGGGCATCCTCCCTGGGCCGTATACCAGAAAAAGTAAAAGATGTTTGCCAAAAAACTCAGCTTATGAATCAATTAATTTTATTTATTTACACATTTTTTTAATGGTATCTGTTTCTAAAAAAATCTTATATATATATATATATATATATATATATATATATATATATCTATATATATATATATATATATATATATATATATATATAATAGAGAATGGTAGTTTGCTTGAAGCATTGCAAGAAATAGTAGTAGTATGTTTATAAAAGGTTGTGGCCAATGCAAAGTCCCGGGTAAGATTTAAGCTGGTAGAAACAAACATAATATATCAAAATCGAAATGGGACTTATTCTTTATTTTTTGTTAAAATTTTACATTACAGCAAGTGTGGTGTTAGCTGTTTGCGTGTTGTCTAGATGACTATAAAAATCATTTATTTAATATTTCGGGAAAAAAAAACTTCCCTTTGTCAAAAATAATAAACACCAGAGGAAAACTCCGTCTGTGCAGATAATCTACCGATTTATTATTTTTGTTCCTTCCAGCTTACGTCCTACCCGGGACTTTGCATTGCCCACATCCTTTTAGACACATACTAGTAATATATATATAAACAATCAAGTGGACCTAAATGGGTGTCCTTTTACCGTACCGTCTTTAGCCTCTGTTTATGTCTGCCTTCCCGGAAAGCAACGGCCCGCGCGTTGCGTGACTTTCTGACGATTTTTGGATGATCTGTTTCATTTTTATTGTATTATTTTTACTAATTCAGCGTTTACATCCGTCCACTTTGCCGACATGTGTGTCTTGTGAGAGTTAAAATAGTGTTCATTCCTCGATCTATATATTTAAGTTAATGGCATGATGACCTCCAATCAGATTATATTAATTTCTCGTGTTTTAAATTTAAATTTGAAACTAAAAATAAATACAATTCCAAAAATAAAAATGAAAACACCGATAAAAGGGGGACCCCCCCCCCAAATATTTACGATGAATGATGGAAAAAACTAACCAGCAATATGTATACAAACACTGTAAGGCTTCGTTTTCTGTTTAAAATTTGTTGTACGGTGTAACGTAAATTACTGTGCATTACCGGATTTCCGAAGTAAAAACAAATGAATAAATACGGTAGTGTTTCGAATTACAATTTAAAATATGTATTTTATTTGTTCGAAAAGAATAAGAAAAAAAAATATGTTTTTTTTAAATTTGTTAAAAGTAATTTAAAATAAAGTAATTAAAAATAAAAAAAATAAATTAAAAGTTAATAAAAAAATGAAATAATAAAAATAGATATCATATTAAATATTAAATATAACTTATGATGCATTAAAATTCAAATTGAAACAATATAAAAATATGTTTTTTTAAATTTGTTTAGTAATTTAAAATAAAGTAACTAAAAATAAAAAAATTATAAAATGGAAATTAAACAATTTAAAAAATATATATTAAATAAAACACCCTTTTAAAACTCTATGAGCTAAGCGACATCACACACAAAGTAAACAAAAATGTTAATCAGAAATGATAAGCGAGACATAGAAGCACATGGAAGTCATGGAGAGGAAAATACATTTGGCGAATAAATTGCAGTTCAAATTAAACGGCTCTTTTATAAACCTCTTCGTCTACCCCTGAATGATTTGTGTAAAAATATGTATTTGAATAATACCCCTTAGAGAAATTATTTGAAAACTTCTTGGAAAAACTTGATTTTTGAAAATGTGTTCCTTTAGAAAAGAACAATGTGAACACATGAGTATATCGTGTTTCTTTTTTATATGTGTACAGATCAGTATACTCGTTTCGGAAGATGTTACTTTTGGTGTATTCTTTGATTCGTTTATATAATCAATGTATATTTCTATCTCTACTTGTCTGGTGAAATAGCAGCGATATTCTCTTAGCCTTATTTTGGATATTTCTTTCTCGGTTAGTCAGTCTTCAAAGTAAATTAAAAATGCCTACTTCCTATGAATGCATCCTTTGAAAATTCCACTCTGTTTGTTCAGGGATAATCAATCTCCGTATTATGTTGTATTTCTCCGCATTGAACCGAGAGCATACGTTCGAAGTTCAAAGTATAACGGCCTTCTCTCTACCGCTTTCCATTTGATAGTGTAGGTGTTCCCTCCTCTTTTAATTGCCACACACGGATCACAAGTTTTGTGTTATCCTTGTTTCTATATGTAAATGTATTATTACGTGCGTATAACCTCTCCCTGAAAGTGCCTTGCGTCACGCCAATATGTGTCGATCCTTCCGTTAGGTTGCTTTGTGTACAAGCCCTAGCGAACCTTACATGAGGCTGCACCTTTGCTTTAAACCTTTGAGAAATCGTATTCTACGTAGCCAATGAATTTCAAATCAACAATTAGGAAATAGTTTGTATATATTTACTATGTATAGATGTACACACATATGCACCTATGTAATATACAGAACAGTACACGTGAAAATATTTATACAAATCCTGAATACAAACATATACATGATACTTACAAATAAAATAATCAAAATTATATTCCATATATATATATATATATATATATATATATATATATATATATATATATATATAGTTGCGAAAGAATCAAATGAATATGGCAAGCTTTGAATATATAAGATTGAGGCAGCTATGAAATGGGAAGAGAGAGAATATAATTGAAGTGGGAAAGGTAAAAGGGTGGCCGATAATATTGTTGGGGTGAGATGGGGCATTGATTTTGAGACCGTGGGGGAAAGAAGAGGGAGTAGGGACACCTTATGTGTTTAGCATGTGGCTAATATTATGCTTGTAGAAAAAAGAATTGAAGAAGTAAGGACAACATAGAAAATAGGGGGTTAAGAATATGATTCCACTGGTCAAAAGGGTGGGAGTGATGAAAAGGAGGCTTAATTTTTATTGTGGCGAAGTGTGACATTTTTTAGAGGAACGAGGCAGGAGGAGGGGTACTGACCAGATGGCTATGTTAGGAATGTGTGTATATGTGTGTGTTTGAAATTATGTGTAGAGGTTTGCTGGCGACGAGGGGAGTGTTGGTGGGTATATATATATATATATATATAAATATATATATATATTTATATATTTATATACAACTCTTTGTACGTATATGCATCGATGCAACTTATGTATATATGTCGTTATATTAGTGTATAATTGTTTGTATCCGATCATATTGTAGTGGTTATATGTATGGTAAGCGTTTGTATCTTTTCATGTATTTGAATATGTTCTTATATGTGTACATGTATATGTTCTCTGTAAGTATGATATTATAGTGACAAAAACATGCACTTTAAGCAGGGGGTAATTACTGAGAGAATGATTCCATGACGAATGAACACTATATGCATCCTTAGATTGGAAGTAATACATGGGATGATGTTCTTTTGACTACAAAAAAGATTCTACAGCGCCACACCTAATAATTTGAGAAGTTTATCTTTAGTGGATAGTATCATTAGGATCGAATATGTATTAATACTCCCCCCTCTAAAAATGTACATCCTGGGAAGATTGAACCAGCCCTCAAAAAATGAGAAAATAATACCTGGAAGGATTGTCTTACATAGACAGAAATTAAACTTATACTATATCACCTACAATACCCACTCCACAAAAGAGGTGATAATTCCTGGAAAGGTACCGACATAAAAAGAAAAATTCCAAATGAAGCCCTTAACTTGGACGCAGATGAGTGGAAAGAGGTTTCTAAGCGTTGCTCGGATATGGGCATCGGCAAAGTCAAGCATCTGCATAGACACATCTTTAAATCGACTCAAAAACATTTCGAGGAGCGCTTCAAAGATCTCCCCACATCTAGCCAAAGAGTTTGGCTACTATTTGACTCACTCTTTCCGCGTATATGCCAATAGAGCACCGTGTTGCAAAGGCAGTGTTATGTTATGCAGCTGTAACAAATTGACGTGACTTAATAGTCTGCCCTACGCAATGCATTTGATGCTGTCGCATATGTGTGTAACAATTCTGACGGATATGTTCTACAATTGGTAAACTGACGATTCTATCGCGACTGAAGCCACCAAGAGAGTGCTCACATTTCTAAAATTGCGGGAGAGACATAATTAAGGGAAACTAGACTATTACAGACCGATAACTCTGCGACAAACACCGTTTAAGATGGTGGCTAAGATCTTATTGAACCAGTTGCAGTTGTTTTTACGAGAATTGATTGAACTCGAGTTTTACTATGCTGTGAAGGAGACATAAATTCAGAACAATGTGCATCGGATCCGTAAAATCTTATATGGGATAAAAGACGAAAATTGCAAAACCGCGCTGATCAACTTGGATCAGTACAAATCTTTAAACAAGGTCGATCATCGCATCCCGACATCTTTTTTAGAGACCGTCAGTCTCGAACCGGACTTCCACAAATTGATATCCGTTCTGTATTGCTCACCGCAACCGTGGTGCAGGTAAAAGAAAAACGCGTTCAAAATCTTTCACTATTACCCGGTCGGTGCGTCAGGGCTGTAACCACTATTCTACATGCTTATGCTGAAGCTGCTACTGCGTCAGCTAAGTAGGTGTTGGGGGAGTTCGTCTTACGCGATATCGCCTTGGCTGGTGGAGCTCGAGCCAAGGCCCCCGCTTTCCCCGATTACATCACCATCTTAGTGTCGGGCTTCCGAGACATGTAGAGCGTGACATAGACGCTCACACGTTAGGTTACGATCACAGGGATCGAAATCAACTGCAGCAAATCAATCGACCTGCGTCTCGGTGCCTTGACATCACCCTTCCGTCTCTTTACTGCAAGTCAGATTACCGGGTTCGAGTCCTTGGCGCATGGTACGGACCAGGCTTCCAGCTCAGGAATATTTTGTCACAGGTGCAGTCAAATGTTGATGAGTCGGGTAAATATTGTCTTCGAAGATAACTCCCATAACAGGGTAGAGATTACGTCTTTCCCCTGACTTTACCGCCTGTGACTTGCATTAAAGTCCCCCGGCGCCTTATATAATCACTCCTCTGGGACAAAAAAGAAGCACTAGGTTCGGAGGAAGGTCTGTATACTACATCCGTGTAAGCGAGGTTAGAGATGTCCGACTTGTCGCGTTATTGAGGCGCTGATAGACTGGCTTTACATGGGTCGACCATTGACAAAGTGATCTGCGTGGACACTGCGTTTGATAGCGCTTTCCTCAATCTCCTCCTCGCCTATTTCGTCGACGGGTCGTCGCAGGTCAAGAGGTGAAATGCAGTTTTCAGAGAGTGTCCAAACGCGTTCAGAAAGCTTTCTCATTCAAGTGGCCCAGCTCGGGTTTTTAAAAAAAACTTCATAGGGGATTAGTTATGGGGCAGCTAACGATCCGTTCGTTGCGTTATACAAGTGGTTGGAAGAGTAGATCCGCTTCGAATAGAATTAGGCGGCGGAGACGAGTCCTCTTTATATCTCTCAGTTATCTCTTACCTGGCGATTTACCTAGAAGGTGTAACACTCTAATTTCATACTAGACAGTTCTAGAATGGATGTCTCGCCCGGGTACCCTATCGCAGAAACGCTATTCTGGTACCACGAGCTCCAGCGGTACTGGGAGTATGTCAATCATGTAAAGGCCCGAATCGATGCTGAAAAGCCGCTGCCTACATAATCGCAAGTCTGACCGCCGGGGGACGGGGAGGGACGAATTGTGTTTCTCGCGATCCTGGTCCTAGCGCGAATCGTGCTGTAGACATCACGTTTCATAGAGAATCAATGGGGTTTAATATTTTACTGATCAGAATCTGATCGCCTTCTTAAAACACCAGCTGATGGTCAAAATAAGTTTTTTGCTAAAAAGGTGGATGAAGTAGCAAGTTTTTGTGTACGAAAATAACTCAGTATTAACAGGCGGTCCCTGCCTGAGCATGACGCGCCTCGTTTCTGGGCTGGTCGGACCTCAGCCCTTTCGAGTAAGTGTAGCCTCTTAACAAGTTGATTTACTGAGTTACGCCACTATACCAGTAATATAAATCCTCCAACATGCCCACTCCACACGCTCAATTTTTTATCCGCGCCCCTTTTGAATTTGCTTTTGTTTTGTAAGGATACAACGCACTCTCCACACCCTCGTTGTTTATTTCACCACCTAAATAATTGACCGGTTGTTTTCTACTCTGAGCACACCTGAAAACAGTGGGCGGTCTGTTATTTAAAAAGGGTTTAGAGAAGCTTATTGAACAACTTTTTGAGTTTTGCTCTTTCTCCGTTCAGGAAATGTGTGTATTCATGAAAAAAATAATTATCAAACTTGTTTGGGGATATTTTAAGTAGGACAGTCCGTAGTGTAAATGTGGTATTATGGTGACTGAGATTATTCAGTGTAAGGCTATTATACGCAATTGTATCACGTTAGACAAATAGTGACTAACTATATATTCGTATGTCTTTCCAGATTACTATATATACACTACATTTAAGGCAACCTATCATATTTTGACCATTGTATCAAGAGCAAATAGAATGATAGGGTGGATGGTTAGGAATATTATTTCGAGGGAAACCAATGTTGTTTTAAGGATATACAAAGCTCTAATAATACATCATATAGAATACTGCAGCCATGCCTGCGCTCCAGCGACACTATACGGAAATTGGAATGTAATATTGAAATTGGAAGGCGTACAAAGCAGGGTGGCAAAACTAATAAGTAAAGTAAAAGAGTGCAGTTACAGGGAGAGATTGGACAAATTGGGGTTGACTACATTGCTGGAGAGAAGAATGAGAGCTTATATGATTGAGAAATTCAATATAATAAATGGCATTTACAAACTATGGTGGGCATGTTTTTAGTATTTCTCCTAGATCTGGAAAATTATTGGCAAGGCACTTTTCAAAAACTAGATCTGCTAACCAGTAAAGTTTGTTTGCTCACAAAGTAATATGTTTTTGGAATAAGTTGTCAGATCAGATTAAGAACAGCAATAGCCTGGATCAGTTTAAGAGAGAGTTGACTGAATTCAGAAAAGTGGTAGGAGGGAGAAATTGAGAGGCACTTTTGGAATTCATCAGGTGAAATATTTAACAGAAGTTGATCTGGATATCGATATTGTACTAATAGTTTAATTTTTTGTTAACAGTTGAATTGAGAAGATAGTTAAAGGGGAGATGTCCAATGAAGCATAACAAACACACAACTAAATAAATAAACACACTACTTAAAAGGTTATATTGTGTCATAGAATTACATAAGCTGAGTTAATGTTAATAGAGTTATGAGAAGTAGCCATACTCTTGGCATTTATTCATTTAGATATGGTTATATGTATATGAATGTATCTGTGTATACAATCAGTTTAATACCACTTATAATGTAGTAATGAATTAGCTTAATGGTTCCCTAACATTATCATTTGCACAATAGATGTTTAACCCAACGATGCTGAATCTATAGTCCGTGTGTGTATCTAGTATATCAACTCACGTAGACATAGAGACGGGAAAACGAGAGACTTAGCTATACAAACTGACGGATATGAGTTGAATTCTTAATAAGGTGTCCGTTCTCATTGTGAATTCATTTTCTTATCTTAGCCACGATGGAAGATTCCTCAGGATGAACTGTCAGACGGTTCTGAAATTACTTCACAAATAAGTAGAGATTATTACTTTTAAGCCTGTCTGAATGCCCCATGAGAATCAGATCGTGACAAAAAATCATCTGAAGAGAACTGAACGATGAATTTTGATATTTCTATGTTAGTATGCAGTTTGATTTCGGGCTTGAACGAATTTACTATTATTATCATTATTATTATTATTATCATTTTTATTATTATGATTATCATTATTATTATTATTATTATTATTATTATTATAATTATCATTATCATTATAATTATTATTATTATTAGTATTATTATAATTATAAATAAGTATGATAATTATAATATACATTGATAAGATTTATGTTTACATCCATAGCGTGTATGTAATACTAATACTAATACTACTACTACTTATACAAATAATAATGAACTACTAATCATAATAATTCTACTAATAATACTAATAACGCATTTATTTAAATGACGTAGATATTGGTTTATGGGGAATCATTGGTGACTTTACGAAATATGCGATGTCAGGTTTACAGCCTTCGTCTGATGAATAAAATAAAAATCCAACGAAAACGGACTTAACTCGAGAATAATTATTACAGATAACGTACAACATATACACAACTATTCAGATTGAGTAAAATAGGTATGATTCTAAAATCAATTGAACGCATTCTCTCTCACACACTAGTTAATTTCACACTCATGTGCACATATGTATAAATGTATATATATATATATATATATATATATATATATATATATATATGTATATATATATATAAAATTGTAAAGTTTGAAAAATTAATAACGTGCCCGTGTCACTTACCTATTTGCCTAGAATATCTATTCCCAAATTTATAATGATCGTTCATTACTTTAGAAGATTACCCTATATATATAGCTACCTTTAAATAGGATTAATCACGGTCGTGTGGGCTAAAACGTTGTAATTGTAGTTAGAAACTTAACTCGTATATATATATATATATATATATATATATATATAAAGTTATGTATATATACATATATATATATATGTATATATACATAACTTTATATATATATGTATTGTATATTATTAACTTGATACGTATATATATATAAACATATATATATATATATATATAAATATAACTATGTGTGTGTGTAGGGGTGCGGGTGGGTGTGTATGTTTGGATTTTATTATATAATATGACTATAGCCTAATTGAAACCTAACAAAATAACACCAATACAAATGATACGAATAGGCGTAACTCAAGAGTGTAGCGGACTTCACTTTAACAAACGGGTTATAATACTAATGGCTGTACTTCATGAACAAAAATATAGTTTTTTTCTGGATCGCGATTTGTAAGTCTCTGTTTGAATAGAGAAATAATCGATGTGAGGTTTTTGTTTTTTTTTTAGTTTCGTTTACTCGATCGCAATGTATCATTTTTGAAGGATAACTTTGACGGTTCTTGATCAGTCAATAGAAGACAGCTGTGGGATAAGATACATACAACGTATGTTCTTCAGTGAACGAAACGGTCCGTAAATGTACCGAAGTTTTAGTTTTCAAAATATAATTAGGAAGGTGTATAAATCTTGACCATTGGAATATAGCACACTATTGTTTATTTACACACACACACACACACACACACACACACACATATATATATATATATATATATATATATATATACATATATATATATATATGAATGTATGTATGTATATATATATATATATATATATATATATATATATATATAAATAAATGTTTCGAGGTACAAAATTTATAAATAGATTTAAAAAGAAAACGCGGAAATCTCTCTAAGGCCCTTTCGACTATCATAATGTGTTACCCCTCCTCTAATTCTTTGGACTCTGCTATTAGCCAGCATTTGGTTGAAAACCCTAGCTGTGCCAGTGGCTATAAAATAGGCCGTTTTGAGGTCTTGCATCGAGCAGATTCTAAGAACCATTTGAAAATATTGGAATCTGTCTCTATTGCCATTCGAAAACCTTCCTTGTGCCGGCAGAAGGAATTTGTAAGATCGCTGAATCTCTTTAGGGAACTTTGAACTCCTTCCCAATTTTTTATTTTATTTTATTTTTTTATCCCCTAACGTAGTGCCTTTTAATCGACTTTTAATCGAAATCATTAAATTGAATTTTAATCGCTTTAACGTTAATTTTGGCACACTCAATTTCCCCATTTTGCTCTTTCTTTCGACGTTATTATTAATTAAAACTATCGATTTTCTCCTGACGAAATGATAGTCGAAAGGGCCTTAGAGAGATTTCCGCGTATACTTTTTAAATATATATATATATATATATATATATATATGTACATATATAGAGGAGGCGATAATAGAAAGCTTAAGTTATTTCGGTCATTCGTTGGATTATATTATTTGAATCAAGGGAACGAGTGTGCAAAGCTAGTTGAATACACAAAAGATAAAAAGACCGCATCTGAAATAAGCTTTGTGTTTTCTCGTTGCATATCCCCACGTTCTTTTACACTATTTAGTTATTTCCCTTCTTTTCCAACTCCGGTGCAAAAAAAGTATCACTGCATGTGCTAATATTCTGTTTTGTTTAGTATTATTCAAATCATTTTATGTTTTCCTTTATTATTACCAATTATATACACATATATTTTTTTATTATAGAGTAGATAATACATTAATAAACGTGTGTAAGTATATTTGTTCGGATAGCAAGATACGGGCTGGAAACCACGCTTTAAAATTCAGATATCTCTGATTTTAGAACAAGCCCTATTCATAGGTATAACATATCAATCGGTGTCATTGCAATATGCTTACTAGTTAGTATATGGCAGAATATATGCTGAACCCCAATCTTAAATCTATTTGAGTTATAATTGAATATTACTCAAATCTATATTCATACTTATATTCAATCTATTCGAAGACTAATATTTATTTTAATCTATTACAATATTACTCCATTTGAAATATGTTTACATATTTAAAACTATTTGAAAATGTGCTAAACCTACATTCAAAATTAAATTCATATTAATCCATGAATGTTTCAAAAATATCCAAATACATATTCAACTTATCTAAATATAAATGTTGTATAGTTTATATGGGGAAGAATATGTTATGGACCCAGATTTATGAATTTAAATATGTCTACATTTCATGAAAGTTCGTTTATAGACCTCTATAATTAATGAATCAAGATTCCCTGAATTTCAATGTTTGGGTTCGGATCTGTGAAGCTTATGCCATTTTTGAGAATCAAAATTATTTTTAAAATGTGCTCGATATTTGAATAAGGATACTAACATGTATTTTTAGTAATATATATGTTTCTATTTATCTTGTACTGTGAAATAATTTGACGCAAACTATTTTTTTATTTAAGTTTTTATATACTTATATTCACCTCGAACAAGGAACATTGCAACTAACACTTAATATCTTGCTTATGATTAGGAATCGATTATCATGATATATTAATTGGGCAATTGTGCAGCGATAGGTTTGTTCATAGTGCATTTACATTTTTGCATGTTGGTACAGTTGTGGAAAAAAATAAGATGGAATTCTTAACACCAGCAGTTTATAGAAACAAAGTAATAAGAGTTGAACACTTTCCGAGATCTGGAGAGCTCTACATTGAAGAGGTGGGATTCCGATAGCCTCCAGTTGATGGGGTATTTACATAGAAGAGCAGTTAGTTCGTCGGAGCACATTCCATTCAAGTACTTGTGAAGCAAGCACAGGAATGCAATACTGTGGCGATCGGACAGAGGTTGGATCATGGTAAACGGTGTGGGCTATATTTGAGTAGAGGCTTTTTGTTGACCATATATAAGAGGGGGAGATAAGTGGTATGTGTATGGTGGGCTGATAAAGATATAGAATGGTGGCATCTGTGATCAATTTTTGAACCTGGTAGAAAGAGTCTCCCTATTTTCAGCAAACTTGAGAGTATATTGTATGTGTTATTTATCAATTAATGTTTGAATATTGGATTCCCGAGTAGGATGCATACCAGGGCACTCGCTGGTAAATACACTTATTTATAACTGTTAAAGGAAATATGAATTCATGTAGACAATGCACACATATATTTTCGTTCCATGCGCTACTGAGTCGATGCCATTTTCTAAGAAGTCAGCTCTTGCTTTGTATATGAGTTTGTTCATTTTGCCAATATTCCTAGAATAGAGCGTGCTGTAATGGGCAAATATGCCGATCTCGCACCTAATTTCATCGGGAATGGTTGTTGAATAAAATCAGCAATAATAAAAGTCTAAAGATCGACTCGTTGGGCAGACCCGCATTCATCTCAGGTTGTTTATATGTATGCTATTCGTCGACGACTTTTATTTTATTTGTAGACCAAGAATGAGCTTAGTGGGTATTTAATATTCAGTTCGCGATATTAAAAAGAAAAGAACATATATATATATATATATATATATATATATATATATATATATATATATATATATATATATATATATATATATATATATATATATATATAAGTATTTTATGTATCCACATAAAATTTAGTAAGGAGCTTGATTTACTCAACATATATTACTGCACAAATATATATATATATATATATATATATATATGTATATATATATATATATATATATATATATATAGTAAGCTATGAAAATATATTTATGACAATCAAGCTTTTTTTTTCTTTTTTTTTCTAAGTTAATATTTTCATAGCTTACTATCTAGCTCTACTTACGTATCGAGCACTGTTGACGTAAATACTTAAAATTGATACATATAAAATTATATCTCCTTATAAAATGTTATGTGGATACATGAAATACTAATATGTAGCTCCTCAAGCAGTTGAGAACTCTCACAAGAATGTATTTCAACATTGAAAAATAATATGGAAAATATTAACTTAGAAAAAAAAAAAAAAAAGCTTGATCGTCATAAATATATTTTCATAGCTTACTAATATATACATATATATATATATATATATATATATATATATATATATATATATATATATATATATATATTTGCGCAAAATATCTGTTTAGTAAATTTCCTATTAATATCAAAGTCTCTGGTACCCTGAATTAATGCACTTTTGACTAGCAAAATATTATTCTAAACCCCGTATTCTGCGAATAAGAATTGCATTATGAGAAGAATATCAGACAAATAACAGAAATGCAGTGTGGTTAGTTTTCATCTCATGAAAAAGATCAACACGCTATCCACCATTTTCATAAATATCCACAAAAACCACTATGTTTTAATGTTCTTCATATAGGAGTTTACTATTTTCACAAATCCTAGTAACAATATAAAATAAAGTGTTGTATTCCGTACTGTCTCACTTAAGGTTTAGTCTTATTCATTTAAATAAGCAGACATTTGTGCGCAAAATATATATTTGTTTTTTTTTTCGTTTTTGTCACAGTAGACGTTTGGATTGTTTGAATGTCTATCATTTAGGCTGAAGCACGAGTCTAGTGTTTGTTAACGCCGTCGATGGGCATTAGTGTGTATCGTTTACGAAAGCCTTATCAGCGAGCAAATAACGATTGTTCGTATGCATATTTATGAGACTTCGCAGAAATTATCCTAAAAAAAAGTCATAAAAGATCTTTTAAATAGTCTTACGATTCGCCCGTTCAATCTTCGAGATTTAGCTCTTTAAATCTAAAACATAACGGATCAACGAAAATGTGATTTCGAACTAACAACAATTCTATATCAAACTAAAACCTGAAAGAATAAAGAAAACGTAGTTTCGAATGGTAGTATGACATAGTACAAAATTTAGCATGACACAGTACGAATTTTCCATGGCAAGGTGTAAATCATATATATTACAGAGCTATATCCAATTATCGATATATTTTCATTAGTCCGTCTTCAAATAATATTCTATCTGAAGTTTTAATATTATTTTCAGAAAGAATAGTATCCTTTAAATGTGTTATATATTTTGTATCAGCAAGCACATTAATTGGATAGATACTTCTTGTTTTGGTGTCATCTTCTACATCTGCGTGGCTAATGATAACAATCAATAGCATCAACATCTTAAACTGTTACAAACTAATATTTAAAAGTGAATCGTGTGAAACCGACGAAAATCTACAAGTTAAAGTGACCGTTTAATAAAAGGATACTTTTATTTTGTTTGTTTAAATATTGTGTCATAACTTATGAAAGCCAAAAGCGAATAAAGGAAAACCAGTAAAGAGATTTATTGAGTGTTAGTAGAAAGATGTAGAACATTATAGGCGTCCTACAATCTTTCAATGCAATGCACTTAGTTTTATATTTATCGGCTAGATTATGAAAACAAATATTTGTTTACATGTTATAATCATTTCAAACTTAAGCATGATAGACTACTGAAAATACTAATTCAAACATATGAACAAAGAATGACCGGCGATCCTAGCGCATTAGAGGCGCATATCTTAGATAAGAGTTGAACATCCAATCAGCACAATTACTAATGAAACTAGCGCGTGACTGACCGATAACGCCTATCATAGAAATGTGATAACAAATCAATCATTATGTGTTGACTAGCGGATTCTGTCCAAGGCTTAAGAGAGTTTATGAATTCATATTTTAGCAGACATGATAAATATCGTATCTCTTTGTAAATATATTAACAATTCCAGGCTCCATGGCCTGTAAGAACTCATTAGTATCTCATATGCTAATAAATTTCAAATATCAAAGACGACATGATGCTATCTTGGCGTGTCGATTAATCTGTTTAACCACTTTTGTTAAGCTAAGTTCACTATAGGCAAACAAACAGAACGGTGGATCTTTTTTTATTGTTTTATTTACATAAAATAAACGATGAATTAAAAATAAATTAAAACGACAGCTAAGATGATCTATTTAATGATATAACTCAATAAGGAAGGAGAAGGGTGATTCTAGGAATAGGGAGCACAAATGTTTCAAATAATGGGGGTTATAGTTAATGTAACCTTATTTGTCTGATATACTGATTTTTTTATTTTCGTTATTTCATTGTTCGATTAATTGACGAGGAGGCAAATAATAATAAATTAATATAATGCCTTTTTCGAAACAAACATAGAAGTTTCCTAGGATGTCCGGCTCGATTGCGTGCCCACGAATAGTAGCGATGGAGAGGCGCTTGTAAAGTCAAGTCAATTATCGATGGTCCCCGGTGTGGCGTGTCATTTACAGACCAATACTGTTGAGATGAGTTCAAATTACCTACTAGACACCATCCTAAAGTGTTTTCGGTCTCTCTGTACAGGGGTTTGTCAGGACGACCTGCCATGAGGATACTTACTCCTACAAGTTAACCATAACCAAATATTCAAAATAACATAGTATTCGAAGCCCAAATAATATCCCCTTGGCATTAGTTCATAAGAGGAATAGGGTACCTTCTCTAAGTAATGTTACTTCAAGTCACGTCACTAAGCTGGATACTCCACCAGATCAGATGAATTCTGGTCCTGGAATCCGGTAAGACCAAGAGACCAAAAGAAATATATACTATAAAATAATCAACTGGTCAATTAGGGAGAGGAAAATTAAAATTAATGTTCTAAACTTCTTTATTAACTCAACGTTCGAGAGATAAAAGAGAAACTTAATAGAATATTCGAATATCTATGGGGATCAAGTGTTAGCCCCACGGAGAGGCCCCTTGAGTTCTGAGAACTTAAACTTAAGTAAAATGAAACAAACACAAAATTGAGGATGTCGCACGTGGTGGGGCATATTGCTCAACTCGTCCCCAATAACTCTACTATCTATTCATAGAATCACACTTCTTCATTTATATAAGTAAATAAATCATTTTTGCTGTAATTTTGTTAATAAAATGCTATCGATTATTTTAATGTAAATATCTCACAATAAAAGGTATTAACTGTTCGGTTTGGGTGAATATCACTGAAATAAGATACATTGTAATGCTGGAAAGAATTTGTTTGGTGGTATGAATACATACCAACAGATATATGTATATCTATAAATGAGATAAACATTTTGCGGTTATTGTATGAAAATTATCTATACAACTTAAGTTATCAAACAGAAATTTCAAATCTGAAGTACAACGGTTGTAAATGTAACGTATTATTTTATTCATAAGAGTAAAGTTGACAGCGTGTTGTACCTTTGTGTGCGAATTGTTTCAGGCAATATGAGAACATTCGTTTATAAAAAGTGTGTTTCATATATTCTCTCTCTTCTTTCGTTTGCTTCACAGCATCTCACTGTTAGGTCACTAACTCGGTTGAGAAAAGTCATGCTAATGTGTTGTTGTCTAGCGCAGCTATGCCGGCTTCGCCGTTGGGTGGTCGATATTTAACGCATGACTCGATGATGCGGTCTACTGTCTGTTCAGAGTGACCACAGTCGCAGACAGACGAGTCCTTGAGTCCTCAGCCTTTACTGGTCGCAGCGAAACAGCCGACACCTGTCCTGAGAGGGTTGAGCACTGTCCACTGCCGGCGAGAGAGGTCCATGTCTGGTAGGTTATCCGGGTCCTCCACAAATCTGTGTAACCTTGATTTATCTGCTGCATGCCATTCCTCCGTCTAGCGAGCGTGTTTCATATGAGTAAAAGTGAGTCAGGTTGACAAATGCCTGTCTGTGCGCAATCAGCATGAAAATAGTTCGTAGATCTGCGATCTTTAAAAGTTTATAGTGTGTGTTTTGGTTATATTACTGGGTTGGGTTACTGTTGAGAACTATTTTTTTCCGTCGTCGTTGGTGATGCTCATGTCGGTGATATTTATTTCCGCAGGCCGATTATCACGTCTGAAATTTTGTAGTATATTTTCCATATTAGTTTTTGGTGAGACGAACGTAGTTAGTTGTTTATTGGTAGAAAATATATGATGTTCTCTGGCGTAGAGGCTGCGTTTTACGCGGACTGCACACAACGCACTTATTTTCTCCAAAGCCTTTCTAACAAACATAGTCAAATATTTTAAATCAAATAACATCCTTTATGCTTAAAATCATCGATCTTCAAACAATCAAGTTCTTAAACCCAAGGTACAAAATATTGGCATATTTGCACTTCTGAAGCACTAATAATAATCACTGCTGCAAGAGAGAAGAATATCGTTAACTTAAACAAATGAGATACTGCCGCCATAAGAGAACATTTTATTACGCCCAATTCATAACCCCAATATACCCCACACACACAGAGCATCAGTAAATCGACACATTCTGGTTGTATCGGCCTCCCGTAATCTATAGTCCAACACGCCTCTCTTGCCCCTATGCAATCATAAAAAAGTGAAGTTTGTAGAATTCTTTATTCCAAGTTATTCAACTATTATATTTACTATAACCTTATCTTTAACTATTACATACTCCCATTAAACACCCACCTCTTCTGATAGGTACTAATTAAGATTGTCCGTCTGCCTATGTGTATCTATCACCCCCAATCATTTACTTGTATATATGCTCGGTATGGAATGAGCATATCTGTACATATATATATATATATATATATATATATATATATATATATATATATATATATACATGCGTGGATGTTGTCCAGTGTTTGTGTGTGTGTGAGTGGAGGAATATATATATATATATATATATATATATATATTGTGTTTGTGTGTACCTATGTGTATGTACGTATATGTGTATGCACGTATCTGCCTTGTGTCAGAGAATGTCTGAAGTGATACCTCCATGTGTATGTGTCTGTATGCATGCGTGTGTGATGTATATATCAATGTTGACCTGTTCATCGATTTGAAAACATTTAACTATCTTTTACATCTTTGATACATACATCCACAATTAATGCGACTTTAATCTTACTATATTTCTCCACAGAAAATAACATTTTAAAACCTACCTAAATTATGTACGCGAATTAATATACCCCAAATACTAATCTATTTTTTTAATTTTAAAATAATAATAATAATAATAATAATAATAATAATAATAATAATAATAATAGCCCATGCTCTAAACAACGTTGACCGCAAGACAAGCACTCATTTTCATCAAATCCTCTTTATATTATTCAAATTGTCTCCCCCACCTCCTATCTAAACCTATTCACAACGCCAAATATAAACAACTCTTGTCTCTACTAATTAACACTTTACAGCTTGAACATAACCTTTACACTATCCCACCCTCCCTGAGCTACTTACAAATAAAATGTAAAGAGCTATGTTTATACAGTTGTGTATATGCGTTTATTTATATGCGTATATATGTATATATATATATATATATATATATATATATATGTACATATATATGTATATATATATATATGTGTGTGTGTGGGTGTATATCTGCATTATGTATGGGTACATATCAATCGACCTCTGTTTAATTCCATACATTCCTGCCACATCCGCTGTCCATAGCCCCTACCACCACCAACAGCTAATCTTCCTCTCCCGGCAGACAAAAGTAGGAATGTTCCACATCGCCTGCAAGCAATGCACTCACCCGACACTGGCTTTAAAATATCGGTTTTTAAATCCATATTTCTAAGTTATCGAAACACTGACTAACCAGGAAGCTAGATATTTCGTAATGCATACTGTGCTATACATCGAACTCTGACTTGAACCTCTCAATTGGATAATTCTACTTTCGGATTACTACGCACACAAAATACACGAACTGACCACCGTCGAATAATAATTTCGTTGTGTTAAAGTTAAATGTTGCCTATAATATTCACAGTTATATTACCGATGGTTTTTTATCCTCTGATGAAAAGAGTTTGTTTTGAAAACACATGGATTAAGGCTATGACCTCGAGCCTTGTACCTTTTGATGTTTTAATAAATATTGTATTTATATGATGTTTCCTCATCTTTTATCTCTCAATATATATATATATATATATATATATATATATATATATATATATGTGTAAAATTTTACCATCACGTCGGATTACCTTCATCCTTCTCTTCCCATGTGTATATATATATATATATTAACATCAATCGATGTCAGTATGAGATAAGATTTCAAAACTATTTGCTAATACATACCATTCGATCAGTGCTTAGTATTTTACAATAATTTATAGAAAATATTGGACATTCGCTAAAAATAAAATATGAATAGAAAAGAAACTGAAATACAACTCATGATACAGAGATAATGACAAACAATATGGCATACGAGTCTAAAACAATTAAATTATAAATAATAATAATAATCAAAATAATAATTGTATTATTATTAATAATAATAATAATAATAATGATAATAATAATAATAATAAAAATAATAATAATAATAATAATAATAATAATAATAATAATAATACGCATAAGCATACTTATATGATAGAAATCTAAGAGAAATACATCATTACCATAATAAAACTAATAGTATCAATAACTAAAATACTGGTATCTATATATATATATATATATATATATATATACATATATATATATATATATAAATATATATATATATATATATATATACATATATTGTTTTCACTAATACCATTGGAAACCCTTATCCCACTTACAAAACAAACAACTTTAATGTAAACAAACTATAGAAAACACTAGTAAAGCTTTCTTGGGAAACACTAATTTAAATTGCTCATTCATGTCAGTTTATATTATATTCCAATAACCATGATTTTATATTATTATTTTTATTTTTTCACATTTCCAAAAATATAAAATTTCTTTGAGGTATATTTTTTTACGGCTCGTTTCATTTGTCTTGTGTCACAACATTTTTATGTAAATATCGTCTCTGTAACACTACAAAATCATCAGAAAAAATCACAAAGCGTAACAAGTTATTAGATTAAAGTGTCTTAAAACCACCTACACTATACAGTAGTTTAATATTAGGGTTAAAACAAACAACAAACACACAAAAGAAAGAGCAAAAACTCACACGTGTGAGATCACGCTATTACGCCATTTATATATATATATATATATATATATATATATATATATATATATATATATACATATATATATATATATATATATATACATATATATATATATATATATATATATATATATATATATATATATATATATATATACAGCTGAGCTGGTTTAGTGCAAGACGGAAGAGTTTCTACTAATAATTTTTTCAGAAATGAAAACTATCGTATATATATATATATATATATATATATATATATATATATATATATATATATATATATATATATATATATATATATATAGTTGATCTTGTTTAGTGCAAGACTGAAGAAATTCTACTAATAATTTTATCAGGCGTGTTGTAAAACTTATTAATTTTGACTACCTATAAGAATCAATAACGATGCCAAGAAGTTTGTCATATTAAAGACGACAGAATATTAGTTTTGCGTTTCGATTAATCGGTTTCAAACTTTTAGAAAATCCTTTAATATGTTCATCTCAAAAGAACAGTCGATATTGTGTTCTTTTGATGTGTACACAAATGTAAACGATAACCCTTTTATTAACAAAGCGACAGCTGACACAATATATTTGCTGATCGAAGTGAACAATTATCGAGGTTTCTGTGAATAGACAATAAAATACAAGGTTCAAACAATGGAGGTTGTAATTCGTATACAATTATTTAGTAACACACTTAGAATAAGGTACGTCTAAATTCTAAGTAAAACCTATTAACAGTTTGTTGGTCAATGAAAGTAAATAGCAAGCGAGTATAATATGTCTATAATCAAGCCTATTGTACGTTGTAAGTTACAGCACATAACTAATACAATGGTAATTATCTAACAAACAATTCGAATACGCAAACAACTGTTGTAAACATTTTTTAAATATTTATTTTAATGTTAAACCACGTGAGAGTTATTTGCTTGTTGGTAGGAGTTTATTTCAACCGTTTGTATAAATATCTATATAGAAATGTCTCCTAGTTTTGTTTCATTTCAGTTGTCGATTTCTATAGTTTGATTAGAAACAGTTTGTAAGACTTCGAACTGTGATAATCGCATTTACGCTCATGATGTATTCACAATGATGATAATTGTGATGGTCGTAGTTTAGATGCTATTTCATAGTACAATGTAATTTAGTAGTTTTTTTTTCATTCAAATTAGCGTTGGCTGATATCATCGCCTTGCGTAGTACTTGACGGGAAATCTGTTTGCAAAACCATGGAGGCTGACTGTAAAATATGGTATGAGTACGATCGTATTATACTAACTTGATTCCGATTTGATGTGAAACTTAGGTCAATGTTTTAAGGAAATACACATACTGTCTATCTATACATTATTGCAAGTATACATCAAATAATGTAGCCGTTTTCCACGTACATGCAGCCCGTATATTTCGCTAAAACATATTGTTGGACTTCAAATCTCGATATCGCCGTGGAAATTAAATAGTAACCTGTTACCGATTAGAAGGCCAGCCGCAGTATCGCAGTAAACCGTGATTTCCCCGCTAACGAAGCATGCCCATCATTGATCTCAGTCCAAGCCAGTATTAACGAGAATATTGATAAATGACTTTTGTAGAACGGTTCGCGTGCGCAAATCACCAGCACGGAAAAGTGTCACAACAAATAAAGCGAGTTTCCACACGCAGTGTTTAAATTACATACATCTACGAAATAATTAATTGACTATGACTTACCGCCATCATGGTTTGGTTTTTTTTGACATGGCACATTGATTTAGCTGATTCCAGAGAAAATGTTATTCATGCGTACTTAAATAGTTACCGGCAGGTTTCGGGTGTCACGGTTTAAATTTCAAATAGAATTTCTATAGCCAAACGCGCAGGTCTAATTGTTTCAGATTCTTCCATGCAGTCGGCGTGTGCATGCTCTATTACAGACTAACGTAAGTAAATATATTAGGGGAAATATAGGTAGGTGATAACGACGTGGAAATAAGATACCCACACGTAGGTCCATCGTCTGGTGTGTCTTCTATGGTAGAAAGATCTCAACCTGTAAAAATAAAAGACGTAAATCCCGTCGTACATAAAAAATTTTCACAATCAGTTAAACATAATATAGAACATCGACATGGACACAAATATATACTTATAGTAAACAAGATGGAGGGCAAGTAGAAATAGATTTCAAATTTAGAATGGTAAATATACCTTATAGTTATTTAAAAGCCAGTATGACAGGAATACGAACATGTTTTTCTCAAGTTATAGTGACAGTTTGACGAAATAATTTCATGTGTATTATTAATTATTGGACGCATCTAAAATAAGTGGCGTCCATTTTTTTTACGTTTCGTAAACGATAGGCTATTTCAAAATAAAGCTTGGCAGACTGACGGGAATGTGATGTTAAACTCGGGTGTGATACACTGATGAGCAGACTGAGACTGTTATATGTGTACGTAGACGCACATATAGTATGATGCGTATATTCAATATTACCGTTTAATTATAAAAATCCATTTCAAAATAAAAAAATGGCAATCAAACGAAAGTGCTATTTCAAACTCACTGGGAAAAATAATCGAGTGTAGGGGCTACCTAAAGAAGTCAGCCTAGGTGTATGCGTGTGCATTGACTCTGCTCACTTAGCAATGACACATTACGGATGATGCCTATCATAGAAATGGATGGGCCTATCTATGGGTTAGCCTGCTGTACATTTTGTGAAAAGCTAAAGAGGTTTTACTGATTTATATCATAGCATACATTAAAACTATCAGATCTCTTTGTATGGATACAAAGGTTTTCATGCTTGACGGCCTAAGTGAATCCATTACGATCGCTGATGCAAATACTTGGGGGATATAAAAAAAGATGTATATGTGTTTCCATTCTGTTAAGTCTATCGTTATGATCAAGGTAAAAAAACAGTTGATTTTTGTTCATCTTTTGATATTTACATAACAATAAATAACATTGTATGAAACAATATGACAGCAACTATGATTTTATTCATGGAAGCCGCTTCAACCACAAAGCTAACAAAACTAAAGATTATTATCGTAAAGGCAGAAGATGCCTATTTACCTTATTCTTGAAAATACCAAAATTAAAGCTAGGAAGGAAAAACGCCCGCAGAAGTAAATTTCCAAAAGCCTGCAGTTCTTGAAAAATAATCTGTATTAAAATAATATATCCAACACAGCTAATTGATAGAAAACAACTTGACTGACGTATCACACGATCTGAAGCGAAGGAAGCAGATAATAGATATGAAAATTGTTAAGACAACATGCCATGATAGTATTTATAGAAAAGACTGAGACTAGACACATCACGTCTGTGAGAGAGCTAGTTGAGATTAGAAGAAAGAGTGGGCCAACTAAATAAAATATTTGTTGGTTGGTAGTAGTTTATAGGTATAAGGGTGTGTGATTCTGGGGAAATGCAATACCACCAAATGTTTCAAATGATAGTTAATGTTTACTAATGTTAACTAATTAGAAATAAGGTGCGTCTAAATTCTAAACAAACATAAAAGTTTGGATGTCTGATGTAAATGAATAGGTAGAGAGTGTGCACCTCTATAAATATCAGCTATAACGCTAAACACGTTTAGGCTTTGGAGTAGTAGATTATCTTATTATTATCTAGTATATTACTGATGCTGATTTAATCAGAGTTTGAACTAAAGCGATTAAGTTTGAATTCTAATAACACAGAATTCATGTTAAAATATTCCTAGATGTTTGGTTAAGTTATGTTTGAACAAATCAAATTTTAAATTAATTACAATTGTTAAATTTTCCGAAATTTCTGGATTAATCGCTACTTAGAAGATATCTCCAACTAACCTTCTGTATATATTTTCTCCACTTACTGTATTTCATCGGAATTGCTCTTATTTTATACTCAATGTTTCTTTTTGTGAATAGTTCGCTCTTATTTTCATTAAACAGATTTTTTCTCCATAGATTCCTAAGATAAAATGGTACTTATACATTTCATAAAGGTAGTGCATCTTTAATATTTTAACATGGTTATGTCCTCAAAGGGTACACTTAAATATACGAGAACACCTGCATATTCTTACACGATAAATATTCCATGAGAATAAACTTTGAGATTATATGTAGATGTTTTACCCTTTCTTTTCTACAGGAAACACGCAAACATCACACACACATACATAAGTGATATATATATATATATATATATATATATATATATATATATATATATATATATATATATATATATATATATATATATATTCATATATAAACAATAATGTACTGTTAAATAAATGGATCTATGTGGTTCAGAAAGCATAGCCTATCAATCTCCGGTACAGACCTACGTTGCTTGGGGGTATCAACGTAAAAAAAAGATACATATGGCAAACATAAAAAAAAGTAGTGAACTCTTGCGGATTTGATCTGAGAAGGAAGCTGAACTGATTCGGTTGTGGTTTCCTTGCTCCTATTGGAAATGGGTGATACGACATCTAATACAATATAATGTTCTTGAACAAATTACTTCACCGTACCAGATGCTCTGATGTAAAAAAAAGAAGGAAAGACAATAAATCATCGCTGCATAATCCTGGCTACACTTATGCCGTATTGAGAAACTATTTTTTACTATTTGTAGATTTCCGTCTTTGAAAGCTCAAAATCGCAGTATTATGTAACCCGATGTAATCTTAAAGTATTTTCTCAACATCTCATAATAATGGATACGTGCCAAGCTAGAAATACTCCACGAGCTATGTGGAATGACCTTGATTATAGCTTTGAATTGTTGAGCATATCCTTGAATGGTATTGTTAATTATATTGAGATTGTGTTACTGGGTTTTCGCCAATTTGTATCAGTTTTATATTTATTTGCTTTTATAAAGGAAGGCACGTGCATTTGCATTTTTATATCTGAGTTTGAAAATTCAAAAAATATATATGTACATACGAAATATAAAGTATTCGGAAACAAACAAAAGTCGCTCTCCGGTACTGGGTTTAAGAAAGAAAGTAAATAGCACAAACGTAAATATAGCCAAGTGCAGTAAGGTTTTAAACTAGGAAGAGGCCTCCGTGTTTAGGAGAAATTCTTCTTTTACATACGGAGGACGGTTGGGAAATAAGTTTAATACTGTAGAATACCTTTGATAAACTGTGTAATACTGAATACTTTAAAGAAAATAAATAAATATTTAAGCTCAGAGAGATAATGAGTTATATTTGTATTTCTAGAGAAAAGTATTACAACATTTGCTTAAAAAAACAACTAAAAACTCTATAGTCTCTAGGACTACGATCATCACAGGTAAAACCCATGACACACACACGATATTCAGGCGATGATCATACGTCTGTACTCAAACTACTATTTTCTCTTTCCAGGTGATCCGTGTACCGTCAATAGGCTTTAAAGTTACTGCACACACACATTATTATTATTATTATTATTATTATTATTATTATTATTATTATTATTATTATTATTATTATTATTATTATTATATATATATATATATATATATATGTATATATATATATATATGTATATATATGTATATATATATGTATATATATATATGTATATATATATATGTATATATATATATATGTATATATATATATATGTATATATATATATATGTATATATGTATATATATATACATGTATATATATATATATATATACATGTATATATATATATGTATATATATATATATATATATATATATATATATATATATATATATATGAGAAATGAAAAAGGAAAAAAAAACAAGAGATATTTTTTTATATATTCTTTAACGTTTCGTCTTTATTGTACGACTTCGTCAGGATGATAATTTCGAAGAAAAATGTCATGCAAGTACATCGGAAGGATTGCTTTTATAGGCAGACTGGTCTCGTCCGAATATAAAATATATTAGAAAAAATAAACGAAATTAACTTGTAATGTGTGACGAACGAACGCCTAACCTCAGGAGTAGTAAAATATCTGAGGAGTAGATGCCGAGTCACGCGATGGATTCCCAGCATAAAAAGACGTGCTAAGAAAAACTTGACCATTAGTGAGGTAGAGTTTCATCATCCTTTTCCCACAAACCTAACTTAATGACATTTGGTTGTCATGTCGGTACTGATTGACGAAATAACATTATTTCGTGTGCGTTTTAATACAACAAATAAATAAGACTGCTACATAGACATCAGACAAATGTGTATTTCATATCTGATTAGTTGACATTTTTCGAACCTAATAACGCGAATTATATCCACAAAACACGTAATGTGCTTAGCTTTCTAGAATGTAAACTTGCTAAAATATTGTAATTCTGTCATCACTTGAATTTTATTTTTACAAATTCTCATACATTATAATGCCTACTTTCAACGCTTAATCAACATGACCCCTCAGTTAATAACCGGTTGGTGTTTGCCAGCTCCCCATTGATTATTTGTATGTACAATTTCAAAGATAACACATTATTGATCACACTGGTATTAAAAAAAATAGAATTGCCTAAGACATTTTTATTAATGTTCAATCTAATCCCAGAATGTCATTGCACATAATGTCATCCGGAAACACGTCAGATAATGTATCTAATGTGATTATCATAAGTTTTCCTTATTGCGTTGAAACGATCAATACGCAAATTATGAATTAATCAGTTTAGATACACCATGAGGAGCAATACAGCTAGGACACCGATAGGAATATTCTCCTTTCTATAATAAAAAAAACAAGGGGTATTATTTTTATATATGAATATATAAATACATATTAATCTGTTGTTTTTTTTACAGAAAATTTAGCGAATAAAAAAACTAATCCTAAACCGTTTTAAAGTATTTAGTAGAAAGCAGAAAGCAAATTGTTTGATGAATTCGGAAAAAAATTCATTATTTAATTGACTTTGTGTTAAGTTCTACTTTCTGTACTGATTGATATGCGGTTTTTTTCTTGTTAAACTGTCTATTTTGAGACGTTTACGTTTTTTCTATCTCATATATTTGGCCAAATTAGACGTACTTTTATATGAATATACATATTAGTCAACAAGCTAGCGAAGGAACATATTGTTTTTGTCATTTTTAATTAAGCATGTACACTTGTTAGACATACTAATAAATGTTCCTCATTCTAAATATACTGACACCCAGAAACATTATGTTTATTAATCAAGTTAGTGTATACGACTTTTTAAACACACGTTTTTTTATTATTTAACTGATGTTTGAAAGAATCTAATTGCTCTGTAATTTACCAAACTCGACTCCTTCTGATTAACAAAATACGTTATAGTCCACGTGGACACTATGGTTCACATTATGTATACTATCTAGTTATATAGAATTGATTATGGCGAGTTATAACTTTCTTGAATATATTGTAGTCATTTAAAAAAATAATATCTAGGAGAAATATAAAATAAACAATTTTCCTCAGTTATGGGTTAAATATAAACGGGTAGGTAATTGATGATATAAGTAATAATATGTAATATCATGTCGCGAATTTAAAGAATATATTTGATATAAGTGTTGCGTTTGCTACTGAAAACTCGAGTGAGATAATTGTTTCTTAACGTACGCTTCACCCCCCTCCCCATCAAAAAGATGAGATTTTAAAGGATGGTCTGATGAATACAAATATCAGATACTACAGTAAACCCCAAAGTGAGAGGTAATGCCTGGGTGTAATGGTATCTAGACAACTGAAAATATAATACACTTCCACACCCACCCCAAAAAGAAGAAGGCAATCCCTAATGACAATAAAACAGATTTAATACCACTTCGTATAAAGAAAGTGGTAATACTGAGAGGATTATATCATGAGAAACAAATGAATACTGCATTATATATTTTCAAAAGAGTTGCTTGTTATTTGTGAGAATGGTTTCATGACAATAGAAAATAAACGACACTACCCCAAAGAAAAACGTGAATGGCTAGAAGAACGGGATCATGACAACAGACCACGTATAAAACTCGCTCTTCATGAGAAGAGCATTGCCAGATTGCACATTAACCCGAAATATAGTAAACCGAATATAGACTTTAAAGATAAGGCAAAATACCATTAATATATGTAATAGTATAGTCTGCATTTTAGATTTACTTACACCAAACCTCTATTAGTAATAACATTATATTAGTGCATTACTATTAGTAATAGTTTAGTTTCGGATTCAGACAAATACCAAATATCCATTAGTAAAAGAGATAGTACACTAGTACATTTATTTCAGTAATACTTTGATTGCGGTTTCAGACAGACACATATCCAAGCTCTATTAGTACAAAAGATAGTAAAATAATAACTTAATATCATCGTGCACTGGCTTTACTACTAAACGCCTAGCCTGGTTTCTTACCTCTTTAAGATATAAATAAAATAACGTAAATATCCTACGCAGTGAAAGTGTCGCTTAATTCTAATGATTTAGAACTTTATACTTTCAGTATTTGATTAACATGTATCTATCTATTTATTTGTACACGCATGCGCAAATGAATTGAGTATACTGTACCAAGTCGTCAGGGATCGTATTGTATTTATTTACTCCTCTGCAGGAGTTCGGCACAAGGCCACTTTTTATCTTACTCCCACATGTAAGATGTGACCCAAGGTCGGGTCAGGAAAGTGGGGTTTGAAAAGCCAACGCCCGAGAGGTGAGCACTCTGGCCATTCAAAATTGCCTGGGCAGCCCAGTCGGCATTCCTCGGTAGGGGCGCCTTAGACAGTAAACAATAAACTTACTCCTCCCCAAAGAAGGGAAGGCGAAGCCTGGGAGGGTGGACTCATACACCGGCGTAAATCAAGCCACGAATGCCAAGACAAGATCAGTCTATGGGTTCCAGTATCTATCGGAACAGATACTACACTTTGATCTTAGCTATAAGATCGTATAGTATGTATTTACTCCTATCCAGTAGTTAGGCACAAGGCCAGTTTTTATCTTACTCCCACAAGTAAGATGTGACCAAAAGTAGGGTCGGGAAAGTAGGGGTTTGCAAAGCCAGCACCCGAGAGGTGAGCACTCTGGCCATAAAACATTGCCTGCGCAGCCCCGTCGACATTCCCCGGTTTGGGAGCCTCAGACAGTAAGCAATAAACTTACTCCTCCCAAAGAGGGGAGGCGAAGCCTGGGAGAGTAGACCTCCTAGAACTGCATAGGACAAACCCATAGATCGACGTAATTTAAGCCCTGAAGGCCAAGACAATACCAATCTATGGGGTGCAGTATCCATCGGAACAGATACTACACTTTGATGTTAGCCATAAGATCGTGTTTTATTAATCTACCTTTTACAAGGTAAGATGTGACACAAGGTCGGGAAAGTGGGATTAGAAAAACCAGCACTCGAGAAGTTGAGCACTCTGGTCATTAAAAATTGCCTGGGCAGCCCCGTCGGCATTCCCCGGTAGGGGCGCCTCAGGCAGTAAGCAATAAACTTACTCCTCCCAAAGAGGGGAGGCGAAGCCTGGGAGGGTGGACCCCCTAGAACTGCACAGGACAGACCCATAGACCGGCGTAATCAAGCCCGAAGGCCAAGACAATACCAGTATATGGGGTGCAGTATCCATCGGAACAGATACTACACTTTGATCTTAGTCATAAGATCGTATAGTTAAACGAACCATATTCCGAAAAAGTATAGATTAATACAGTAGCCACACCGACGTTACATTGAGATCAACTAGTTCTTTTATAATTCTCAACAAGTACAGTATATCATATGCCGATCACTAAGTAGAATTTTACTTAAGCCGATGTTATCATAAGGCCAATTAAAATAGAAAAAACTAAAACAAAACCGTAATTGTAGATGTGAACAGCAGCAGGCTTTAATTAAAAGATCAAACGTGTCTTCATAAAAGCCATGTAATCTTACAAAACGCAGAAGAATGATGCGCAACTGAAACTAGACAAAATCGAAGAGCAATCGATTGGTGTTAATTGAAAACTATTTCGACGAGTAAGTACGACGTTTCTATCAGTGTATATGTCAGCTTAATGAAAGTCTATTTAACACAGAAAGCGATATCATCATTAATTGCAATAGCTTTTGCTACGCATGTGTATATCTCGTTCAATATGCGTCAGGTAATTTTGGAGAATGCAAAAAACATTAATGAATGATGCATCAAGCGATAATGTGTTAATCAATAATTGACACGTGAACGACTATAATTTGAGACGTACAATTATATAAAATGGTGTATATCATGTTTCTTTGTTCTTATTTGTGTGTCCCTTACCTTAATCCTCATTCAATACACACCACTAAATAAGATAATATGAGATAATATATGAGATAAATAAAATACTATGAGTCATATAACATGTAGAAGAAATCTATAAATAATACAATAAGTCGAACTAAATAGAGTTTTAGCTGCTATCGTTGATATATATGTATAAAAATACATCTAATCGTATATCTATTCCTGGACGACAGAAATAACAAAACTTGTTCGTACTACAGAAAATATGCGGTTAGGTTCAGCAAAAATAAAAACATAAACGAAGAAATTTCACTCTACAGAAAAAAGTATTTCAGTGAAAAAAACAAAAAAAACACATTTTTTTATAATAAATGTAGACATGTGTATTTTTCAAATAAAGATGGAATCTGTCCTTCACCAGAAAGAAAACGTCCTTGTTTTATTTTCCTGTAATGTCAGTTTGGTAAAATGAAATATGCTTTTATATAAAAAATGATAGAAATGATTCAATTAAAACTTTCCAAATATTTTCATAAAAAATAATTTTTAAATTTTTAAATTAAATTTGTTTACAAACATATTTTCTTTCTTCAGACTTTTTTGTAAAAAATGTATGTATCTGTGTGTCTGAAGCCGAAACTCCGTTAGAGTACTCTTACTTACTTTACAAGCTTCTATATATACTGCTACGAAACTCGCCCAAACACATGCGTTTTTTCCAATTTACATAATTAATTTCTTTTAAACTTCTAATGAATTAATATTCACAAATGTACACTTATAACTCGTGTTCTCAAATGTACATATGTATTTAGAATATTTTGTTCAATATAAAGAAAACTTATTAATACAATTAATTAAAGACATTTTATTTAAAAAAACGATCGCTTAGATGTTTACAAATAAAACAATGTAATGTTATCATGTATTCTTCCGAAAACGTCGTCATTGTCGCAAATTAGTTTTTTGTAAGCAGATTCAAATATTTCTTTAAAATATATTTTTACGTGCGAACAAAAAGAGTTTATTTATTTATTTATTTATTTATTTATTCGTTAAACAAATACATATTTATTTCATTAAATTGCACGGGATAACGTGCCCCTTGCAAATGTAAACATCCCTCTTTCTTTCGATCCGGCCAATTCATAAGTTAGTGCCCACGCCTCGCTACTTTGATGCAAAATTAAAAGAAAATAAATGCATTTTATCAAATTCAATTAAAGAAATATTTATTTTTAAACCAATAAATAAATTGTCGTTATTTTCTTACACTTAGAAGTGATACAAATGTTTAATTTTGGCGTTTCATTTGTACCATACGATAACACTTGCTAGATTACTGTTTTTAATTTAAAAAATGTTTTAACATGTTTATGAGTTTTTGTTATTTACTACACAGAGTTAACATTTAAAAAGTTGAATACGTTTCGCTCCTAACAAATATAGTTGCAATACATTTAAACATTAAGAAAGACGCCAGCTTACTTCAAAACCGAAAAATCAAGAATTTAACTCTGAATAGTTTACGTGGCTGAGATTATACTTTACCTATACATATTGCCTTAGTCGAGAAAGAGTAACTTTCTTTTGAAATACACCACTCCCAAAAAAGGTACATTGTGTTATTTTTGTTATGTATATCTATGAGAGAAACAAATTATATTTTTCCCAGTGTTTTTTCTACGCAACCAAAAAAAAAGAAGTTTTGTTTGCGTGAGTTTAAATTTAATCAAGAATGAAAAAAAATCAACAGTTTATATCGTATAGATTTAGGGTGAGCCACGCACAGATGGAGTTCGAATGAGAGAATTTAACGAACAACACTTGGCCAGCAGAAGTAACAATATAGAAGCGGATATATCGAAGAACTAGGTAACTAGAAAATATATACTCTGTGAAATAACACGTGAAATTATACACCACATTAATCGTAAATGCAGAAACTAAAACCAAAGGATATATAAAACTGCGGGAAATTTGGAAAATAATACCATTTGAATAGACAGCAAAAAAATAAGCTGGCGCCAGAGTTGTATAATTCAAAAGCATAAAATCATCTAACATATATTATAAAAACATGAACACGTATGAAAACAAGACGATAATAAATGATAATAAAACACACAGAAGGGAATTCTGGTTAATTAGTAAAGCTGACTGAAGTTTTAAATTATGTAAATGCATGGACCTTGCCAGTGAGCTAGTGCCGTTATTGAAACCGTTATTACAAATAAATATGGACGCCCTACTAACGGTTTCAATAGAAACCTGAACATAAACACAACCATAGTAGGAATAAATGTTGAGTATTATATTAGGATTACATAGTGATTGTTAAGGTAGTAACAACTTTTGTGATAACAAGTTAGATATTAATGAAACCTATAGTTAGGAATGTAATATAATATTAATATATAATTAGGAAGTCGTAACCTCTGAGAAAATATAAGAGTGTGGTGAGCAATGTACTTTAAACAATCTCTGCACTACCTGATCACAATTATGTTGCTTGCAAGGCAACTGATGAGGGTGAAGCCCTTGCTCAGAAAAATATTCCCTCACCAATATCCCTACTACAGACGTAAACCACACGATATAATCTGCTCGTTATCCCTTTCTATGTCCTTGATACCTCCAAAATGTGTGGACCTAATCATAGATCTGCTACAGTAATACCAGCTGCTCTTCTTGGCTGCCCCTGATCTTTTAAAGTTATTTTACAAGTGTCTTGTAAGATCTGGCCTCTCTTGTTGAAAGAAGTGACTCGCACAATTATCACTTCATAAGTCTCCCAGTGTCTTTCGCAATAGTATGTTAATCATGAATTAATATTGTAATCGTACGCTTCCTCGTAAATTCTAAACTACTTTACGGCAAACTGTATGGATTCAAGGAATCCGACTTTACCGCAGATATCCTCACGATAAACCTTGACGTATATTGCATACACTTGATAATGCAAGGGTGACACTAAAGGTAGCGCTTGACATATCCAAAATCTTTGGGAAGGACTGGAATTGCTGATTACAGAAGCTTGATTCTATACAAACATCTAAAACCAACACAAATATCTTCCATTGCAGTATAATAGATGCATACGTAAATGGTTTCATGTAATGCTTTACAGACAAGTTCCCTTCCTTAAATATTTTAAAGATGGTTGATAGAACTTATCCATTGAACGCCAGCGTGCACACGCATTAGTTTAAAATTAACCAGCAACATGAATTATTATGAATAGAGGAGGATGCTAAGTAGTCTGCAAACGAAGTGGTCTCCCTTTACCAGGCTAGTAAACTCCTTACAGCTGCCATTTTCTTATATTTCATAGATGCACCATTTGCTAGTCCAAAAAGTATTGAATGTAACATCATGGCTTGTTCACCCACCACTAGTCCCTTCCTTTTAGACAGCGTACAAAACGAGCCTTTAACCTAATAATTCCCGCACTGTCTACCACTTTCAGCTCCTGTCGCATTGCCACTGTGCTTGTTGCATTCGTGTGCTTGTTTTACAAGTACTTCACCGGCATGTATTCTAAGGGACATACTTCATGTGGTAGCCTTCAACGTAAATACTCCTAACAGACTAGACAAGCATCACTATCGCTTCCTTCATTATAAACGTCCTCAAATGTCGGAAAATATTCCTCTCTAATAGCTAGTTCTAATTGGCTGATTGCATTTCAAATTCCCTCTCAGCTTACCGTTTCCTCGACAGTATTAATATGCAAACAATGTATGTGATGTTAACAAACAGCTCTAGCCTAACTCCTCACTAAGGATGCCCTCTTTAAACCTAGCTCATAGTCAGAGAAGCCTCTTAAGTTTCAGTGGCTATGTGCCTTGTTAGTAGGTACTAAAAGTAATACATAAAAAACAACAGATAAAGAGTAAGTTAAGAGTATAGATATTCATGGTAAGTATATTAAAAAAAAATGCCTGAACCGTCTTCGTTGCACAGAAAAAAGTGTAGTAACGGGTTAAAAGGATAAACATAATGGACAGGAAAATGTTCCGACTGAATGCGTACGAAGACGACTAGAGTATTAGTGATGTCATCGATTGATATCCGCATGACATTACTGGTTTAATGCTGGGGCGAGAATAACAAATGAGTTTAAATATTGCTTGAAAGACAAATATAGTACTTAAAATTATGGAGATCGTTGCTATCAGTCGGAATTCATCAGTGCAACGGCGTTGATTGACAATATCACATGTTATAATAAACAATCATCCTGAGACAGTGAGCAGTTAAGTAGACAGTAAGCGAGTATTGAGGGTGTTTGCAGAATGTGTACGCAGGTTGCCTAGCGTAATACATTTTAAATACGAAAAGTCATATAATTGAAGATAGAACCAGTCTGGCAGGAGATTATAGTCGACAAGATGTAATAAATTAGTATTGAATATATTCAACCGTGTTTGCATTTACTCTGTCATTCCTGAGTTGATGATACACAAGATGGCGACGCATATTGTATTACTATATTGAAGGTCGAGATAAAAGCATTGTTCCAATTACTGAGGAAACGATATGTATATGTATTCGTAGGTATGCTATGATGTACACAGTACGTAACAATATGAGCTGAAAAAGTTACAATTAACTAAGTTGAGCTCTTATTAGTGTTTCCTACCATGAATGAACGTTGCACAACTCTTCAGAATATGGTGAAATTGTTTTGTTCGTCATGGTTTAATTTGATAATACCAATATTTAATGATATATTTTGGTTGGGGTTACATGCAGCACGAATACATCTTTCACCATATAATAAAGGCACATGTATATGTATTTGTTCATAAATAAATATAAATACGTCTTGTCACAGAACAGATTTTCAAATACAACTATGCGTTTTTCAAGCTCCTGAACAGGACAATTTTCTGTGGTATAGGTAAGTAATAAGGGAAGTAGCAATCAAACAACACCTCGTCGTTTAAAATGAAATCAAATAGAAATCAACAACTTTAATTAAAACTTCAACGATTTAAATTTGAAGCAATGGTAGGCTGAAAACAAGCCACCGTGATGTATAATAATTGTTCACGATTATATTATTTGTTATTTGGAATTGAATACATAAATATACTACACGCTTACGAATGTTGTTTTTTCATCTCTTTCTCTCCTTATAAGAACACGCATATATTCGATACGAGAAAGTTCCTTCTTATTCTCCTCAGAGAAAAAGTTCAGTTTGTAATTGAAGTGTTACAACTACGAATTGACTTATTTACATAATAAAGCTGATATTTAGTCTGCAATTTTCAATTTTTAATAACTGCAGGCACCATCTGACATACGTCATATAATTAACAAGAGTCGACAATGCACATGCTAAGCTTCCGGAAACGCATCTTATTTTGCAGAGGTAACGTAATTTTGGGGTAGTGTTGAAGTAACGTTTATTTAACAAAAAGATGAGGGGAAAATACAATTATATGTTTGTTGAGTAAGAGAGTCTCCTCATGCTCTGGTATACCTTATATGTAAAAAAAAAAACAAGACATGCCCGTCGTAAAACTGAATATGTATGATTGAAAATAACATCTCATCGTGTTTGTCATGTTTAAAGTTATTTTCCATGTTTTATTTTTCTAATTATCATCGTATATCCGCCAGTTTCTTATATCGATGTTATGCTTTAAATCAAAGGGGAGTAACTCATCGAAATTAAACGCAACAGAAAGAACACTCACCTGTCTTCGTCAATCACTAAATTTAGTCCTTGGTACTTTGTTATATTCTTGGTTACTTTGGTTTACCCGTTTTGTCTGCCTCCTCCAGATTTACTCTTCTATCTGCTAAACGGCGGATAATACTATTTTGCAGTTTTATTTCTCCTTGACTATTATCGTGTCTGCTTTTGTATTTTCTATTTGTTGTTTTCTTCATTTTTTTTTACATATCGTAAATACTTTACTTATGCAGTGTTATTGTTTTAAGTTAAAATACAAGCTAACAATATTGTCAAAGTATAACCTTTCTCGAAGATATCACACTTGTAATCTTATTTCTGTGTCCAACACATAATCTAATAATAATCCTGTCGTGAATTTTGAGTTTCGTGTTATAGATAATTGCAAACTCAACCATGTCTGCCGAGATGTTATGAGTTCAGTAAATGTTTGAAATTCTATTACTGCAACACCGATGACATTTTCTTCGCGCATTTAATTATGGGTTTTCGACTCTAATATGATGCGTGAAAACCATTTTAAAACTTGTGAATCCTATATATTTTTCTGCTTTAACAGCACATTAGTACATAGCATTTGATATATTTTCTTGAAAAAGAGAATTGTTATTTCTACAACATATGATATTCACTACAAGATTTTGGGAAGTTTATTTACTTATAAATACCTAGAATAGTGGTTTTCTTTATGACAAATATCTAAAATATAGTTACTGGACACTATACTTCTTCTACTGCTTCTTCTTTTTCTTTTTATTATCATCATCATCATCATTATTATTATTATTATTATTATTATTAGTAGTAGTAGTAGTAGTAGTAGTAGTAGTTGTAGTAGTAGTAGTAGTTATGCTCACTAGAACTTAACATACACGTCATCGTCAGTGCTTGATATAATATATTCACATAAATGAACCATACTAGTTTGATGTGATTTTTTACTTACATACTAGTGTTATATTTGAACCTGAAATTACAAAACATTGGAAAGATGATGAACTATTCTCGGTCGAATATTAATTACATTTTCCTTGAGAGTGTTCTGTTTTATGTTGATCATTGTAAGTCATAACCATTGTACTATATGTATATTCATAACAGTTCCAGTTATGTTATCCGATGTGTGTATCGGCCGGGTAATATGAAGCGACATATATTCGTTTCCTGAAAGTGAATGCTCGTTCACCGTATATACCTATTTTATACCGCAACTAAGTCATCTCTGAACGGATTGACTAGATCTCTAAGATGTGTATATTGACATTTTTGCAAAATGAATTACTATTTACAAACGAAGTAAGTCCGCGGTTAAACACTTTATGGGTGTTCATGAATAGACACACATTTTAACTGTTACGTTAAATATTATACAACTTCCAAACCAATGATATTACTCGACAAATACAATTATTAGGTATTTTTCATTACCAAATTGTGCTTTTTAATTTAATATTTCAATATGCGACATTTTTGATAAAAATATCATGTCTATCTGACCTTCGACACAAATTTTCCTCAACTTTTATGTGCGTCATGACCACCTACGAATACGGGGCCGTTAACATACTAATTTATGAATTTACTAATTGTATTTATGATGAAAATTCGTGCTTGCATCTTTTGCAATCATAACACAGAATTGAATACAAAAACGGAACAGTGAAATATCATCTTATTTATGTGTACACTTTTTACTAACAAGTGATCACTTATCACACCATAACTATTTCTAGTATACGTGTTAATGAGTTAGCCATGTGGCCGGTAAGACAACACCAGGAGTATTTGTAACGATTGTTAAACTTTAAGAGGACGTCTAAACCAATATTGGTTTACATTGGACTCGTAAACATTTATGTTGTCATAAACCGGGAAGCAGTCCCGCGGTATTACTTCCTACAGACTGGTTATTCTATGAAAATATACTTTGCCTATAGACCCTCCGTTGAGTTCTAGGTACACATATGGAAACTGAGAAACTATTAAGAAAGCTTATTGTCATAGGGATTTTTGTTGAGAATATGTTCATGGATTAGAACTCAGTGTATCACCTACCATAAAAATGACGCATAAAACATTTTTAACAAGACAAAAAATATAGCAAGGAAAGACTAGCAATATTTTCTGTGATGAAGTGCGTTTTAAAGTATATCTTTTCAGAATGGTCGTTATTTACATACTGTTTAAGTTTAAGAATGCTGCGCTTATTTTAGTTGGTATAGGCTTCACACAAGTTAACGCCGTTCTAATATCCAAACTTTACATTTTATTGTAGTCGGTGAGGATTTCCAAATATGTAATCGAACCTATCAGTTTGCTAACTGTGCGAAAATGCTTTTATTTCTTAGTGAACAACAATCATTATTAATATCAGCCATAATAGCGGCGGTGAACGAAACCACCTCCCACTTTCCCTCTCATAGATTTCACCACTCCTACTCCCTCTGTTTTCGTTACGTACGCGAGAAAGCTTGCTGTACCCCCTTCCTTTCTCAAATCGCCCTTTTATTTTTCTGTACTTTCAACTAACAATTTCATTTAAAAGATGATATATAAAAATTTGAATTTAACTATAATAAGTATTATGGTACCTGTTCAGTGCATATTTACCTATAAGTATGGCCAACCACTTATAATTCAGTAACTGTAATTTAAAAAAAAACAATTATAATAAACAGAACGACGCATAGAAATCTATCTATATTCTTCTTCCATTTTAATATACTTTCATAGAAATGCTTCTGTTATGTAAAAAAAAACTATTTTCTTTATGCCACAAGTGTCACGCTCATACATGAATTCCATAGCTAATATAACAAACTGACCCAACGGGTCACGGGTGGTCTAGTGCATTCATAATTATGATGCTCGGAAATATTTAACATTCATTTTCTTCAAAACTGTAATATAAAACTGTTAACAATAATGCGCATTGATTGATTTGTGTGGTTTAGGGAAGGTAATTTATACAAGTAGACACTATAATTATTATAATAGTATTGCATTTCACGAAAGAGTAGAGCAGTATCACCCTCCATTTATATTATAGGAAGCGAATATTAATACAAGGATTACGCCAACTTAAAATGATAACTCAGCAACATGCTTACATTTTACAGGGACGATACTGGTTAGCTATATTGAATAGTATAGGTTATTAACATGTACTCCTTTGAAGAAGACTTACTCAAGCAAATATCTAATATCCGGAACCGTTGTATGAATCAGATTATATGTATATCGTGTAATTAGCGTGCTGTAGTTTTTCTTTTTTCATTATACAATGCATAAGAAAATGTTATAGTTTATATGCACGGTGAAAAGTTATTGATAATATAAAATGAATGCTCATATAAACCAAATTCCTATCCAGGTATGCACGCAAAGACATCGACACTGATATTAAAACTGAACACACATAGATCAAGTCTGAAATGAGACGTCAGTGTTGTTCGTGTATCTGTCTTGTATACACTATAAACTGTCTTGTTTTGAGAAAATTACTAGTAAGAAAATTAATTATTTGTACTTAGTTGTAATAAAAACATTATAAAATACCATACGCTGAAGACTAGATATTCTGAGTTTAAAACTATGGCGTAGGGACGACGGTCATCAACGTAGATTCGCAGTGAATGTTGTTGAAGATTGTTTTTATATTTAATTCTTTTTTCACAAAGGATAGTATATTTCCTGAAGTATTTAAAAGAATAAAATAAGATGAGTATAAAGTTTGTAAATGCAAAAACATCATTTCACAGTAAATACATTTTTCTTGTAATATATATATATATATATATATATATATATATATATATATATGAAGCAAGTATTACTCAGATTTCACACTTACATACACAGCTGACACCATGCCATAAAACTAACAGTCAATACTCAGATACAACTATACTTATTCAATGTGTCAGTGCAAGCCAACAATGGTGGCATCATCACATCGCTGCACACCAAGCTCACTAATAGTGGCAGGGAGTTGGATTTCAATAACAACACTCCTAGCAAACTTAAGAAATCAATGATATACAGCTCTTTCATTCGCGTTAAACGCATCTGCTTCAGCACAACAGAATGCAAAACAAACATTGGCTTAACTATCTTCAAATTTTAAACAGAAAATACCCTCTTTGAATTCATGGAAAAAGATGCACAGCTGACAGCGAAACTAAACCGACACACACCCTTGACCTACGAGAAAAAAATAACAACAGCATATCAATGGTGTTTTACTTCAATCAAAACACAGCCAATCCTTCCCAGTTACTTAATAATAATGTAATATATCTCCGAACATACCTATACACTGCCTCTCTGTTCATCGCACCGCCATTGAGTGCCAGAAGGCAAATATCTAATCTATCGACCCTCCTCACATCATCCTACATCAAATAAAAATTACTACCACCAAAGTAATACCTATCTCATGCAATACACCCCGCTGTGTGATCTGTAAACATATCGTAACAGATACCGTAATCACTCAACCCAACTCACATATCAAACTCGAACAACAAATCTCACGTGCTACAGTGACGACGCCATCTACTACACGTACTGGACATATTGCAGTAGCGTTAGTTACGTCGGTGATACAGACACTCAAGGTTGAGGTTTAACAACTACAAACAAGCGATAAGGAACGAAAAAAGGCCATCACCAGTGACATAACATTATAACTTAAAAAACCATACGGTAGACAAGATAAATTGCATCATATTACTAACAAGCTTCCATTTCATACGGCCTTGCATTAAAAACTAAGTAAAATGTATCTACAAATAAAACACCTATACTAGTGCTTACACTCATATATCGCAGTTTTGAACGCCTACAAATTATTTCCACCCAACAACCAATAAATATCCATTTAGAATAGAGACATATACACATCATGAAATAAAATCAATTTAAACAATGCCAAATAAAACAACTTCTTTAACATATACACACACATCAAACAACCACCATGATATGTTGCCCTACAAGCGGAAAAAACAAACATACAAACAAAACACAGAAACTTCAATTTTAGATATAAATCTTCCAAATATATTATATTAACACCAGATAATCAGATTAACTAGAGCACATTTGTTTTGTCCCCGTTTAACTTTCTTTTACTATTCTCCTACATACAGGATACGAAATAGGCAGCAAAATCCCACACGCAAAAAACTCGTCGTACACTGAAAACAACCATCCTTTGCACCGGTGGTCATATTTAACTAGAGAATGCTTGTTCCTTTTTTTGTATTTCTTTTCCTTCCTGGTACCTAAGAAGCGGAAATGAAACAGACAACCAATACACCCACATATAACCTCGATAAGCGGCCCTTGTCGGCATGATTAGAAAATATTAATTTTAGTTCGCCGTTTTTATATTAATATAGTAATTTAGGTAAAGAAAACATCCACAGGATAAACATCCAAAGATGTTCAACCGGGTTTATAAAGAGTGCTTACTATTTAATAGAGTGTTAATACATACATATTATTTATATATGAAACTATGGACATAAGCCGCGACACTGGCATTCCGATGATATCGAACAACAGCTATTACAAACAATTATCTCATAAGGGAGAAAGAACATCTGATATGCCACTCAGATCATATCAAGAAAATGACTTTTCTAAATATAATTTTAGGAGAAAGATCTGAGGGAATGATCGGATTTTCTTTTCGCCTGATAGAATCAACGTTTCTAATAGCTGTAAACCTATAACATCGACATGCCAGTGTCGCGGATCACGTACATGCTTGTATTCATAAAAATAATCTATATATATATATACATATATATATATATATATATATATATATATTCAATTAACAATATACATTATTTGTACTTCGAGTTATCTGATATATATATACACACACCAACACACACACATATATATACATATATATATATGTATATATATATATATATATATATATATATATATATATATATATATATATATATATATATAAGTGTGGGTTTACTTGCATATCCTCCTCATCGTGTCCGGTTACCATTCGGGAAATATATAAAAGCCTTTTTAATGTGTACTTAATATATCAGCAGTACCTATTATTTATTGACGATTAAACAATGATGTTCAATAAACTTAGAGTGAGATCATGTCTGCCAAGATATCCAAGTAGTCTTACTCTTAATTTCGTTACTATTGTAATCCATACGGTGTTATTGAATCAGTCTAAACTAATAATATATCGTTGATAACGACCGATTATATTACCGTAGCTTTGAACGATAAGAAGTCTAAAAAACAAGAAGTGTACCCGGCTCCAAGTTAAAATCATACGGTGTTAAGTCAGATGTATTTGTTAATATTAAATTATCCTTGTTTTGGGTCGCTTATTTGTATGTTTGCCAAGTTTTTTTTACTAATTTATATTCATTACTTTTTAAAATTAAATTGTGAGGTGAATGTACAGAATAGTTAACAAACAACTCAATCCTACAGTAAGAAAAGCTTTCTAAATCATCATCTGTTGTTTACGGACCGTGCTGAAATAATAAGCTTGTTATTTTGCAAGCAATTCTAAACATGGGGAGGGCGCTATTTTAACTATCATGAAGTTTCACCTAATAATGTTATAAATAAAGTAATGCATGTGTGAGACTGCAACTCTCACAATGAATATATAACGGGCGAAGTTTAATATCAGGAAATAAATCTGACCGAACATTGTTTCCTGCTGACTTTAGTCGGGTACTCTTCTGATTTACTTTCTTACTTTCTATATAGATGTGTTATACTGTTTTCTATAATTTTCACAATAACATATCAATTTATTTATTAAATTTGGTTTATTAATTTTCTTTCCGTTTCGAATAGATGACTTTTTCCCCTTTCTATCGTCTTTTCATTTGTTTGTTTAGTATGTAAATAATTGATCTGCTCCATGTTAACACATACATGTGTTGTGGTTGCAAGGTTGAACAATAATTAGTGAGGAATACAATGAAGACGCAAACAACAAGGAGAATGCAATAATAAGTGTATTAAAGAAAAGGTATAGTTACAGTATGTACAAATGAAGGTGTTGAGTCAGAGAGTCTTGGTGGGAGGACATGTACGCTCTTCGGCGTCACTTCCGGTGGCATTTAGGTAACACACACTAAGGCCAACCTAGGCTTGCCATTTATAGTGTAACGTTATTCGTATATGCAAATGAGTGGTTGCCACCACAACACCCCCCTCCCAAGATTTGAAGTCACACAGATTTCAATATCTTTTTCTTTTTGGGTTTACCATCAATGGTTCATTAAATTTTCTTTTCCTACCTGATCTTCGGGGTTCAGGTGTATATTGAGACGGTTCATAATTAAAGGATTCGTATATGACATCTATGGTTTCCTCCTCTTCGACTGTTGTCGTATAATCATCATCTTGGATATGACGTTTTTTATCTGATTTAGGTGCCTTTTATGTATACTCTGTGGACCTTTAATCATATATGTACAATCACCATTGCGTGTATCCACTACTCCACATTCCCAGTAAGATGTGTTATTCTTGTAGCACTTAAAATATACTCGATCTCCCGAGTTATATTTCTTTCTTCTCGTGTGTGTAGTGTTTCGGATAATTGCTTGTCTTGGCAACAGTTTATCAAACGCTGATTTTACCTTTCTGGCAAACATTAGATCAGCTGGTGATATGTTTGATGGTGTACTAGGATGTGGTGTGATCCTATAAACTTGCAAGAATTGTTGCAAAGCTTTTTCTGTTGGTGTTCCAATAGATTTCTTTAACGCTCGTTTTAGCGTGTCCACGAACCTTTCCGCAAGGCCGTTCGACCTTGGATGATACGGCGGAGTCGTGATGTGCTTCACCCGGAACGTGTCGCAAAATTCCTTAAACTCTGCGGATGTGAACTGCGTTCCGTTGTCAGTGACTAGTGTGTCTGGTACACCGAATCTTGCAAACAACTCGTGTAGGAACCCTATTGAGTTGTTCGTTGTTGGATTCCTGCAACGCATTACCTCCGGCCATTTTGTGTAACTATCCACTACAATTAAATAATAGTTTTCTCCTACTGGACCAGCGAAGTCCATGTGGATTCTCGACCATGGTTGGTCGGTTTTCGGCCAAGGTTTGTGTACTATAGGTGGGGATTTTGCTGCTAACTGGCATCCTTTACATTTATTTATTGTTGCTGCTATGTCAGTGTCCATGTTACGCCAGTACACGTAGCTTCTCATTAACGACTTTATTCGATTTATCCCCGGATGTCCCGTATGGAAATCTCTTAACATCCTATTCTGCAATGTTTTGGGTATTACCACTCTCTCACTGTACAGTAACACATCGTTACATATGGAGAAAACTTCCTGCACCTTTGTGTCCGTTATAATTTTCTCTTTTATGTCCTTTATGTATTCGTCTTTCTCGGCTTCCCTTTTAATGTCCGACAAAGTTACGGGGAGTTCCTTAATGATGTTTGCTACCATATTTTTTACTTCAACATTTGTCCGAATTGCTGCAATGACTGATTCTTCCAGATTGTTTTTCTGTGGTATCAGTCTTGACAGTCCATCCGCATGGCAAATCTTTTTTGATGCTAGATGTTGTAGCTGGAAATCGTAATTAAGTAAGATTGTACCCCAGCGCAGCAATCTATTTGCGGTGTATACCGGCAATCCTTTTTTTATCCATAGATCGTGACTAACGGTATATGGTCGGTTTCAAGTAAGAATTGTCTACCATATAAATATCGGTGAAATTTAGTCACGGAAAAGATTATGCTCAATGCTTCTTTTTCGATTTGTGAATATGCCCTCTCGGCTGGTATCAGCGTTCTCGAAGCGTGCGCTATTGGTTTTCTAGACCCATCCGGCATAATATGTTGAATGCATGCTCCTAAGCCGTAGGAACTAGCGTCACTAGCGACGACTATTTTTAATTTTGTGTCAAAGTGCGTTAATAATAATTCGGATGTTAGTGCGCTCTTTATTTTGTCAAAAGCGGTTTGACATTCTTGCGTCCAGTTCCAAGGTGTATCCTTTTTAAGCAGATTATTTAAGGGGGCTCGCAAGTTATGCATTCCTTCAATAAAAGATTGATAATAATTTACGAGTCCTAAGAAACTCTGCAAGGTTGTTACGTTATCAGGTGCTGACATATTTTTTATTGTCGCAGATCTGTCTGGGTCTGGACGTCGTCCATGTTTGTTTATTATGTGTCCAAGATACTTAATCTCGCTCATACAAAAGTCACATTTACCTCTTTTACTTTAAAGCCGAATTCTTGTATTCGAGTAAATACTTGTTTCAAATGTTCCTTATGTTCTTGTAGGGATTTGCTCCTGACAACAATGTCGTCCAGGTATGCACATGCGCACTCAATACCACTTAACATGGTGTCCATCGCTTGCTGAAAAATGGCAGGCGCTACTTTGATGCCAAAGGGCAATCGGTTGTATTTGTATAATCCCTTATGCGTATTGATGCATAGTATTTTTGAGCAATTTTCCTCGATCGGTATTTGCAAATATGCGTCGCTCAAGTCTATCTTGGAGAAGATATTACCACCATTTAACTTCGTGAATATTTCCTCTGGGCTTGGTAGAGGGTAATGGTGATATTTTAATAGGGAGTCGACCCCGGTCGAAAAATCTGCGCACACTCTAACTTCGTCATTCTTTTTCTTTACGTATACGGTGGGGGCTGCCCACTCGCTGTGTTCTATTTTTGATAGAATTCCTGTCTGTTCCAATCTATCTAATTCTTTATTAATCTTTTCCAACCCAGCGAACAGAACGTTTCGCTTTTTTCTAAAAATTGGGCTGGCGTTTTCTTTAAGTTCAAACGAGGCCTTGAATTTATTACAGCGACCTAAGTTAGTCGTGAATGCTTCAGGAAATAATTCTTTTAAATCGTCTTTTATATTTACTGTTGTTGGAGAAGAACATTCTATTTTTTTACAGAATGTATTGATTGGCTTATCCCATAGTCCAAATTTCTCAATTAAATCTATTCCAAACAGATTTTCACTATTTTTCAGTACGAATATTTTTAATTTCTTCGTAATCCCTTTTAATTTTATCGGAAAGACCACTCCCCTTTCAAATTTTATACCACCACCAGTTACTGTCCGGCCTGATTTACTCGTTTTCATCACGGTTAGTTTTTTACCCAACTTTTTCCATGTATTCAGGTTTATAATAGAAATATCGGAGCCGGAGTCGAGTTGTAACTTTATTGGTGTTTTAAATATTTCCACTTTTACGTATTTTCGCCGATCTTTGTCTAATTTTGTATTTGATTTTGTTTGCTGTACTCTCTTTCTGGTGTAATCTGCAGCAATTCTGGTGTATATCTGCAGCAATTGCTTTTGTGTCCCACCTTCTTACAAATGTAGCATTTTTTCTTTTTATAAGGAATATCTGATTCCCAATGCTTTTCTGCACATCTCTTACAGTTATATCTAGGAAGAGGCTTGTTATATTCTGTCCTATATTTATGGTTATTAGGATTGTAATATCCCGTTCCATTTCGATTGCTTTTCTTTGTAAAGTTCTTGGTTGGTGTGTATGGTTTTCTAACTTTTCTTACATATGCCACTCCGGATTCTTCTATATTTTTTAAATCCTTTTTTAGTGTAATGGCCCTTTCACAGTCCTCTGCTAGTTTCTGGAGGGTTAAATCTTGCTCAGATTCCAGCTTAGACAACACTCATCTGCGTATTTCTGCATTTTTCGTGGAAACTAACCCTTGTGCGAAGATTAGACATTTAAAATCTTCTACCGTTAGTTCCGCAAGCTTAAAATTATCGCAGTTTTTATTGACAACTGATGCGTATGTCAAATAACCTTGGTTGTCCATCTTTCTTAGATTCATGCACAGCCATCATTTATGAAAAAGAGATATATTTGGATTAAATAATTCTTTTAGTAATTTAACAGCTTCCATGAACTCTAATTCCGCAGTTTTTTTTAGGTAATATGTAATTTATGAATTTGCTGTGTTCTGATGTACCCAATTTCCTGAGTAAGAGGCTCACTTTCTGGCTATTTGGCCAATTTTTGCAGTCCAGTGGAAAGACATCCTCGTATCTTGTATAGTATGCTTCAAAAGTCTTTCCTTCCTCCGGCACATAATTAAATGTGTCCATACTATTAAAGATAGTTGTATGGGAGAAATTAACACTGTCGACATTTTCTCGATTACTCTTTAGTAGTTCCAGTGTTTTAGCAAAACGTTCATTTTGTCTTTCCTCGCGGTCAGCTTGTGCCTGATTTTGTCTTTTCTCGCGGTCAGCTTGTGTCTGTAAAAATTGCATTTTTGATAAGTTTTCTTTTTTTTTTTTTTGAGTCACAATTGAAAAAAATGTATGCAGTACATTTAGTTCTTTTGAAGTTTTTTTTTCTAGTATTTTAGTAATTAAAATACTCTTAAATTGAGATTACCCTTTTTTTTTCTTTTTTTTTTTTCGTGACGTTTTACTGTATTATCCGTTATCCAGTGACAACTTAAAAAAAAAAATCCTTTCCTTGAGCTTTAATTTCTAGCTATGGTATTTCCTTTTAGTACCGCCGCCAAACAAATTATTAATTAAAAGATACCTTTAGTTGTTGTTTTGCTAACGGGTAGCAGTAATTAGAATCCACTGGTGAACTTTTTTTTCGTAGGTTACTTCCTTGCTTTTCGTAATACGAGTCTGACCTGTCGTTTGCGAAGAACAAAATCCGCTTTTCGTTTGCAAGTTGGTCCTTTAGTAATACAAAACAGATTTGTCGTTTAGCGACAAAACAAAAATTCACTTTTACATTCGTTTGCAAGTCGGATTCCCAGAAAACGGCGTAAATTGTCGCTTTTGCCACGTTCGAGTTTTTTTTTTCACTTAAGTTGAAACTTTTCTTTAGCGTAAAATCCGTTTGCTCGTCAACACTTTGCTTGTACTTTTTTTTTCAATAGTTCTTCGTCAAACTGTTATATTTGACGCTTCATATCTCGTCGCCAACTGTTGTGGTTGCAAGGTTGAACAATAATTAGCGAGGAATACAATGAAGACGCAAACAACAAGGAGAATGCAATAATAAGTGTATTAAAGAAAAGGTATAGTTACAGTATGTACAAATGAAGGTGTCGAGTCAGAGAGTCTTGGTGGGAAGACATGTACGCTCTTCCGCGTCACTTCCGGTGGCATTAGGTAACACACCCTAATGCCAACCTAGGCTGTCCATTTATAGTGTAACGTTATTCGTATATGCAAATGAGGGGTTGCCACCACAACAACATGTATGTGTTTAATTACATCCATGCAATGTTTCTCATTTTCATTTGTTTCTCAAACAAATTTCACTTTTTAAAAAATTTAAGTTGAAATATCGAAACAATATTTTGGAGTGTTTTGATTTTCCCTTTTTATTTGTAAGGTTTCAATTGTTAGTCTATACAATAATAGATTCGTCTATTTTTCAGTTTCCATCAATAAAACAAATTATATAGTGTAGTGTTTTCTATCTTCTCTTTTATTTGTGTCGGTTTAAAATTTAGTCTATAAAATAATAGATTTGTCTTATTTTTCAGTTTCCATCAACTCAACCAATTATATTGTGTAGTGTTTTCTATGTTCTCCTATATTTGTTTTGGTTTCAATTTTTCCTCTAAAAAATAATAGACTCGTCTAATTTTTCAGTTCTCATCAACTCAACCAATTATATTTTGTAGTGTTCACTACCTTCCTTTTTATTTCTCTTTGTTTCAATTGTTCGTCTATAAAATGATAGATTCGTCTTATTTTAAAGTTTCCATCAACGAAACAAATTATATCTCGTACTGTTTACTATCTTAATTTTTATTTGTCTTGGTTTAAAAGTTTAGTTTATAAAATAATAGATTCGTCTAATTATTCAGTTATCATAAAAAAATACTTAAATTTTGTAGTGTTATCTATCTTCCCTTTTATTTGTCTTTGTTTCAATTTTTAGTGTATCAAAGAATAGATCCGTGTAATTTTTCAGTTTACATCAACAACACAAATTAAATGCTGTAGTGTTTTCTTACTTCTCTTTTATTTGTCATAGTTTCAATTTTTCGTCTATAAAAGTATAGATTCGTCTAATTTTTGAGTTTTCTATCAACTCAACCAACTATAGTGTTTTCTATCTTTCCTTTTATTTGTCTTTGTTTCAATTTTTAGTCTATACAATAATAGATTCGTGCAATTTTACAGTTTCCATCAACAAAACAAATCATATTTTTCTATTTTCCCTTTTATTACTATTCGTTTACACTTTTAGTCAGAACAATAAACGATTCGTCTTATTTTATGGTTTTCATCAACAAAACCAATTATATTATGTAGTGTTTTTATCTTCCGTTGTATTTTACTTTGTTTACGTTTTTGTCTACAAAATAATATATTCGTCTTATTGTACGGTTTCCATCAACTCAACTAATTATTATGTTTTATTTCATTCTGCATTTGTTTTCGCTGTCCCTTTTTTATTAATTTAATGCATACTTTCGCGTGTTTCGATCGTTTTTTATTAGATAATCAATAATCTATATATATCTGATCTTAGCTACCTCCATCTTTGTTCCTTTTAAAAACCTTCTAGTTTTAAATTTTATATCAGAAATTGTCCACGTTATTATTTTTCTTACTGTATTTCCCGGTTAATTCAATTTTACTAATATTTTTCTTTTTTTCTTAGTCTTTCGTTTTATAATTATTATTTTTTCTTTAATCTGCTTATATTTTTGTCCTTCTATAACTTTTATTGCTTTTTTATTTCCATTGTATGTTTAGCTTTCTCTCTTTTCTTCTCTGGCAGTTCATTAGTTTTTATCAATCGATTTGATTTTACAAAAACACACCATTCAACATTTGACAACGTATAATTACTTGACTTAAATGTAAAGGTTCATATGAGAATTTACTTCATTAGCCCACTATTATAAATATTTTTTACTGAAACATCTACGCTTTTGTGAATGTATTCGAAACATTAAGCATGGTTATTCGGTGTCCTGTCGGCTGTCGGACTGAGAAAAGGGCCAAAGGCAAATTGAGAGGCGCTCATTACACTAAGTAAATTCACGATCGAGCGTGTCATTAATTTGCGGTTTTGATTTTTCTCTTGTTGTTTTCGTGGTTGTGCTTAATCCCGTTCTTTTTTCTCTATTGTTATTTTTATCCACTTAATCACTTTTTTATTATGTTTTTTTTCTCTTTTCAATATTCATTCTCTTCTCGTTTTCGTCTTCGCCCTATCATTTATTCGTTATTTCAACTTTCGTTCTTTTCATTTTGGTTGATTTTTTTTACTATTCTTCCTTTTTTATTCTCCTCTACTCTATTATTTTCTGTCTCATTTTCATTCTTCGTGTTTCCTCTTATTGTCTTATGTGTTTTTGATTTATTATCATAGTTTTTTTCTATCTATTTGAACATTTTTCTTTCATATATTGAGTTGTCTTCATTAATTTATTTTTATTATTTTCATTTTTCTATTACTTCGTAAAATTTCCAACTCTATCTCTTTTTATTCTATCATGACATCTTGCAAACGTAACAATTGTTTCAATTTTGTATCTTTTATCAAGGAACAAATCTTTTCACACATTCTAACAAAAAAATCGACGTTCGGTCATCTCAGCTCATTAAAATCGGCTCTCAGAGAATTATATAGAGACTACAAGGAAGTCACTGCGTTAACCAGATTACGTCAATCGATATCATTAAAGGCAGAAACAAGATAAAATATTACATGAGAAGCACACTACTTTATTTCACCTCACCGTTATTGATCCTAACTTAGAGTTTTAGTAGTTTTAGACGTTGAGAAACAATTACATAAGCTGAAGAGCGTTCTACTTTAGTTTATTTGTCTCCCCTCTCTGTCTATCCGAATTTTCAATCAATATACGACTGAATAAATTTGAATAATGAATATGTAAAATGTACATATATCTGATGAGGAGGCTCTACCAAAATGAATATCTATCAGCAGACTCTCGTAATAACTACTAATTAGGTGTTCATTATCAGTTTACCAGGTATGTGTTTCATAAGAAACTAATTAAAAATGTTTTAATAAAATACGCAACCACGTAATATCGTGTATATTCTTTAAGCATCGTCTCCTTGGCTGCGATAATTCAATGTTACCGATCCTAATTTATTGAGATGTGACATTTAAAGAGATGACGCTGCGTATGTTTCTCTGTTTGTCAGCTTTGCTGTGGGTATCTATCTAAGCATGAATTGTTTATCATTACTTCTTTCTTCTTTCCTTTGAATCAGATGATTCTGATGTTGGCATTAGTTTCCCCGATGTTTTTCTAGTTAGAAATATTTCTGGAAAGACATCGGGAAGGACAATGAGAAAGTTGCCAACATCCCTTAGTGAAAGGAGTAATGTGGAACCGACTGGATTCAAACTTGGAACACCCAAGTCTTCAATCCGTGTTGTTATACACTTAACCACCTTTATCCCTTATTATCATTACTGAATATATGCTATCTAATTGTGATCACCTATATATATGAAAGGTTTGAATATTAAAGGCCATAAACGCTATTTTGAAAATATTGAGGCTATCACAACAAATAGTATTAAAATATATCACTTAACACACCATAAATCCCGTTTTACATCATGTGATATAGGTTTAATACACTCTTAGATTAAACAATTTCGTCGTACTTCTGTTTAATGTTTAAATTTAACAAAATAAATATATGTATCGCGGTTTCTACTCGAACTAGAAGAACTGAAGAGTTCGAATGCAAAACACGATAACTCTAATTCGTTTAAATTGAGACCTTAAACAATAAGAACACGAATATATCAAATCTAGACGGTATCATCTTCTGTAACACAGTTTTAGGCTGTCGTCGAGTTTTAAAATGCAACACTTTTTGTAGGCATGGTTTCATGATTTTTAAAATAGCGTGTATCGCGTTATGCATTCAAACACTTCTATTTATCTGATCTGGTTTAATATCCAGCTAAACACTTTTACTTGAGATACCATCACTAGTAAGAGGTGCGCCCCTCTTCGTGAAATCCATTGTATAGCCGTGTCGAGTTGATTTTATCTGGGCTTCGAATACTATGTTATTTTAAATATATGGTCAGGGTTTACTTGTAGGGTGAAGTATCCTAATTAAAGTTTGTCCCGACAAATCCTTGTACGCAGAGACATAAATAACTCGAGGTTAGTGTATATTAGGCAATGCAAACTCTTTTATTAATATGTGTAATTTTATTAACTGTCAAATCTACTCACTATATGTATAGCCAAAGTAAATATATTTGTTAGGATTAAATATTACAAAATCGCGAGAGAGTTTCACCTAATGAAACTTCCTATATTGATTTTTCTCTTTAACTTCAATATTTTTGAAAGATTATCCAATGGAATAAATATGTGTCTATAAAAATGGGGGCATTACAAAGTGTTGCAATTTAAATAGAATAACCACTTTCGCATAATTCTCTCGGTTTATTGCGATTCAATTTGGTTAAAATAGTCTCCCCCGATAGGAAATGATTAATAAGTCGAATTCAACAGTCAGCATGACAGATTTAATCGTTTTTGTTTTGTTCTATTCCCCCACTCTAGAGATTGATAAAACTGCGTGTTAACACTCTACATTCTCTATCATCGTAATTATACTGATTTGTTGTTAAATATGATTGCAAAACATAATTTTAACTTTAATGATTTCGTTCTTGTTTTTCCATATCACGATTCTACCATATTTTCTGTATTTTGCTTGTATCTTACTTTCATAATTTCGGATGAAAGAAGCTGATTTGTTTAAATACTCTGCTGAAATCATAATAATTGACCGTATAGCTCGTATAGAAACATATGTATTGTTTCTCTGGGTACTTATTATATTATAATAGAAATCCGGAAGTTATGCTCTAAGCTATATTTAATACTTAAACCGACAATCAGCTAAATGCTATCCATTCACTGTAGTGGTCCCCAGATGCCGGTAAACTTTCTACTCAAATAGCTTCGTTCCTCGTGCTGCTGGTTTTTAAAACTCCATCCTGCTCCCTGTGTCCCCGACTGTACTGACATGCAGACATTTAAAACTAATGTGAACATGCATCTCGCTGCACATCTCCCAATTTAGTACGACCCCCCAAAAAACAAAAACAAAAACAAACTTTAACCCTGATTCTCAGTAGTCCCTTACGTCTACAGTGGCAACTTGTCTTGTTTGGAGTAAAGTAGGTTACAGATAAAATTTAAAAAATAAAAAGTCAGATTTCCGCATTTTATTTTCAATTGAAAATAAATTTAATTTGATATACACGTTAATTATGAGAGTAGATAAACAATAGCGAACAACAATAACACTTATTACTGTAATGAGATCCCTCTTTCTTCCCTGTCTCTTATATATATATATATTGTGTGTGTATATCTAATGACACTTTACCTATGCGGACTAATAACTACTAGAACTATCTCCCTTAACATGAATAATGGGAGCACCTGCTTCTCAGTGTTGGAACCACACCAATCCGACTGGAACTGAGCTATCCTGGTAGATTTTTATCCGTCAGGCTTATATATTGGTCCTGTGTTGCCTAACAGGTATGTTTCCCTGGCCTTGCCTCCCCACTTTGAGGTTGATTAAATGCATTGTTTATTATCTGAAGCACCCCGCTCAAGGAATGCCGACGGAGCTGCACATGTAACTTTTAAAAGGTAAGTGTTTTTCTTTACGGACGTAGGCATTACTCTCTCTACCTTTTGGCCTTGTGCCACATCTACCTGCGGTTGGAAGGAAGTAAATAATTGGAACCAGACCACTCTATACTGCTAGTAAAGACTAAAATACAACCACTCTTGTTTTCTGTTTAACTATACCTTTACAATATACTTGCTTTTCTCTAAACTCCGTGTCCATGTTTTGTATCCGAACCCTTTACATATCCACAACAACAGGCGACGAGGAACAGAAAGGGGTTCCTGAGAACCTTACAATCGGCGTTAAAAGTGGCGACGTAGTATTACATGTGTTTTAGAACTGAAAAAGACAAACGTAGAGAAATCAACAGCGGATTCACAAGCTTACGTCTCAGTTCTAAAAACTAGTATAAACGACAGACAAAAAATAAAAAGACACGTAAAATCAACGTATCTTCTATAAAAGAAGAAAAGTTTAGTGACTTTTAATGTAAATCCGGCACAGTGTTAATTCTCAAAAAGAAGGGAATATATTATATGTTCCTCTCTTTCCAAAAGAAGCAAGTACCCGCTTCCTAAAGTAACAAAATTAAACTTTTTTCTGTTGACTAAAGTGCTGACCGTACATTCTAGAGAGACGTTAAAAGCATACTATAAAAAAGTATTTATTTTATCGAATTAAAACGTGTGTCATACTTTATTTTTACAAACAATATTACGTTAACAGCCTAATATAACAGAAATAACTTTTAAAGGCTTTATTCTATAAATACATCTTAAACATTTGGAAGAGTGTATGGAAACTATGACATAACTTTTGAAATACCAAATGAAACAACATGTAGAACAAGAAAAGCTGTATAAAGACTCATGGAACAAAATAGAAGCCGAAGGAAGATTTCAGGAGAGAAAATGAAATTGAATAGAGACAACTAAAAATGAGCAAAGATTTTAAAAAGCTACTTCTAGAACCGCCTCAAAAACTAGTAAAACTAAAAAGAAGTCGGCGAAAGGCTACAAAACAGAAAGAAAGAACAGTAGAAACCAGTCAATACATTGAATAACTAATGCAAACAATATAGCAGAGGGGGCAAATACTGAGAGCGAATATGCTTTTTTTACAGAATGCTGCTTCGAGTGCAATCGGCAATTTCACTTATTCCCCAGATGAGGATACACCTTTCCGTTCATATTTCGCAAGATATAAAAAGCTAGAGTAAATAGACTGTGAAAATTTGGCAGACTTTAAAAAGGTTCCCCTACTGATCCGAAAATTATGATACCACTAAACATATTAAATTCGTGGACTTAATTGTACCCCGAAAAACTAGCGAGTTGATTCTTTTATTAAGTGGTTTAACTCTGAACATAATTACTTAGCCTAAAAGCAGATGTGTTCCACAAATGGTGCAAGTGTTTGAATTTACTCAATAAAGATGCCGGAGACCGCGCGACCTTTGTGACCCTCGTTATTAATCACTGTGACGATTTCAAATTTGCTGAAATTAGCGCGGATAACTTTTAATGGTTAATTTTCGCAGAAATAAGACGTGTGGTTCTAAACAGCTTTAGAAAGTTCAACAATTATAACATCACAAAAATTAGCCGAAGACTGCAAGAGATGTATAAGGGTATAACAAGATTCTAACAATATTAAAGAGTCGAGCATTGCGCATATAAAAAAAGTACGTCAACAATTACATTTGAACTCTCTTTCAAACACAACTCAAAACAAAACGATAGGTTATGTTCAGGCTCCTACAAACTCAAGCAATCCTAATAAAAACAGGATAAATTATCGCCTAGTCTCTGTTACCATTGAGTAACGGATTGCAATACCATTTTAAAACCTGTCAACTTGTAATAAAGTCGAACACAAGTGTTTATATTGCAAAATGAATAGAGAAAATATATCTCGGATTAAATTCACAAAAACGTACGAAAAATATGGCAAAATTATAAGTGAATATGTACAGGTAAAAACAACTGAATACAAATGTAAAAATACAATTGGATGGTTACGACGTGTCGATTATCAACATGCATAGAGAGAGAAGGTTGGGAACACTCACCATGCTAAACACACAAAATAACCAGGACGAAGACGTGTGAAAAATTAAATGCGAGGGTTAATTATTACTGACTCTTCTTTACGCAAGACTACCAAAAAATTAAAAATAATAGTATTATAATTTACCAATAATTTATTTGGCACAGGCTTCATGCAGCGGTTAAACGTATGGGGTTACCAACCAACAGTTTTGGCTAAAAATAGAAAATCTGACGACTGAGTAAGAAAAACGAAAAATGGAATTAGTTTCAAGAAGTAAAAATCGTATGAAATGGACTCAAAATAAATTGTTGGTAGAAATAAAAGCCCATAAAGTCACACAATATACGCTCCAAATAGCTTGTACTAAACTGAAAGCAATTAAGTCAAATGGCTTGTATAACTAGTTTGACATTTAAGATAGTGAACTAATGGTTTAAAGGCTTAGATCGCTAAAGTCGCAACTCAAATGTTTTGGAAGAGCTAAAGCCTATGAAATATTAAGTGACTTGTCTAATAGAAAGATGTCGAAGCAAAGTAGACATGTATTCAAAGTTTTAAAATGTGCTGCAAAACAATTAATAAGCTGGGGAATACTAAATTTGATAGAATCGCTCAGTTTATTTCATAAGAGGCACTTCAATAAAATTAGGTAACAACTATCAGACGAGCCCGACATCACTTCCCAGAAATGTTACGAGATACAACACTTTATATACAGATACCTCAATCAGATTCAGAGTAGCATCAATCCGGAAATGAAACGATAATGTGACTCCTGAAGAGGTAACGCTTGGGAAGGGGGTTATGGTACCTTACCTATACCGACTACTTTAACGTTTCCACTGAATTTGTTTTTACCGATACGTAGTCCTTATAATTCATGAATGTATAAAAAATAGAAACAAAAATTATTTTCTCTCCAGATTTTTTCGTTTCTTTTTTTGTCCACGACTCCCTATCTGTCTTTCTTTTTATGTTCTTGCTAATATTCTGCGAGTTTTTTCTCCGGAGGGGTCAACGCGTTCGAGGTTAAAAATGGGGAAGGAATCCACTATCAATGTAGTTTTAAAAAAGGGAGAAGTCACATCAGACCCCACTAACCTGAGTTTAGTAAAGAGACACATGTTGATACATTTATATCGACCAGCAACAAGGAATGGAGACCTTACATTTAACTAATGCTTATAGGCAAGATTTTAGAATAAAATAAACTAAGTTCTTAATTTCTTATTTCTGAACTGTCTCTATCTTAAATAATTGCATATATTTACGTTGCTATGTCAAGTTATAGAATATTATTTTTTTCTCAGTTTTTTTCGTTTCTTTTTTTTTGTCCACGACTCTTTATCTGTCTTTAATTTCTTATGTTCTTGCTAATATTCTGCGAGTGTTTTTTTCTTGTGAGTGGTCAACACGTTCGGGCTTTAAAGGGGGAAAGTAATCTACTATCAACGTAGTTAAAAAAAAGGGGGAAGTCCCACCGACACCCACTAGCCTGAGTGTAAGAAAAAAAAACACGTGTTGATACATTTATATCGACCACCGACAAGGAATGGAGACCTCAAATTCAACTAAAGCTTATAGGCAACATTTTAGATAAACAACAGCTAAGTTCCTAAGATATTTTTCTGAACTGTCTCTAGCGTAAATAATTGCATGTATTTACGTTGCTATGACTAGTTAGTAAAATTATATTTCATCCACGTAGCGCAAGCACACAGTTGCCTTTTATACTGTAACATCATAGCTAAAGTGCGTTCTCGTTTGACTTACTCAAAAAGTAGATTAAACCCGCCCACACACCATAATTGCCGGTAAAATGTCCCCCCAACAAATATTGCTTATAATAGAGTGTGAGGGAAATTTATCTTTAGTCCTTCATTATATTTATAAGTCGGTGACTAGACTTATTCTATCTACATATATACATGTGAAGAAACACATTAATAAATTCAGGAAAAGTTTTAAACGCACACACACACACACACACACACACACACATATATATATATATATATATATATGTGTGTGGATTAAAAGAAATACTTTTTTGTTTACCTGCGGGACCTCGGAAATACCCGACTAGTAGACAGGCGCAGGCTGTCTCTCTCTTAGTGTTAGACTCGTAGACCTTGTCAGGCTATCGATCTAAGAAAGGAAAACTCTGACAATAAAACCTTGCTACTAACCACTTACGTCTTGGCAGAGAAACGTTGGTGAAGAAGGCCTCCTTAGTCTTGATCGAGAACCTTCATAGAGCTAGAATCTCGAACAATGTATCCGGTTTGCAAACCTATACTTGTTTCATTCGTAGATGGGCTCTGCCTTTAGCCCGGCTTTCGCACTCTTTCTTTGTCCATTAGCCAGGCGTATAAGTACAATCACTGAGACACCTCTAAATACACTTTGTGCTTGGCCTAGTATCCTGACAAGGGCAATGAACGCCGTCTCTCTTTTCCTCTATATGTGCAACTTGTGGAAAGTTTTTTGTCACTAAGTCTTACATGACTAGTTTGGGTAGCTCGTGTTCCGACAGGTTCAGGGTACAGGTTAGACAGCTTGTCTGGCTACTGTTTCCGACTTGTAGAAAGGCTCCCTAATTCTAAGGTAGCACTAAGAACGGCTGCACCGTCAACAGTTGCATAATATTGTGGGTAACTGTACATGCCATGTCGCGCATGGAAAGGGGCCCTACAGTTATCCCTGGTTGTCTCTCGCGAGGCCACAACCCACATGGACTAAGTCACGGCTAATGGACTGGTGGTGTGAGCTTATTGGCGCCAAACAAACACCCACTTTGCCTTCCCCTCTCTATTTCAAAACAAACCTAAATATATAAAATAAGAAACCCCAACCTAAATCAGACATCAAACAAAAAACATATTCGCCCCCGCCCTTGGGACTCACATTCACAAATATCCGCTGTCTTAGAAGCAACATAAACTCCCCAAATATTCTAGCACTAAGTGAAACGAACCTACAATGGTCAATCTCTTCTCACCACTTTTACATCACTGATTACTTTCCACTTTATAGTAAGGACTTTGACAAACATATGCATGGGATAAGAGTTAATGTTCGGAACACCCTCTCCTTCACTAGAGAACATAGGTAAGAATCAGATGACCAGCCTACATGTGCATTAGATTGGCCTTACATCACAGAGTTAGTTACTTATATTTCTTATATCGTTCTCCTTCGACACAGGTCTGTACACTGTTTGACTCTGTCGTTTTAAGCTTAGATAGAGCACTCTCCCTCGACTCGAATTCCCAAATACATGTATTTGGAGATTTTAATGCACACCAACGTGACTGGTAGTGATTCTCAAGGTTTTGAGGTTTGTGTGGCGAATGCCCATAGCCCGATCAGAAACTCTATTCAGGTTGTGGTAATGATACTTATCACCTTAAAAACTCGTCCAAAAGCTGAAGAGGCGTTGCTTAAAACGACGAGAACTATGAGACGGCTGATTTTGAATCCCTCAGGAATCACATTAGCGACGACGCATGGAGTGTAAGCCTCTCACTCCCTGCTGATAAGTGTGCAGATTAACTAACCGAACGGGTCAAAGCAGGCAATACGGATTCAGACAAGCACGATCTATTGTATATATCTTAACGGTCATATCTGAACCCATATACCATACACTGGACAAGGCAGGTGAAGCTAGGGCGTTAGCGTCTGATATATCCAAAGCTTTTGACAAGGTCTGGCATGAAGAGCGTCTCCTAAAACTGCACTCATATTGTATTACTGGATAAATATTTAATATACTTAAATCTTTTCTAACAAATCGAAAGATCCAGGTTGTTCTCGATGGCCGTTCTTCTAAGCAAAATGGCATGAATGCTGGTGTACCTCAGGGATCTATATTTGGACCTCGACTGTTCTTGATTTCCATGAATTACCTTTCTGATATCATTGCAACTGAGATACAAATATTTGCTGACAACACCACGCTCTACTCTCGTCATGTTGGCAAAACCGACGCGTACATATGTGAGGCAATGGTGTAATTCTTAAAAAAAAACCATCATCCGCCAATGTATGGAGTATTGTTGCCACATCTGGGCTGGTGCATCATCCGCTAGTCTCTCCCTTATTAGACAAAGGTCCAAAAACGAGTTGCTGACTTGTTAGGTCCTTCACTATCCACCAAGTTCCAGCCCCTGTTTAATCGCCGCAATGTTGCTTCCTTGTGCATGTTTTACAAGTTGTTCAATTGATTGTGCGCTGATGAGCTTGCTTCTCTGGTCCCCCCACGTCGTAAATTCAATAGACCAACCCGACAATCTACTACATCCCATCCATACACTGTGGAGGCCCCCAGATGACGAAGAGGTTCCTACTCCAAAAAGCTTCTTTCCTCGTGCAACTGGATTCTTGAACTCCCTCCTTGCTCCCTGCTTTCTGACATTACTCACATGCAGTAATTTAAAACTAATGTAAACAGACATCTCGCTGCACAGCTCCTAAATTAGTTTGACCCCCCTACCCAACCTTCACCCTTTTCTCAGTAGCTCTTTACATCAACAAAAAAACATGTTCGACTGCGACATAAAACGCAGGTATATTTACGCTCAATGCAATAATTGTCATCTGGTATACGTGGGTATACCCCCACGGAAACTAAATAAAATAATTGCTTAACATCAAAGAGAAATAAAACGTAACAATTCGTCTAATGCACTTTTCTCACATGCATTACAACATTATCATTTTTTAACTTGTTTACAAGTTAGACTGATTCAATTTATTGTAAACACATCTCTGGGAAAACTTTTGAATCAGCACCTATTATGAACTCTTACGAAATTAAAAAACGAAACGGCTTCTGCAATTAATTTTCCATAATAACCAAACTTATACTATTAGAATATAACTTAAATTTAGATTCAAGTTAAATCACATTCTCAACAGGACTGTGTATATAATATTGATAATAAAATAAATAACTAAAAGAATACCAAATTTAAACTCGTTACATCTCATTTACGCATAACACATTTTTAAGTATTATTGCTGTTGCTCTTGCGAAAAAAAACATTATTTTACCGTCTAAATTGCACAACATTTCTTTAATTCTGACGACTGTGTCGTGTGAAAAAAAATTCCATATAATAATACAATTACACATTTTGAATTCTAACGGCTATGATTCGTTAAAAAATAACAAAATCCTTCTTGGCACGTCAAAATCGGATCATATACTTTATTCTTACGACTATATGTCGTTTAAACCATATATTGTCATATACGCATTACACAATTTTCATTATAACGGCTATTTTTTTGTTAAACAAAAAGTCATTATTTTTACATCACACACTCACTTAACATTCTAAGTTGTTGTCTATTTCTTCAAATCAATCATACTAGAACGTCTTTAAATTAAAACAAAGCCCTTATGAATACATTTTTTTTTTTCATTTTCCATATATACTATGAGTAAACTGAGCAGGTTTCGACCACATCTATGTTACCTTACAAAGACTAAAATCAGTATATACTAATATGACCTAATTTATTATATCGCTATACCAATTTTAATCAAAATATAGTATATAACTATGTACTTGCTTGATTTTTAAACACATCTAACATGTTATGTTTAAGATTGAGGAGTCTAAATAAAACATTTAACTCAAGGAATCTTGCTTATTTGGTGTCTGATGAATATGGATCAAATTTAATGAACTTTTGAAAACAAGAATTTTCGAATGGGAAGCGGTGGTCATATTATGCCCTCTAATAACCTTCATATTACTCTAGAAAAACTCGATTGATTTTGTGTTTTGATGTATACAGTTTCTAATATATAGAGATTTTGTTTATTAGTAGTATGTTCTAATGTTGTGATGTTTTCTACTAAGAGTTTTCGAATTTGGAAATACTGGTTACTTTGCTGCGGAAAAAAACTGTCATTAACAGAACCGACTAGCGATATCATTCTTAAATGTGTATAATGCTATCTTAGTTCAGTATCAAAAAAATAATTCCCGCCAAAACAAACTATTTATATTAACACCATGGTCTTTACAAATTCCCATCAAGATGGACACTGATGAGCTCGAAAGTACTCTGGACACCAACGATTATGGCAGATTCATTGGACAATTCCACATCAAATCAAATAGCCTTAATAGGCTATTGGAAATTATCCTCACAAAGATATGCAGATATAAATTTACTTTCAGATTCAACGATAGCTGTCTTGAATAGAATATATATATATATATATATATATATATATATATATATATATATATATATATATATTCCCGCAAAAAACCCATATATAATACTTTCACATGGTATGTACCTGATTATCCTCATTCCCCTGAAGATGGACCCGGATGGGTCTAAAAGTACTTTGGACACAAATCAAAATCATGCCAAATTAATCAGCCAATTTATCCCCCAAATCTAAGTTCTCTGATTCGGACTATTAAAAGGATTTACCTAAGGATATCCAGACATAAGGTGTCTCTTATATTCAACAACACTCGTCTGCAAGAGAAGATGCTGCCTATATATATATATATATATATATATATATATATATATATATATATATATATATATATGTATATATGTATATGTATATACAAGTAACTAACTTTATATGAACAGAGTTATATATACACATATTGTTTAACACATTTAGGTGTAGTTTTTATCTTTCTCTTATTCTCCAAATTATCCCTCCCCTTTTGTCATTTCTATCTCCCTTCTCCCTCTCTCTATTTCTTTGTTTATATATGC
>OY744535.1:50920460-51042960 GCA_963556195.1 Sepiola atlantica
AATTATTTTCATAACATATTTTCTTCAGACGAGTTCTTTAGAATACTAAACTGTTGCTTCAGTTATAATTCGAAAACCCGCACAGTATCTAACGATGTGATTGAATTCCATGAGTTCGGAATACTTTCATCAACTTATTTATCAATTCTATATGTAAGTGTATACTTAAATATACCGTTTCTCATTTAGTAAACGAACCAACATACAATAAATGAAATATGAATAGACACCCACATAAGTTGTTTCTTTAATAGTAAACAAAATATATTACACATTATTTAAACCTCTCCTCAATCTATGTCAACACAATGAAATCCGATACACTAATTAGGTTTTCGAATACATTGGCTTCGTTATTTAGTATATATATATATATATATATATATATATATATATATATATATATATATATATATATATATATATATGCAAGGTGGGGCAGAGAGGGCGGATGTTTTTCAGATAATTTCAATAATTTCAAACATCTGCCCTCTCTGCCCCATCCTATATATATATATATATATATATATATATATATATATATATATATATATATATATATATATATATATATATGTGTGTGTGTGTGTGTGTGTATTACATACATAATTTCTCAAGTTTGGCATTTGTTTATGATGATGTTTTACAATGAAAAAAAAATATAATTGTTTCAAAATTTAGAATAAATTGTGATGTCATCACTTAGTATAGAGGTTTCTTATTATTTTTTATCTTTCTCCATCACTCACAAAGTTTGCTTATCACACTTTTTATCACATTTTCCCATTGTGTGCCTCCTCAATATCTGTCTTATTCTGTACACTTACTGAATTATTTATATTGTTCGTTTCCTTCTACAAGAGATCTAATCTCCCATCATTTACTCACGTACGTCGCTCTTTTTCTCACCTTCTAAACATTCAAGTACACAAAATCATAAAATACGATTTTTGTAATACACAGATGAAGAAGACTTATATAAGATAGTATAAACATCTAGCATCTGTCATTGACCACAATTTTCTTAGGACCATGTTGCCTAATGTGCCGAATAGCATGTAAGTTTAATATATGTTCTGTCTTAGGAAGCATTGCTCTCAAGAATAAGCTCTTTGTATCGAGACGCCGAAGAGGATATTGCCTTTTGTCTTAACTTTTGAGAGGAGTGGAGTTATTGCATTAGGTCTGAAGCACCTTCGACCATGAACAAATCTCAAAGAACTCACATTTGTTATAACTTTTTGTGAGGCTGTATCATTTTGACCCTTTTGTGGAGATGTCTAACATTGTCTTAGTGTTGATGAAAATATATGTAGGTAAATTTAAATAAAATATAACACTACCCTTCATCATGAGTAACAGATGCGAATCAACAGGCATTGGATAAGTCAGAAAGGGTTCAGTACAGACGGCTTTTTTCCCTGAATGTGTTGCCGCTCGAGTCGTTTCCATATATTGAACATGTGTCTAAAAGATATTTCAGCTACCAATATGAATGTTATACTGATTACTATATTAATAGGAAATAAAAGCAGAAAAATGACTATCAATCAAGGAAAATAGATTTTAAAAAGTGTGATGAATAGAATGATTAGATGCACACTTGCTTAATTGTCATAATAACTTAATAATCGGTCAGAAGACCGAATCATAATACAACATACCCATTGACCTGTTAATAAGAATATATTATATATAAATTTTCAAATTAAATTTGAAAATAATATACTGCTTCTAATCACAGCACAATATAACCAGTTAGTGTGTTATGTGTATGAGCACCCTTTTTAAATAGATATCTCATAAACCTGTGAGACAAGTAGCAACTGCTATAAATAACCTGTAAAAGTGAAAATCCTCATTTTGTATCACCTCGCTCAGTTACTAAAAAACGTAATAGGTTTGTTACTGCTTTTACTTCTAACATTTTGAACGCAAATTACATTCCGAAATTATTGATTTGATAATGTCGTGCAAGGAAAGTCGCACGAAGCAGAATAGCCATTTTTGAGCTCCGAAAGTAAATTACATTTTTCAAAGTTCCTATTCTATATTATTAATTGTTATTTTACATTTTTCTTACATCTACGTTTGCCAAGTGCTCTTTTGGTGATTATTAACAGTCTCTCTCTCTCTCTCTCTCTCTCTCTCTCTCTCTCTCTCTATATATATATATATATATATATATATATATATATATATATATATATATATATATATATATAGGGTGGGCAAAAATAAGGGTCCTATTTTTAAAAATTCATAACTTTTTTATTTATTGATTTAAAAAAATTTTTTTTTTAGAATAAGTAAAGGACCCCTTCCGAAGCAAGCATGAGCCGTATTAGCCCTAAGGAACGTACCCTCATTTAGAAAACATTATTTTTGCTTAAAAAACTCAAAACAGTGTAAAAAACAATACTTTAGTTTTTGTAAGTTTTAAGAAGTGTTTTTCGGCTAAAATTTGTTTTGTTTATTTCAAAAAATCTCGGAAGGGTCAGTCTACACACACATAAAGTTTGGTGAGTTTAACTTTTATTTTGTGGAAGTTATTCAAATTCAAGTTATTCAAATTTAAAGATAGGACCCTTATTTTGGCCCACCCTATATATATATATAGACACATTAATTATGACAATATATGTATTAGCATATTTTGTCAGGTCCTTTTTAATTGGCATTATCTTTAAAAGATTCAACTCGATGATTGTCAATTCTTAACATTAGAGCATATATACTTAAGTCAGATTTATTCTATATTTTGATAACCATGTTTTATTTATTTATTTTTTTAATTTTAATTTTTTACATTTCCCAAAAAACGGACATTTCTGAGAGATCTATTTTAATAGCCGTTTCTTTTGCCGTGACATAAACAATATTTTTTATCTTAATAACACTAGAAAATCATCAGAAAAATACACAAAGAATAACAATTCATTGAATTGAAATGTTTTGAAAGAAACCTACACAGTACGATGGAACATTGTTGGCGAAAACCAAGGAAAACAAAGAAAAAACAAACTCACAAGTATAGAAATGCTTGATAGAACGCCAGTTTGAATTTGTTCATGGCGTTCTAGCGAGCCTTTCTCTACGTGTGAGTTTGGGATAAAAGGTGACCATTAAGAAGAAAGGAAATAGTCCGCAGCCAACAATATTTTCATGATTGAGAAAACACATGTATCTGATTTCTCAAACGATGGTTCCCAAATTAATATATATATATATATATATATATATATATATATATATATATATATATATATATATATATATATATATATATCACATATATATATATATTAACATAGCTCACTGCATAAAAGACAGGCCGCTACTGTAGACATAAGGGGCTACTGAGAAGAAAGGGTGAAATTTGGGGAGTCAACCTAATTTAGGAGCTGTGTTGGGAGAGGTATGTGTACATTAGTTTTAAATTTCTGCATGTGAATAACGTCAGAAAAGCAAGCAACAGGGAGGGAACTCCAGAGTCTAGCAGCACGAGGAAAGAAGCCTTTGAAGTAGAAAGCTCTTCGGCATCTGGGGGCCTCCACAGTGTATGGATGGGATGTGGCAGATAATCGGATTAGTCTAGTAAATTTGCGTAATTAGGGCACCAGAGCAGCAAAGTCATCAGAGCACACTCCATTTAAGTACTTGTAAAACAGGCACAAGGAAACAGTATTGCAGCGATGGGACAGGGGGTGGAGCTTGGAGGATAGTGAAGGACCTCACAAGTTGGCGACTCTTTTTTGGACCTTGTCTAAAAGGAAGAGACTAGTGGATGATGCACCAGTTCATATCTTGCAACAATACTCTATGCATGGGCGGATGGTCGCTTTATAGAGATATAGGATAATGTCAGGTGTGAGAAGTTAACTGCCACAGAAAAGGAGGCGCACCTTCTTTGCAGCAGCCCTTGCAATTTTTTCTAATGTATTTATTCCAATTACTGCTATCTGTGAAAGTAAGGCTAAGGAGTTTGAATGACGAACTCTCAGGTAGGGTGCTATTTACCATGACAATCGGTGGTTGAAGAAGTTTCTTGTAGTTATTGAAGGAATGTACCTTAGTCTTTGCGGCATTAAAAGTTACCATCCATTTTTGACCCCATTCTACTAAAGACTGGAGGTCATTTTTTAAGGATTAAGCCATTGCCTCAGATATGTACGCGTCGGATTTGCCCACATGACGAGAGTACAGCATTGTGTTGTCATCCAATATGTCTATCTAATTCGCAATGGCATCAGGGAGGTCATTTATGAAAATCAGGAACAGCAGAGGCCCAATAATAGATCCCCGGGGTACACCAGCATGTATTCCATGTGGCTTAGGAGAACGACCATCGAGTACAACCTGCATCTTTCGTTTTGTTAGGAAGTTGTCCAGTAATACCATATGAATGCAGTTTCAGGAGTAGCCCTTCATGCAAGACCTTGTAAAAGGCCTTGGATATATCGAGCGCTACAACCCTATCTACCGCCCTATATATATATATATATATATATATATATATATATATATATATATATATATATATACGCATAGATATATATATATATACGTATATATACATATATATATATATGTATATATATATATACATATATATATGTGTGTGTGTGCGTGTAAGTATTTTAATTGGTGTATGCATAGTATACATATATACATATTTATGTAGAGTGAGACACAGATAAATAGAAAGTAGGAGAGAGACAAACAGAGACAGAGAGTAAGAGAGAGACACATAGAAAAAGAGAATAATCTCAAATATAAATGAGTCAGGTTCAGATAAAGCACGTGCCCTACCCATCCCAATAATGGCTTTAGACTTTCAATAATCAGAGCTGCACTTAGTAGCATAACCATTTTCGAACTTCGAAGCTCAATGAAACATTCTGAAGTACCTATCAATATTTTGTATTGCTCTTTTCCTATACAGATTCTGTACTGTTCTCGACCATATCCTCATAGTCATGACGCAGTACTTTTCCCATGTTCAAGTGCCCAAATCTATGTATTTAGAGAGTTTAATGCTAACTGTAAGTATTGTCTCGAAGCTGGTAAATGCACGCATAACTTCATCTATTACACATTTCTTTTCAAAAGTTGTTACTTTCACGACCAGCATCCCAGGTCGTTATGCTCAGCAGGACTCACTACTCGATCTGTACTTATCAACCCTGCTTGAGGCTTGTGCGACGGATTCGCAGAGACCACGCGGGGACACTGATAACCCTGTGATAATAATTAATATTATTCAAACCTCCAACCACAACTAAAGCGGCGTATCTAAAAACGACGAGATGCTACCAATGTGTTTTTTGGGGAATCCATAAGAGTGGTTATCAGACATGCCTCATGGAAAAACGTATATTTTGCTGCTGAACAGTGCACAAACGAGGTATATAATTGATTAAAGCAGACATAGAAGCATATGTCCCAACGCGTTCAGTATATAGTAACCACCACTCGTCCCAATGGCTCACTTCGGTCTGTACTTCTGATAGTACGCATATTGCGTCAAATACAAATGGACACAAAATCATAGCACCAGGAAACGAATGTAAGAGTATAATAGATGCTTGGAAAATCATATATTATACTGGTGAGATGACCAGAACACGCATTAAGTGGCAGAAATTAGGAACTGGAAACTTAATTAATGGCAGTCGACAATTCGCACACAATCCAAATAATACAAATTAACTATCTAAAACTTAAAAAAAGAACTACTATTCGTCTTCAACTACTTCTCGTTTACTTTTGCGAATTTAAAAATGTGTTGATATTGTAATGTATAAAAGAAATTAAACTAGCGCACCAAAATTCAACCCACTTTTTCTTAAACTTTAAAGGAAACAGTTTCTTCTCCTATTCCATTTTTATGTATGACTAGTATGTTTTTACTATCCCATCCGTCATCTAAAAAACTATTTTTACTTTTGAGAAATATTTTAAAATTACGGTTCTACTTTTATGTGAAATAATATTTAATTTTAAAGAAAATAGTCACTTGTTTTTAATAAATATTTAGTCCGAACATTCTTCTAAGTAATACACGAACACTTTTTCAGGCTAAAAAGATAATATTGAAAAAAAGACGATAGTTTTTTTTGACAAATATGTTTTTAGATTTTTGGCCAACAGATTAAGCTTAAATGCTTGCCCAGAGATCCGTTGTTAACTACACCTTGAAATATACAAACAACTTTCTCCCTTATTCCCCACAACGTACACAGTCAAAATTTGATGATATGATTATATGTCCTTCCCATATTGTGGATATCAGGAAAAAACGTTGACAACCCCTAAAAGCTATAGTAATACAAATACTTTGTTCAGCTGGCCCCTTTATTTCCAATACTCTATATGTTCTTTATAGAATCTTGTTTTTCTGATATATTCAGAATTACCTATGTGCTACGTTTGTTCAGTGAAAAACTAATCAATAAAAGTATCGTCTAATCAGCTTCTCCTGATCTTTGCTAACATCTTTGAATCATTAATTAAATTAGCGATAATGCACCATCTCGTACATCCTGAAAAGTTTCGGGACATCAGTACTGATATCGGCAAGCCTGCTCTACTCTAGATATCGTAACGGCCATGTATGAAGGCATATCCTATACAATTTATAAGTCAGACAAAGCTAGGGTGATAGTGCTTAATATATATTAAAGTTATTGACATAGTCATGCATGAAAACCGACTAACACAAATTAATTCGTAAGGTATGACTGGACAACTAATTTATAGGATCAGATACTTCTAAGTTAAATAAAGGTTAAGGTTGTCTTCGCTGACTGTATATAAAAACATCATGAGTCAATATGTATTTTCTACGGGGGTCGATAGTTGGACGTTTATTATTCCTGATTTTCATCAATAACCTATTTGATGCAATTGCGGCCGAGATGTATATATATATATATGTTAGAAACACTACGCTTTATGATTGTCATGTCGGCAAAACGCACACCCATATACTGAAGACGACGGATGGATTCTTAAAAACCACGTTACATGACGGTTCAGAATTATAATTCGTCGGTCTAACATTCACAGATACTGGAACAAATGCATACGTTATACTGCTAATCTCTCCCCCTTACATGATGTCGTAAAAGAGCCTCTTTTCTGTCAACCAAACTCTAGCCTTAGCCCTATCGCTGCGGTGTTGCATCCCGTTGCCTATTTTACAATATTTGAATAGAAAGTATTCTGACGAACTTGCAGCAATTGTGTCATCTAAACATAAACATCCTAAAAACACGATAATAAACAAAAGCCAACCCAGTAACTAAAAACTTTCCTAGATACCAGAACTCTTTCTAATTTTAATAGGTTTAAAAAATCGTCATTGGAATTATGACCCTGGCCTCTGTTTCCAACAATGCACTAAAATACATACATTTAAACGTAAAATGAATAATATATATCGCTGCTTAACCTACCCCTATAAATGTGTATTTTAATTCACATGAGCTTATTTTGCTTCTGAATTCTTCGTTTACACAAAGCCAAGAAAACATATCCTTACTCATATATTTCATAGGGGTTTATACACATTTTTCACTTCCTATAATTCGTATTTACTATAAAATATTTCCACAAAAGAAAACGATGTATGCCACTTCCTTTTCGTATATGTTACACATTCACATTAATTTTAGCTACAGTTTCAAAACTTACTTAAGTAAAAACGTCACATTTAATTGACAGTCTTCCGTTCGATTACGGTACATTCTGAAAATGCATTCAAATCATTGCAAGCTTTAAGTTATAAAAAAGTATTTGATTCTGTTAACCTTTTACCTATTCTTAATTATACCATTTTAATAAAGATGACATAGTTCTTTTAACGGGAAACATTTTATTTTGTATCCTTTGTCAGATAACACATTTTTAAAAGTAATTTGTGTCATCTTCATGTTTCATTGTAATTTCTACTATGATAACGGATTCAATTCTTTCAATTTTCGTATACTTTTTAATAGAGCTCACTTGTAGACTGGTAACCGATAATTGAGCAAGTCGCACGCGATCACATCAATAGCCATATATACGTAGCTTAAAAATAACTTAACATATGCAGAAATTAATTATGAGCTTCTTACTTCTGAGTTGCATTTTTTCTTGTTTAAAGTTAATATCGAGTGAAGAAGTATCATCGTGACCTGAAATGTGTTCGCCGACGAAAATATTTACGGAGTGAAATCTCATCGGCTTGGCACGACGCCACATCCTCGAGTACGATAGCACATCCCGGTCAAAAGCAGCTGTTTACAATTGCGTTTAGCCCACATTGTCTGTAAATCCTCACAAGCGTGAAGTCTGCTCACTGACCGCACCCAGATTTAGGTTACTTATTAATTCTCAACATGTAATTTATTTTCTTTACTCTGAAAAAAGAGACCATGATCACTAAACATTGAACACTTTAAAAAAATGTGGTTAATACATTTTATATTAAAATAGTATGTTGGTTTATCACTACATCTCGGGATCACAAAACTTTAATCGCCGGCGCTTAGAATTACGCTTTTTATCTGTATTACGGGGTTTTGTTTTATCGACTGTATAAAGAGAGAAATAAATGCAAGTGGGGTCAGGTGAAAGTTCATCAACATGAGCCTTTTTTCAATTCGAGTAACACGATATGTTGCGAAAAAAGCATTATTTTCCGCCAACCTAGAAAAGAGCGAGGTTTCATTATTTTATGCGATACTATAACATAATTATTGCGAATTATGCATACATATGTGCTGTCGTACTATTTTAATATGAAATAAATAGTCATGTATTGTCATATATAACACTTACGCCTGAAATCGACATGTTAAACGAACACAACTGAAAACAGTTTTTGCCCACACAAAATATGTTAACTCTAACTTCATTTCAATACATGATTCTCAAAGCAAGATTCTGTAGCATTATTACTGATTGAATCATGCACTAAAGAAAATAGATCACCAAATAATTAGTTTATATTGCAAGTAAATTGGTCAAATAAATCTGGGCTTCCTTTCGACTATCTAGATTGCATCCAGCTTGAAGATATATCCATTGCTACTGCAGCGATATTGTGAATGTAGATACCGATATCATAAGATTAAATTATATATATATAAAAATAGATGTGTGCACTTGTGTGCATCGTATATTGTAACATTTCAACGTGTGTACCATATCACTGGAACGCATATGTGTGTTTCTGGTTATATAGCTGAATCTGCATTAGGTAAGTATAAAACACGCAACACCATCTTGTTGGAATATTTGTTTGTCAACTAACTTTCAAAACGATCACACACCGGTTGAATGTTTCATATTTTTTTATGTGTGTTCGCACTTCTTTTTTAGAAGATAATGTTTATTGACGTCAATCATGACTACCTAGTTGTATATCATTATGTTAAGGGTCGCTTTTGTGTAGCAAAGAGATCGGTGAGAACGCTTCAGACTGACATTGTATTTTATCTTCGTTCATTCTTCCAATTCCTGATAATTTATCACGTGCTCAAAGTTGTTGACAACAATCGAATCAACACCATTTAGACCAAGTTATTTAACAGATGTATAAAACGCGTTAGAGTCTGTGTTTCTAACTCCAGACAAAAAGTTTCTATCCATAAAAAATATTTCAAAAATTAACATTGGTGTATAAAATCTTTGAGAGGTGCGTTTCGGAAACTTAAGAACTTACAGAAACAATTGATGACATTTCGCTCTATTCCATTATTTGGGGAATAATTCGAATTACTTACAACAAAACAATTCACGTAAATCAAAAACAAACTAAATTTAAATGGGATGCGTCGCTGTAAATTTGAATATGATGCTAGTATTATTAATAAATAGTCATAAAATTGTGTGACTAATTTCAATGACGAAAATAAAAAAAGACATTATTTTCTTACGAAACCTATACATCGAAAATATATTACTAATATTAATCTCGCTCAATCTGCACACATTCAAACACAGTAAAGGCCATTATATACTTTAATACTGTTAGTTCGTCTATAAATTATGAAGAATGATATCATACATTATAGACTTTCGATATCATACAATCACAAAGGTTCAGAGTGAATTAATGTTTATATTATATTCACACTGAATTCAACATCGAGTATGGCGATACCTTTGCTGAACAGGATATCGCATGCTGAAGGGTAAATGCTATCGAATTTACATCTGAAAAGCATTATAACCTTGGCATATTAAATGTTTTCGCGGTTGATTGTCTCATTTCACCGGTGGACACATTGCAAATTCAAAGGTATATATGTTAATATGTGATGCCGATTGTCTTCTAATTATCGATTTCTCTGACTTATTATTCTACTTTTTTTTAGTAGTGAAAAAAATTATTGTTGCCCCGGAGAAATAACTTCAAACGTCTGAGGTTGAAGAAATCGTCCATGCCGCTCATCTTTTTTCTTTCACTTATTTGAGATACTTTAGTAATTTCAGTCATGTTTTGATGTTATTATAAATGGTATTTAGTGAAAATAATTTGTTATTTATTACATTTGTCTTTATATCTCTCAGATTTAAATTTTGATATCCACTGTCTTTGTGTATATATAATATGTCAAATGAAGCCATTCTATTTTTCTACATCTATATTAGTGACTCTTACAAATCGTTATGTTATTGTGACAAGTACATTTTGTTTGGCCCGCTCTACAATGTATTTTGTAATAATACATCAACATCCAAGATATTTATTCTTTTAAATTTAGTTCACACAAATAATGGTGTATTAATAGTTGAACGGTTCTCGTTATATTGTAAACAATTATTTAATGAGTAATAGTTACAGTTGTATGTGTTACCTTTACTTTTTTAGTTCAGTTTCGTATCGTTCTTGTACAATTACGTCTAGACCCACAACATAGACACATCGTTCGAAGGGTAAATTCTACAGTGACTACAGTCTATTTCTCGAAGTGGGTTTATTTGATCGTTAGTCTCATATAAATTATTATTTTTTGTTTATGGTTATATTTTCTGAGTTTTTTTTTGCTTATTTCATTACTGTACACCCAAGCGGAACTGTTTAGCACACATGACCCATTAATACCAACTGCACTATTAAAACTGCATATATTCTTACAGCGACAAGTTACATATATCGAACATATAGTGTATATTTGATATTGAAACAAAGTGTTTTTTGTGACGGGTAATACACAAATATAAAAAATGAGATGAATTTCATTCTGTGTAGATCAACAATAATAAGTCTATTTTTATATAAATACAACTCAAATAGAAATATTTAAAAATGAACAAACCATTGATTGTCTCAAACTGAATTAGTATTTTACTCTTGTTGTTCCATTACTGTATGGGCATACACATCTGCTCCCTAAAATTTGTTTTTGATCAAGGTGCATAACTCAAGAGTAAAATTTATTACTCTTTCACCACTATTTTCTTATATAGAAATGTATTCTAATACCTCCCATTTTACCTTAGCACCAGTAATGTTTTTTTCCGTGGTCTGAGCTGTGTTGGAGTTGAACGGTGTTTGATGCGATCTGACGTCTTAGAAAAATATCTATTTTAATTGTACTGCATGACGAATGTAATGTGTTGAAAACAATTACATGTATCCGATAATATTTCAAGTGAAAACATTATTTTGTGTGTTTTGCATGTTTGGTTCTATGAAATATGAGGGTCGTAACTAATGTGCATGTCGAACCAACACATACTACTGTTGTCATAAATATAGGGTGGGCAAAAATAAGGGTCCTATTTTTAAAAATTCATAACTTTTTTATTTATTGATTTTTTTTTGATTTTTTTAGAATAAGTAAAGGACCCCTTCCGAAGCAAGCATGAGCCGTATTAGCCCTAAGGAACGTACCCTCATTTAGAAAACATTATTTTTGCTTAAAAAACTAAAAACAGTGTAAAAAACAATACTTTAGTTTTTTGTAAGTTTTAAGAAGTGTTTTTCGGCTAAAATTTGTTTTGTTTATTTCAAAAGATCTCGGAAGGGTTAGTCTACACACACATAAAGTTTGGTGAGTTTAACTTTTATTTTGTGGAAGTTATTCAAATTCAAGTTATTCAAATTTAAAGATAGGACCCTTATTTTGGCCCACCCTGTAGTATTTCCTGTTTAACGAAAGATGTAAACCTGTGTAAGCTTATCTTAGTAAATCAGATAGTCCTTTGAAAATGATGTCTTTTCCTAGTTCGAATGTGCGACGCGCTACACAATTATGGCGGTTGAACTGATCTTCTATTTCTGTATTTCCTTCACGGTCAAAATAGAGGGTCAGCCGCAAGCAACGACTTTTGCCATTTAGGTTTAGTATAAGTTTATCACTTCGATAGAATATTACTATAATGTGTGATGTTGTTCTACTCCTTTGTAAATTTAAAAGTGATGCCTTTAAAGAAGCCACAAAACGCTCAACTTTTCCCTACAATTGAGCATGAAATTTCGGCGTGCATATATGCATGATGTTATTGTACTTGCAGAAATAAGTAATTACACTGAAGTGAAACCACTCAGATACGATCAGCTGAAAATGGGTTATAATTGTATAAACGTTTCATCGTAAGTTATGAAGTTTATTTGAAAATTGTGAAGCTATTTTATGTAAGAATCTACTATCAGTAAAACATAATTCCATCAATGAATCTTGCAAAATCAACAGTTATGCGTACACTAAAATAATTTCTAATTCAACAGTTTATTAAATGAGTGAACATGGTTCATGTTAGTTTGACTTCGAAAATAATACGATTCAATCTAGACAATGCCTAGGTTTTGTGTAGTATAAAACGACTTTTGAACTCTCACCAACTAAATGAAAGCATCACGAAAATAATTTTTTCAACATAATTTCAACTATTTGATTTAAAAAATATATATATTCTGTTTAATGTAACAGGTAGATCTGTGCATTTAAGAATTTGTTTAATCCAGTGGAATAATTATCTTATATTCTAAGTCTTGCATTTCCAACAATTGTAGCTGTCCATGCATAGTAATCCGTTGTCTGTAGTACCCATTCCTCTCTCAGACGTTCCAACTCTTTGTTTATGTTCATTATTTCAAGTGCAGAATAAAGTATCGGATGTTTATGTGTGAACATCGAGTTTACATTAGACTTACATTAAAGAATCGCCTTTATTCTTGTACAGAACCCCAGACTCTCTTGAAAAAAACATTGATAAATTTTACGTTGAGTATTTCGCTAATATGGTTTTCAATATAAGACAAAGAGAAGATAGTAAAAGTGTTAAAACAGGCTCCAGATGGACTTTTAAAAGGTTAAACGCTCAATCAAAGCCAATGTAAATCGCAATTATCTGAGAGATAGGATGTATCAGTAAATGTTTTACTTCAAAAGACACACATTATGCTATACGATGTTTTTCTCAACGCCTGTTTTGTGTTTCTTTTGTTTCATTCGAAGTTCCAAGAGATCAAGGGGTCAATTTTTGGGGCTGACTTTTGATCTTTATATGAGATGCATAGCTATTCGAATATTTCATTTGAGTTATCCCTTACTTGTCAGCCATTGAATTACTGAAGACGTTTATGAACATATAATACACTGCCTCTTACATTAAGGTGCGATGCCTGTTAGGATACTATTCTATCATCCCAAGAAAGTGAGTCATAGCGTAAAGGATGGTCGAATTGGTTGAGAAGAGATATAAAACTATCCTCGCAGGAAGAGGTAGCGTCTGGAAGAATTGTCTGATTACTACTTCACCTACCCTATAATAATTAGGCCGTAATTATTGGGAATGATGACAACAAAAGACTATCGCCGAGAATTGCGCATTAAGGGAGTGCGTTAATTTCAAAGAGTATTGCAAAATAAATTCAGCGTTAAAAGATAGTACACGAGAAATAATAGTTGTGTTTCTGATTCAGAGAGACAGACACGGAATCTATGTTGGTCATAGATGTTAGAATGTTATTTAGGCTGCCAATTTAGGCAGTCCGATATAAGCCACCTAGTTACACCGCACAATTCTCGACGGCCTTAACCGGAATATGTCCAAGTATGACATCATTTAAGTGATACGCAATAAGTCCATACACTAAACGCGCTAAAACGTTGTACAAAACAGATATTTATATATTTTGATAACCTGTATTTTATTTGCTTGTTTTTTACCGACAATATAGGCATATGACACAATGCTCGAGGCCATGTCGGCGAAATATGAATCAGAATGATTCACTGGCGTCCAAGATCATAAATATTCGATTTTCAAAGGGAAATATTATGATTCTCTCAACACTTTTCAATTTCCTTTTTGCGAACTGAAAAGCGTTAGAACGGAAAGAAGCCGATAAAATGTATTACCTAGACTCGTGGTTAACGATACGACAAAAAGTACATATGCGAATAACAAAAAACTACTTTCATAAAACTAGTATTCACATGTCGAAGAATAACGGATTTTTTTTTTAAATAGTCATAAATATTTCATGTCTGGTTCTGTGAAATATAAATCCCATAGCCTCATGTAGAGTTTATTTTGTGTGTGCATGTTTTCTTTTTAAATTTTCTTTGTTTTTTTTTATTTTCGTTGGAGTTGTTGCATCCTACTGGATGCTAGATATTCATAATTCAGATACCCAAACTTAGAGATCTTTTTAGAATTCTAACCGTCTTTTCATTAACCGGGTATATTCGCTTGGAAGCTTTTGAAATTCTTTTTCATTGTCCCCGTAGGTTTTATAATTAGAGAGATGGCGGAAGTCTCTTTAATATCCAGTTTCATTTAATATCGTACATTATACTGTAGTATTTAGCATCTTATAATTATCAGCTTTGTTTATACCATCATTATTAGAGATGCTGTCTTCAAGTAGGGGTGTTACTTACTTCCTCTTGTGTAATCTCACTATATCAGGTTGAATAGCTCCGTTGTCTGGATTTGTACATCTAGATATCGCATAGAAACAGTAAATGGTATATGACTTACTTACAACAGTGTTATTCTGATATATGTTCGTAGAACCTGCTGTTACACTGGATATACTATATATTTACATATAATCCAGGTGATATATTTACACAAATTAGTGTGTAGCACAGTATAGTAGTCTTACACTAGCAGAAACTTACAACTGGATGTCAGATTGCTCTCTACGACTGCGTGGCAGAACCTTCACTTGTTGTTGATACCACTAATCTTCTTAAAAGCATTAACCATCATGCTTTTATTAAAGGCAGCCACTCCTATTTTCTTTTTGTCATAGTTGAGCTATTCTATTTTAGGTCAGTCTACAGTGCCTTCTTTATCTATATATTCTGGGATAGTTGTCCCAGAAAATATTTTGCACATTGTAGGTTGTCCAATGCTTCAGTTTCTACTATGGAAAGTATTCGTGGGTTTCTGGCAGCTCTATTTGTCTATTTCAGTGTTTGGTGTTTCTGCTTCATTCATGAATGATTCATTTCAAAAACCTCTGCCCAGTTTTTTTAGTGTGGGATGTTTTACTCGCTCTTGTCTATTATGTTGATGTACCATCATTGAGTTTCAGTTCTAGTTCTAAGAGTTCATCAGGCATGCCAGGTTGCTCTCTACGACTGCGTGGCAGAACCTGCACTTATTGTTGTTGATACCACTAATCTTCTTAAACACATTAATCATCAGCATGTTTATTGTTAATTTCTGAAAGACCCAAACGTCCAGCTCGTCTGGGCATACACAGCTTTGCTAGATACTGGTTTCTGTACCTTACTCTGCACAGCGGTAACCTTGTTCTTTTTTTAGTGTTTAAGCCTGGTAACATTCTTTTGTGCTAAGTCAGTAATGGCCAATTTTTATTTTATAACTGATATATAAAGTTGGTTAATGTGAGTAATTTTGTTTTTGTTTGTAAGCTGTGTTTTGCAGATTTCGCTTACACGGTGTACATATTAATTTCTTATTACTGTCTTGTCTTGGCATGTTAAATTAATGAAATGTAATCTTTGTTATTTTTAATGTTTTAGTTATAATATGTACATCTTTAAACTAGATCTAAGGGGTCACTTGGCACATATTCCCAGGCAAAACATTATTTTAATATATTTGGGAAAAATATGTAAAACATGCAAGAGTAGATTAGGAGTCAATCTTTGAACTGGTGAACAGCTTCAGGTGACCCATTAAGAGCAGGTATTTCACTTATTTTTGTGTGGCTTGTTTTCGGTTCTGGCTTAGATTGGAGGCATCCTGGACTTAATTTAATCGATTGCTAATCTTAAGAGTAAAGGTGATGAGTTTATCATTAGAAGATCTGTCTTCGGATCTTGACATCAGGAATTATTATTATTGTTTCATTGGTGCGGCATAATGGCGTGGTCGTTTGCGACATCTTTATGTGGGCAGCTAGGTTTTTATTACTATATATATAGGGTGGGCAAAAATAAGGGTCCTATTTTTAAAAATTCATAACTTTTTTATTTATTGATTTAAAAAATTTTTTTTTTAGAATAAGTAAAGGACCCCTTCCGAAGCAAGCATGAGCCGTATTAGCCCTAAGGAACGTTCCCTCATTTAGAAAACATTATTTTTGCTTAAAAAACTCAAAACAGTGTAAAAAACAATACTTTAGTTTTTGTAAGTTTTAAGAAGTGTTTTTCGGCTAACATTTGTTTTGTTTATTTCAAAAAATTTCGGAAGGGTCAGTCTACACACACATAAAGTTTGGTGAGTTTAACTTTCATTTTGTGGAAGTTATTCAAATTCAAGTTATTCAAATTTAAAGATAGGACCCTTATTTTGGCCCACCTTGTACATTATATAATTCAAGTAACCGTAGTTGCAATAAGTAGGGCACACTATTATATGACGATCAGCAATCTATTCATGTTATGCTTATGTGTCTCTCCCTGTTCCTACAGATTTTAAATATATTCTTGTTAATAAATAACTGTTAACTGGCACAGACACACTTCGTCATGTATCCTTGTGATTCTTTATCGACGTATGCTCCAGACTAGCGGTGTTCATAGATGGTGTCGTCAACCATTTGGTCGTGATACATCAGATTAGTCTGTATGTATTAGGCCGTAGTTTCACACTAGTGTCGGATATGAGAGTTGTATCGCTTTTTTCTAGCTATTCTGGTTTATTCTTCACACCCAACAATAGTATTGGAAAGCAACAACTAGATGTGCTATGAGGTGATGTTACTTGCTTCATTTAGTGATTGGGCAGGTTGTCTATGAAAGGTTTATTATGATTATGGACTCCATATATGTTTTGTCTTTATCATTCAAGGTGTTATTACTGGGCATGATCTTTCCAGCGTGTTTTGATTATTTTTAACTATATAGAAACAATAGTGTTTTTTTTATTACAAAACAATGACTCTAGTGGTCTACTAACTCTTGTTGTTCAGATGACCTTTTAACGGTTATTGTTTAGCTTTCATGAGATTCCTGTAGAGTAGGCTCCTATTCATTCAATTGTTTATTTTAAATGTTAGCTTTGTTTATTTTATTATCGCTATTTTGCATTGTTTTGGCAGGTGATTGTATCTTGCAAGTCAACCTCTTCGCAACGTTTCGCGTTCCTGCTATATTAATCTTATATGTTGAACAGAGTCTACAGATCATTTTTCAGACGCCTTCTCACTGTAGGAGCTGCAACGAAATTATTTGATCTGAGATAATTAATTTCTGCATATGTTAAGTTATTTTTAAGCTACGTATATATGGCTATTGATGTGATCGCCTGTGACTTGATCAATTATCGGTTACCAGTCTACAAAGGAGCTCTATTAAAATGTATACAAAAATTGAATCCGTTATCATAGTAGAAATTACAATGAAAAATGCAGATGACACAAATTACTTTTAAAAATGTGTTCTCTCACAAGGATACAAAATAATATGTTTCCCGTTAAAAGAACTATGTCATCTTTATTAAAATGGTATAATTAAGAATAGGTAAAAGGTTAACAGAATCAAATACTTTTTATAACTTAAATCTTACAATGATTTGAATGCATTTTCAGAATGTACCGTAATCGAACGGAAGACTGTGATTTAAATGTGACGTTTTTACTTAAGTTGTTTTTGTAACTGTAGCTTAAATTAATGAGAATGTGTAACATATACGAAAAGGAAGTGGCATACATCGCTTTCTTTTGTGGAAATATTTTATAGTAAAGACGAATTATAGGAGGGCGAGAAATATGTATAAACCCCTATGAAATATATAAGTAAGGATATTCTTTATTGGCTTTGTGTAAACGAAGAATCCCGAAGCAAAATAAGAAGAAAATAAAAAAAGTTAACAAAAGAAACACAAGAAATAAAACTGATAATTGAGAGGAGGAGGAAGAAGAAGACGAAACATGAAACGCTATTAGCAGATAGAAAGAGTGAGTAAAAAGAAAGAAACACAGCCAAGGGAAACCATGGTAGAAGAAGAGATACTGTAATAATGATAGTTTGTTTATTGAAGATATCAAGGCGCTATTTATACTAAAATATTGAGACTAGATGGATACCTCATATAACATTTAGATGATAGGGTTGTATAATCGTCTGAGCAAATGAAGGGAATTGACCGACGGATTTTCTATGTTTCTTTATCCTTTTTTTAAAAGAAGGTGACTTTCGTATTTTTGTTAAAATAGGTGATACAAACAATTTCGATAACTAAATGATCGATATGTCAAGAAAGCGTTACAAAATAGAACTTTAGTACAGATTATCCGCTTCAGGACAATGCAATGAGCTGTAGAATACTTTAACGTACCAATCAATAATGTTGAACGGTTAGCGCTCGCTAATAACTGGATATAGGCTGGATAGATACTCGATATAACATAAAAGAATTGGTGTTAGATCTAGCTTACCGGGTGAGGAAGCGTTGGGACTGGTGGGTCTCGATAAAAGACGTCAGTTAAATTATATAGGCAGCAAGAAATATAGCCATTTAGGAACAAAGCTACTACAGGACAGGTGCGACATTCGCACAGAGTAGGGAAACAAAATAATGATCGAACATTTCATATATTATATGCAAAATATATCACATAATAAAGGCCTATAAGCTACCGAGATATAGTATGAAGTACTACATTTGCAAGATATATCGACATACTACGAGTTATGGCTCTCAGGCTCGAAAGAACGAATTTGGTATATTTTTGCGCAGATTAAAGAGAACAAAGGCATGGTACTCACTGGTATCGATAATATAATATTTAGAAGATGTATTCGCATTTGGATTTGGTAGATGATGTAAAAATCACAGTTGGTTCATTAATGATGGTTAGAATTGAAATTATTACATATGTCTTATGCCATGTTTGGTTTTCCACAATTCTGCTCCGCTACAAGCGTCTGCTGACTAAATCTCAATTCAATACATTGGACATGAGATTTCCCACGTTTTCTGTCCACTATATGTTGTCACTGTGTGCATCGTCATTGTTAAGAGGATCATAAATACTCACTCAATAATAATTCTGTGAAGAATTAAAGCGGAATATTTAAGAGTGACTTAAGATATTTTATAGATTTTAGAGCGTATGACAATCTCCATACATATGATTTACCAATTAGATATATACATATAACGACACAGAACATATTCACTTTTAAAGTATGATCATAGGAAGTTCGAAGATCAGAAATATAACGCTATATCTATAAGCCATTCAGTATCGATACAGTTTGCAATGAAAAGAACATCAGGTATCTCTCTTCACTTAGAATGTGTATTAATAAAAATTGTTCAGTCATGAAGGGTCATGATTATTCATACAGTTATAACTATTAAATCTCAGAGTCAGGTATAGAAAATAAAAGCGTGAAAAGTGTGCTTCATTATCAGGTACGAGAGTGGATTTGTCATTTTTTGTTAGTTTGCCATTAAGCAAAGTATAATCCATGACAAACTCTTCCAAGTTGTAATATACACATTATTATACATTGTGACAGTATAATCTTAACATACACTAATGTTAGCATGACTATTAAAAGAATGAGTATTGTTAATTATTTTATATCTTCGCTCAATAATATAACTCTATATTCGTGGAAAGGAGAAAAGGTAAATATGAAAGAGGTGCACATGAGGTCCTAACTTGCGATATACCTACCACAAGTACATGCTTATTAGTTTAAGCACATCCCCCTATGTATATGCCTATTTTAAACGTTGTATTTATAGTTCATATCAGAATATTCACATATCTTACGGAATTCATCGCTAGAAATTGTTTGGCGAATGTCATACAGACACAGTAAATCAAGTGTTATATCATGTAAATGGATTTCGACTCCTGGAATTTTCAAACACATTTTAGTAAATCAGACCTAGTAGTAGGGATCTATGCAAGGAGTTTAGTAGTTTGTTTACGTTTTGACTTTGTTTGATGACAATTCATGATGGAGAAATGCGCAAGAGGGTTGTAAAGAAGTTAAAATAGAATCCAGAGAAAGTTAGTTCATACATTATTATTGTAAACTATTGAAGTAGAAAAGCAATAGCGATTCAGATTAATGTTTCATCGCTTTTCTCTGACAGAGAATCTTGGGTGATGCATACTTTATTCAGATAATAAAAATGTAGCTGTACTATACACGTGCGGAGAGAATAGGCTCGCCACGTGTTATTCTAAGGTTCGGATCTGTAATCTCTTAGTAGGATAATGTCAGCTACGGGTATACGTTTATCTCGAGAATCTCTATAAAAATATGTCAACAAAGAAAGACAACGACAAATGTCGTTTACCGAGACTGAGAAGTCTTAATTAACATTTCTTAGTAGTATCGCCCACAGTGAGAATGTAACCTTCAACCTCAGAAGACTCACTCAGAACAAATTAAGCAAAGCACTTATCCGTTGTGCCATCTGTCCAACTCCTCGTATAAACCTATTGTGGATTTTTCTTAAATGGTGCTAATCTACTATTTATAATTATTGTGGTGCTTATGCAGTTTACGAACCAGGCGATTTTTTTTTAGATGGGATTTTTAAGTTACATTTAATTTTTACGGTATCTTGTATTAAATTGGTAGGTGAAAGTACAGAATGGTTAATACCCCCCCCCCCTTCATGTTAAGAATGGCTTTTAAAATTATAACGTTACTATTTCAGCCCGGTCCGTAAACTGCATAAGTTCCCACATTGTATTCAATTCTATACTAGGCCGACTTCGGAGGCCACTGTCGCCCAACAATCTAAAACATACTGCTCACACACCAGTAACGTGATCTTTTTCATTTATCTCAGAGACATTGCTTAGAAAATGTGAGGAATGAGAAAAAGTATAGGTGAGTTCTTATATTTCATATACTGTCCACTTTCGACTATATGAAAATATGTGATGCGTTAAAAAGACTATCTTGTTGTTTACATTCCAGTCATGCCTCGGTGCGAGAAATCGTCTTAGTGCATTAATTTGTGTTCTTTCCAAAGAGAATTCGTTAGAGAATAATTAAGTCAAACCGGTTCCGAGTTGCATGTGAGTACTGTCAAGATGAGTTAATTTTACTGACGTAAGATTTTGCAGTTTTCTTTGCAAGGAGTGGGCCGTTCTACCTCCGGATACAGTGCCTACTCTCCTCAACCGTTCATCAATTTGGTATTGATCCGGCTTTATTTCGCTAAACTTAGGTAATTTGTCAACGTGAGTATACCTTACTTTACACGTTCACACATTCAAGTTTGTAGTTTGATTTCATGAAAACAAATTACATTTGCTTAGTTTAAGTGTACGTCTCTGAATAGAATTTCTATCGATGATTAGTTACTTTTCGTTTAGATATATTCAAGCTGCTGAATGAGTGTTTCGGTTTACGAGATGGTCGATTAAGTTTTAGTTATAAATAGCATTTGTGCTGGTCTGTCCGAATTTGTAGATACCCTATGTATTGGTTCTGTCTAATCGATTGCTGAATGTTCAAGTATGTTTCATTAAGTCGTTTAATGATGGTATTCTTTAATTGACGTACGTCACCGGTTAATACATAACCAATGTTTATCGCTTTTACCATTACTCGTGAGCAACTTATACTTTTGTGGATACTCTATTTAAATGCTCTTTATAGAATATCCTTGTGAAATATAATAATTCTGCCTGTATGTAATTGCACTGTAGGATATTGTATATATCTTTGAACATGTACTCTCACAGAATGTATTTCCTTTAATTTAAAATGGCGACGTTGACTGATAATGGAAAAGTGGTGAAGTTAATGTTTCATAAAAACGATGATTTCGATAATCATAGTTTGTTTCTCATATTAGTAAAATATTGTTATTTCCTTAGAAACCTATTTGCACAATTGTATGTTGAGAGCAAACATGTTCTATTGATTGATGTTTGTAAATAAGCGTCATAAAATTGTGAATATATCTATGACTGTCGAAATAGTATTCATCTAAAATGCACGTTTTTCACATTTCTGGGCAAACGATTTATTTGGCAAGAATTACTATGTAAAAAAATATAAATGAGGTTTTGAAGATCAGCCTATAATTTAGTTTGTCGTGCCGACACCCGTTTTATGGATGTTTAATCATTGACTATATTGACGCTCATCATGCTTTAACCGACAAGTAAAAAAAAGATTTTCTATGTTTCGTTATCCTTTTCTTAAACAATATGACGTTGGTCTTTTCTTTAAAATGATCGATAAAGACATACTCGATAATGAAATGATCGAGGTGCCAAGAGACGTTCAGGAAATATCACTTCTAAGTATATAACCCGTGTCAGGACATTGCAATGAGATGTAGAATAAGTTAATGTACAAAACAATCATGTTGCACGTTTAGCGCTCGCAAATAAGTGGATATTTGCTGTTGTAAAACCGGATTTAAATGCTTTAGTGACGTCATCTGTGTGACAGTAATCAACACACTTTCTTTGTTCTTGGATACATCGTTAGTCAACATAAGCAATCGAATGCAATCAAAGAATTGTACCATAAGCAAACACTAATAGAATATGAAAGGAGTAACCATCATTCACTCTGAGCACATTCGTGGTTTCGTTCCTCTGGCCTTGACGCCTGACGCTAGCTTTTCCGTCGCTACCGACGGCACTTCGCCCCATGGACCTTTTGCAGACATTATGGCGCCCATTGCAACAGCTCGGACTCTCGTGTAACACATGCTTCAGCCTTTTCCTGCAAAGTCTGATCGAGCTTTTTCCAACGGGTCCTGCTCGTTCCAGCGGCTTTTGATCCAGCTCCTTCATGTAGCACTAGTTCCAGCCCCTTCCACCGGATTCTACTCCGGCTCCAACTTGCAGCGTTTCAGCAGCTTATTATTTAAATAATTGCGAAATTTCCTGTTTTTGTCTCAGCAGCTCCGACTCTTGTCCTTTCCAGTTCCCGTAGACGTTTTACCTTTCCTGTCGATCCAGACCATTGCAACGCCCACACGGACCAAACTTTCGTTAGGTATCTCCTTACACCTCAAAGACGTCCGCTTCAATTATCGTGGCACGTCTTACCATGTTGTCCATGCTTCCATAAACGTCCTTCTTGTTGATCAAGCCGTTGTTGCTGTCCTGGTTCTTGAATTGTATGTTCCCGTTATTCATGTTCCAGGGACGCTGTTGCTGTATTTCCTGCTTTCAGAGCCGTCATTCCAGATGTTCCTGTTTCCAGTGACGTCACCTCTGTCCAGACATGCAGATCGCGGTGACGTCACCAAACCATATTCCTCCAGTGTTTCTTCCATTAGTTTCATCTTGTACCTATCGTGCAATGAATATACTCTCTATTTTATACTGTTCATCTGTATTTGTACTATCTGTTCTGCTATTGCTATGTGTTAGCTTGGGTGTACTCTCTCAGTTTTAAGAACGATCACGCTGGTGACCAGAGTAGCAAACCTTCTCAAGCGTCGGCTAAAACTCCCCAAGTGACCGGCTATGCAACACGTTAACAATTATCTATATAAAAAGTCACAATGAAATTATATTAGGTCGTCTGTTTTAAAATCCACTTTACATTCTTTAGAAGAGATAATGACCCTCTAGAATAATATATTAATTTGAGAATATCTCATTTACATTTATTTAAAACAGCAAATAATCTTGAATGTTTTCATGATATTGTTCCTATATCGTGCACGGTTCTAATCACTACATATACGTATTAGTTTGATGTTATTAGCCATTCCATTCGGAATGGCGAATAAAATGAATAATACACATTCGGAAAAAGAAAATGATAAGAGTAATGGAATAAAATTACTTCAGAGAGAGATTACGACAAAGTAAAGCGAACTGGATAGGGGAGAGATATAAAATGGAATAAGGAGATGAGATAAACACACACAGTATAATATAGATTGATTATATTCTAACATTTTAATAGATAAGTTGTAGATTATGACATCACAATATACACATTTATTTAACACGGCGAATTATATGCTCTGATTACAGGAGGAAAATCGAAAGTAAATATAAAGTAAATGCAATTCGAGAAACATTTACAACAATATTTGCAGAAAACTAGGTTTAATGCATAATAACTTTGTTTAGATTTGTAATAACCTAGTAAAACAGTTGCTAAATATATTCTGCTCTATCAGATTGGAGGCAAAACATATATACTAAATCTCGCAACGTACTTTACGGAAGAAATCAGTGACAAACGTCCCAGCACATGTACACCTGACTATGTTTGCGATTTATGTTGCAGAGTCTGTTAGTCAAACTGTAGTCTACTGACTCGCATCACATCCCATGTTAGGAGCTTACTAAGTCAGGCCTAGCGAGCCATCAGCGTGCCTACAACCGGGAATTGCAAGATTGTAAGGATGCCATTTGTCTGTAAAGAGTGGCAAGACTTATGAAATATATTATTATTTATTCGAAAATGTTTGAATAAATATTTATAAATGTCCAATTGATTTTACACAAATAGCACAGAATTACAAAACAAATCTATAGTAAATATACAATTAGAAAAAGATGTGTTTTATCATGGCAACATGACCTTTTCATTTAAATTATGGTATTTAAATTATTGAACCATATTCATGTAATTAAATATGTTCTGACATATATTCAAATGTTAGATTTACATATGTAATGTTTAATTGACACAGTACTATTAGTAACGTGTAATTCATACTTCACTATATTGAAAAAGCAAATCGATTAAAGATGAAGAATTCAGGAAAACGCTTGTGAATATATTCCCGTTGTAATTTATGTAAAACCAACTTTTTAAATTATACTTCATCGTTACTTTAAGAGACAACAACGTTTTCCCTGACGTCTGCTCGACTGCTTCTATGCCGGTTGTATAACATAGCTCAAAACAATAACAACACTGTCTATATATCTAGGTAGAAGTTGACCGGATCTAGATTCTACTGCAGAAGAAAAATGTATACTGTCTCTTGACATATGTCATTCGCCATGGGCTGCTTCCATGTTTTACCATCCAACCCGAAACAATAAACGGCAATTTCTAGAGGTCTAAGTACATTAATGTAGACTGGTACTGTTATTCCCGTGTTAGTATAAGCGTCTATACTGTATGCTGTATTTTTCGACTTGATTAGTTATGTCTTATTACCATGTAGTTAGATTTGTGGACATTTTGAAATACCAAATTATGTGGGTAGAACATTACTCTACTCGTCTTGCAAGATATGGTCCGGTACTGACCTGGGTATACAACGAAATAATTTAGCCATGAACCGTTCCTTGCATTCTACGCCCAGTTGACACTGGCTTGCGATGACAGAATTCAGCAATTAAATGTAGGCTATTTATAGTTATGTCTGTTACTTCTTCACGGGATGGCTACTTTGAGAAGTTGTGTTCACTAGTATATATACTATACAAACACCGCACAAAACACGCCCACACACAACCTGAGTTATTGCGAAAAAAAAAGAAAGAAAATATGTAAAATAATGTTTTTGCTGTGAATTAGTTGATGACATAAGTTTCATTTACTGATTTTCATCTTGATTCGCCAATCACGTTAACGTGATGAAATTGTTAATCTTATATGGCTTGAAAATACTGTCCATTATAGATTGTCTTCTGAGCTGTCGATTAAGAGTATTATGTGTTTTCCTCTGTGACAGTTTAATCTCATCATTAGTTGTTTTTTGTATTTACTGAGGGTCAAACTGTCATTCGTTTTTCAATGATTAACTTTTACTTCAACCGATGCATTTAAGGCAAATAAATAAAATGAAGTAAATTAATAAAAAACTCGATTTCGATTTAAATTAAAATGAGATGTGCTTATTTTCAGACTTAACTTCATTCAAAATGGGAATTCGCTTGAGGACATGCATTCAATGTAAATTAGTTTTTTTGTACTTGTTAAATGTCATTTAAACTGATAATTATTATTCTATCAGCACTTCTAGAGTTTACGGACCGTGCTGAAATAATAACGTAATTATGTAGAAAGCGTATTCTTAACATAGGCAGCGGGATTTGTCAATTATTCTGTACTTTTATCTTACAATTTAATAAAAAATGCTTCCGTAAAAATTGAATTCAACTTGAAAATTCCATCTAAAAAATAACACAGTCTCTTAACTGCAGAATTACCATACCCTCAATAAACAAAAATGTTAACATTCTAAAAGTTTTTTAAACGACTTTCGATAAGTCTCGCATGAAGTTTAAGTGATTAAACTGTCAGTTTGCCGAAGATGTGTAAGAATATTACAGGCTAGTCGTTCGTAATTTTTTCATGGCCCACGATCCATGCTATGTGAGGATGTTTTGTAGATATGACATTGAAATAGCGTTTTTTCGCGCCAATTCTACGGATTGAATTACATAAATAATACCCATCTAAAGAAAGTTGTGTTTTATGCGTCTACATTTCTTTATGCAAGGCTTTGTTCAATCAATCGGCGTGGTCAACTGAATGTTAAGATGTGATTATACGTGTGTGCAACGTATTCGTTTAGTATGGAATTTTATTGAAAAACACGTTTGATTATAAATATCTTTTTTCAGTTATTACAGGATGGGCTGTGTCCATCATCGTTGGATTGCTCCAGTAGTTCGTGCCTCAGTCTTTCCCAGTCAGTTCAAAACATTTAGTGTTACTTTTAGGCGCTTGCGTCTAAATATATTGTATATTAGCTGAACTACCCGGCCTTGTTCGGGGCACACGTGTAACATGTTTATGTTTCGAATTGTATCTATCGACCTCGGTCTATCAGTTTCAGATTTACTATGTTTCCCGGCTTTTGTTTCCCCCTACCACTCTTTAACATTTTTTCTCCTCCGCCTACTATATTTATATTTAGCTAAACATACACAAACACACACACAAACAATATTTAATAGGTTTATTGATTAATGAATCATAATTTTATTTCCAAATCAGTACATAATACTACTGCAAAACGAAGCTCTTGTAAGGAAATTTGGACCAGTTTACCACTTGATGATGATAATGATTTCTATATCTATATACTACTAAAAGTCTATGGGTCTTGTATGTTTGCAATCAGCTTTCCGGTTTTCAACATCCGGTTGCGCATGCGTAAATAGCATCGTCTTCCAATCTGTTATTCCAATTCCGTTGAACTCCTTTTATTAACGAACGCATGAAATTTTTAATTCTGGAAATGTTTATATCGCTTTAAATATAAAACAATTACATTTAATTTCATCAAATAGATTTTTTGTTTTCTCCACGGCTAAAAACATTCAACGGCAGGACTTTGTAAAGTCTGTCGCAGTTTCAAAAAAGCTCCACCCTTTTAAAAAACAAAAACAAACAAACAAAACAACAACAATCATTATTAATATCAATAGCGGCGGTGACGAAACCACCTCCCACTTTTCCTCTCACAGATTTCACCACTCCTACTCCCTCTGTTTTCGTTACGTACGCGAGACAGCCGGTTGTACCCCCTTCCTTTCTCACCTGTTCAGTGCATATTTACCTATAAGTATGGCCAACCACTTATAATTCAGTAACTATAATTAAAAAAAAAACAATTATAATAAACAGAACGACGCATAGAAATCTATCTATATTCTTTTTTAAACAATTACATTTAATTTCATCAAATAGTTTTTTTGTTTTCTCCACAAGTGTCACGCACATACATGAATTCCATAGCTAATATAACAAACTGACCCAACGGGTCACGGGTGGTCTAGTTTTATATATTATTCATCTGATCAGGAATATATTAATGGTGTGGTGCTTTGTTTTGTAGTTTTTGTACTTTTAGCTAGACGTACACATTTACACACACACACATGAACACAGAACCTGCCATTTATCGTATAGAAGTTTAAAATATTAGTTTCCTCTTTAACCGACACATTTAAAATATTCGTTCCGGTTAAATGTATTAAACGAGTCCGTTATTATTCTATTAAGATAGTATTAAGTAAGCTAGTATTTCTACCAAGACAAAAGTCATGATACACACTCAGTTTTCTTATACTGCCTGATATAAACATCCCAATGTTTATATACAAGGAAGCTTTTAGCAACCAATCTTGCAAGAGTTATTTAAATTTACATCAACAAATATTCAACGTTTATTTTAAGGATCAGATTTTTTATATCATTTGGCACTTTTTGGGTAGTGAAAAAAATGGTATCATATATTAATTACAATTTGATGCTTTTAAAACCATAAAGTAGCATATGTTAAATGGGTTGTTGCTAAATAGAGGTCATTTGAAGACACCGTCCTAAGCCCCAAGTATGCTCTACGGGCAGGACCAAAGTCTTCAACACTAATAATAAGTGTTGCAGTCGATACGGTCTTCACCTACTGCCTTTCACACATAATAGTTTATGAGTTTGCCATCAGGCAGCTTGGTATGTGTTTGGACTAGTGAAGTTATACAAGTTTTAAGATAGCTAGTACTTGTTTTCCCAGACATGTTACAAGTAACTCTATCTTATAGGTACGAGTTTGCCATCCCGTAGCCATATGCTTACTCCAGCGCTAATAATCATAAAAAATGAGTTTGCATCTTCTTATTTTCAAAGCTCCGCCTCCAGCGAAAATACACTCAAATAGTGTCAGTCTGAGGGAACTCCCTCTCTATGACACGCGAATCTTCGTGCGTTCTCTGAGTAAGTCATCTGTTTTATTTCTGTGCGTTGTCCAATTGCCCTGAGGAGAATCACACCATCCCGCAATGTTTTGCACAATTTATTGTATTTGGCTGACGAACTGAATGTCAAATTGCCCATTTACATACATTTCTTTTTAATAACATTGGTACGATTTCAGTAGACAATAAAATACGGTGTATACAATATTCATGTGAATATTCTCTAGACATTCTCATATCTTTTAATCCAAGTATCGTGTTAAAATTTCCAAAGCAAAACCTGAATGCAATTATTATGATATATACCGCCGACGAATATAAATATTCAAAAGACAAGTATTAACATTCAAATAGATCAAAATGTTTTTCACACTCCGGTTACAGATAGGCTATGATAAAATGGTCGTGCACATAACGAATACAAGAAAGAACAATATAACATTTTGGAATAGCCAACACCTTTTATCCCTGGTTCATTTTTGGTGTGTTCCTTTACTTTTGCTTCGTCATCTTAGTTTTTCTTCTTTTTTCAACTTCATTTATTTCTATGTAGTATGGCTGTAATTTTTCTTCTGCTCTTTCCTCATCGTGTTCTTCTTTTCCTTTTTTTATTCTTTTATAATTTCTTCGGCTACTTATTACTTTCTGTTTAGGCTTTTTTTCTCCTACCTTTTTCCATGTTCCTTATTAGATTCTTATTCTTCCAATCTTTTACCTCATTTTTCTTCGACGTCCATTCGTTCTTCTATGCATTACTATCTCTATTTGTATCATCTCGTAAATTATGTAGTTGTTCTGTTTTTCTCACTTTACAACTTACTCAAGTTATTTGGCTGTTCTTTTAGTGTTATTGGTCCCCCGATTTATAAAATCGGGGGACTTATGTTTTGAGGCATGTCCGTCTGTCCGTCCGTCCGGATTTTACTCCGCAACCATCCATTGAATTTCTCTGAAATTTTGCATGAAGTTGTAACTTTGGTCAGGTTAGAAAGTGACATTCTCCGATTTTTGAAAAAAAACATCTGGTTATCCCCCAGGGGGTCAAAAGACCCCGAAATAGCAGAAAATGACATTGTTTTGCCTCATAACTTTTCATCCACCCATTCAATGTCTCTGAAACTTGGCCAAAATGTGGAGGCAATTGTTCCTAATACAAAATAAGTATCGCTGACCTTGAACAAAATCTGGTTCGCGCCTCCAAGGAGTCAAAAGCCCCCAAAATCGCAAACATGACCCTTTTCTCCCATAACGTTTGATCCATCCATTCCATTTTTCTGAAACTTTGCCAAAATGTAGAGGCAGTTGTTCTGGATATAAAATGAACATCCTTGCCCTCAGAAATGTTCTCGTTCGCGCCCCCCAAGGGCTCAAAGGGGGGTCAAAAATGCCCCAAATTGCCCAAACGTATTGCATTTTACACTCGCCACATCGAGTCACATACAGAGGGGGACCACGAACGCGCGGCTTGTTATTCTTGTTTTTCTTTTATACCTTTTTGGCTGGTAAGATTGACTTAACACATTGCTTGCATTTACATCATGTTCTAAATAAACGAATGACAGATCATGGTGTTCACTATTTCACTAGTGTTTTTTCTTCTGACACCAACGAGGACGCTGTACAGAACATAACTATACTATTCGACTGCCGGAAAAGAAGCCATTACTATTGCATTTTGTTATTACTAAAATTTACAAACTGGACAAGATAAATATTCAAATTGTAATGAATGCTGAGTGTAAGTAACACTAAATCGCATGGCGGTAGAAAATAAAATATTAATTTGATGTGGTTCTTGAAAAACTCATATGCATAATCTCTTATACTCACTATGACAATCTTCCAAAATAACTAATTGTAATACTGAACTTATTTAATTTACGGATATCAGCGTCAAGGAAGTGCTATGTTTTTTTCTCTTTTCATATTTTTCCAAGTAATTGAATTATGCAATATAACGTTATTCATGGAAGTATTACAGTGAAAAACAAGAATATAAGTCAATCAAGAAAGTTTATAGCTTGACCTGACAACGTAACAATAAGAAAAATATAATATAACTTAACTCACTGTTGCTACAATGAAATGTGATTTTCAAATGATAGAAAAAAAGGGTTAGTACTGAAAAGGTCAGGATAATTTTTGTCACTTAAACTCTAAGGCGACAAAAGTATTTTACCCATAAAATGCGACTTGAGTGAAATGGATAATCTATAAACTAAATAATATTTCACGAACTCACTGTTGTTATCGAAATGACGACATACAGTTTGGTCTACAATGTTAGTGTACAGTCAGGTGCATATCCTCATATATATATATATATATATATATATATATATATATATATATACAGGGTGTTTCAAAAGTCTTGAGAACATTACGATTTTTAATAACTCAAAAACTATTAGGAGTTGAAAAATGAAATTGGTACCGTTGGAAAGGTTAAAGTTTCAAGTTTTGTGGGGAATCTTCAAAGTTGCTCAAACATCTAGTCGATAGTCGATTTCCTGCCAAACGCGTTCCAGCATCTTGACGTCAATGGTTCCCACAACTGCCGTTACTCGAGCCTTTAGTTCGTCAATATCTCTTGGAAGGGGCGGCACATAGACTTGTTGCTTGACAAAGCCTCAAAGGAAAAAGTCACACGGGGTAAGATCTGGAGACCTAGGAGGCCAGGGCATGAGAACGTCATCACATCGCCCAGATCTCCCAATCCATCTACCAGGCAGCCTTGTGTTAAGAAACTGCCTTACTCTAAGACTCCAGTGTGGTGGTGCACCATCTTGTTGAAAAATGAAGTCATCAGATTCTGCTTGTTCCAACTGAGCCATTAACCAGTCTTCCAGCATGTTGAGATAGGATTCACCAGTGATAGTTGCCTCTTTAAAGAAGAACGGTCCATAGACACCTTTCTTGGAAATTGCACAAAACACGTTCACTTTTGGTGAATCTCGCTCGTGCTCAAGAAGTTCATGAGGATTCTCAGTACCCCATATGCGAGTGTTATGCTTGTTAATTTTGCCATTCAGATGGAAGGTCGCCTCATCGCTAAAAACAAGCCGGTCATCAAAGCCGTTATCTTCCAACTTCTCTTGCATTGCAATGCAAAAGTCACGGCGAAGTGGCTTATCAGTGTCCTTCAACTTTTGGACCAACTTGAGCTTGTAAGGTACCATTTGCAGTCGTTTCCTTAAAACACGCCAGACAGTTGCTGGAGCAAGCTGAAGTTCCCTGCTGGCTCTTCTCACTGATTTACGGGGGCTCCGCTGAAAGGCTGTCCGAACTTGCTCAACTGCATCTTCTGAAGTTGAAGGGCGACCTGTTCGCTTACTTGGGCACAAACACCCATCTTTCACAAATTTAGCATGCCATCTGACAATGGATTTCCTTTCAGGGGCTTCTTTTTTAAATTTCCTGCGAAATGCACGCTGAACACATGTCCACGATTCAGTCTTTGCAAATTGGAGGACGCAAAATGCCTTGTCTTGTTTAGAGAGCGCCATTACTGCACCTGGAAAGATAACACGAAAATCATTAGTATGACCAAAAACTTGATTAAGCAAGCTTTAAAATGGCACCAGTTTCATTTTTCTACCTGGAATAGTTCATGAGATATACGCATTTGTAATGTTCCCAAAGCTTTTGAAACACCCTGTATATATATATATATATATATATATATATATATATATATATATATATATATATATATATATATATGATATATTATATATATGAGGAATGAAAGAAACAATGTTTCAGACAAAATGTAAAAATAAAAATGGAATAAAGGATAAACAAATCAACAACTAGCAAAAATACACTGAAATACACATATTGAATAGTTCTACAAAAATATTTCGATTGTTAAAATACAATCATCATCAATTGGTAGTAGAACTTTAATTAAAAACAGAAAGTTTTCAAATTTATACAAATAACGCAATTTGGGGGAAAATAGTCACGTGTAATAAACAGTAGAAAGGAGAAAGAAAGAAATGTTAAAAAAGAAAAAGAAAAAGAAAGAAAGAAAGAAATCAGCAGTTAGCATATAAACGCTGAACAGAAACGCTGTAAGTTAATAAAGTGGGAAGGAAGATTAGTAGTAATTTAAAATCAATGACAGCAAAGAATTAAACCAATAAGGAGGAGGAGGAGGAAGATTGACTCAAAGTTGTAAAAGTTATCAGTTATCATATTAGTGTAGGTTCATATCGATTAGAATCGATCTGGCAGAAAATGTAATAATATTATAGAATCCTGGTCTTCGAATAATTGTGTTATTATGACGTAGGATTAAACACGATTCCATGAGACGACGGAGTTTAGTGTCGTTGATATGTTTCATTAAAATCGCCATCTGTGTATTGAAGTGATGACCAAAAGATATCATGTGGGTACATATCACGTTTGAGGTAGTTTTGCTAGTTGTTGATTTGCTTATCCTTTATTCCATTTTTATTTTTACATATATATATATACATATATGATAGTTTTAGTTCTTACTTCCAACGAATGGATTGCTTGACCGTCATGTTTGGAATTACGCACTCATTAATAACTAATATGTATTTACGAAAAATGCAATAGTTGTTCAAATAATAGAATAGAACTGAAAAGAATTACAATGATAAAAAGTTGCTTAATTATGCCGGCGAAATAATAAGTAACATATACAGGAAGAATCATATGATGCCCATCTTGATATTCTAGATATGGCGGAAATACTGAGGAAATGTGGAAAATGAATAAATTACACGAAATATATTACCGGTTATTTAATTGTTCTAATGTTCTTATTTTTACTGGTCATATAAAATATAAACTGAATATATGAAATATCGTGTGTTCTTTTATGTATTACTTGTGGTTCTTACATACCGTATTCATATGTATAAATATTAATTGAATTTGGGTACTTCTGTAGTTAATCACCTCTGCAGAAATAATTATGTTATTTAATAAAAACATTTATACATGGGTAGGCAGAGTTTTTTTAAATGGTATGTACTTTACCCAAACAATTTAATGCAAAACAATACTGTAAGAATTGAATTTTACTTGAAAATACTATTAAAAATAGCACAGTCCGTAATCTGACGAATTAATGAAATGTGATATACCGAATTTATGACAGGTTTCTTTGGATTCTATTTACTTCCTGTTGTCTAGATGTTGTTTTACTCTTCGTAAATTTAATCTATCTATGTATATTATATTGCGTTATTACTTGTTCATGCAATGTGTGGAAATGTAACTGAAGTGAATGAACTGAAACGATTACATGTTATGTTCTATTAATGTATTACTAGTCATTTTTGTGTCCTAGGATGTTTACTTTTTTCTCGTTAGAAAAGTAATATATATTGAGATGAAGACATGCTTCATATAAATACATCGTCGTTTTCTGTTTATTTTGTAGATGTAATACTATTTTTAGAATCATTATGTTGATTAATGATGTACGTAGATAGGAATATTTGTTGCTGTTTAATTAGCTGTTTTCTGTTTAAATATGATAGCATTAAATTTAAAAGTTAACTAATTGCCCTTCCTTGCATTTTCCATCTAGAATTGTATCATATAATAAGTAACTAACTTCCTTGGATTATGTTCATTTTCCTATTTATGTGGTCAAAATAATACAAGCTTATATATAGATTGGTAAATGTTCATTTGCATGTATATGCTAATAACAAATTAACGAATATATTCCTTACGTGATCCCTCAGAAAATTATATATATTTTTAGTCTAAAATAGTCCTAATTGCCAACTTTAATCTAGGTTTGATGATAGACAGTGCACATCGTATTATGAGATTAAAATTGACACAATTATGATAAATGCAAGACCAACAACTAAACAGTTTGTATTAGTTTTTAAGTAGTAATATATCGTAGCAAAAACACACATATTTAACAAGGTCGACTGAATAAGACTGCCTATTTTGATCTTTACCTAACCACAGAAAATTCCATTGTTTACAGTTACAGAATATAAGGTTTACGAGATCAATACCGTGGGGGTTTAAGTAAAATGAAATTGTATACTGGTGATTTTTTTCTAAATTTCACCGTTTGATATACAATTGTATTCACGTATAAACGTGCGTAATGTAAAGGATCTTAGGGATATAGAGGAGATCTGCGATCTAATGGGGCCGGTTAAGTGAGATCGGCAATATCGCCGATATCCAATTAATGTAACCAGTATTATTGATTACTTCTATACAAACATGCTAATCACGTTTTATTGGACGTAAATGCCTCGTGGTTCTCTATTGGAGTTCACGCAAATAATCTTAAAATTAAATGTGTGTTTATACAGTGGGTAACATTAACTATTTACTTTCATTAAGATAAACGGACTGGAAAGCATACTGTATTGCTTTACTCCTCTCCAGGAGTTAGGCACATGGCAAGTTTTTATCTTACTCCCACAAGTAAGATGTGACCCAAGGTCGGGTCTGGAAAGTGGGGTTTAAAAATTGCCTGGGCAGCCCCGTCGGCATTCCCCGGTAGGGGCGCCTCAGGCAGTAAGCAATAAACTCACTCCTCCCCAAAGAGGGGAGGCGAAGCCTGGGAGGGTGGACATCCTAGAACTGCACAGGACAGACCCATAGACCGATGTAAATCAAGACCCGAAGGCCAAGACAACACCATTATGGGGGTTGCAGTATCCATCGGAACAGATACTACACTTTGATCTTAGCCCAAAAATGTAAAGATTTCTACAAATTATTCATAACCACACTCACTATTTACATGTTATTGTATGTTTTCTATGAGGCAAAATTTGCAGAGGAAAACACATTTTCGAAGAGAAATCGGTCAAGTTTGGATTATCAGGTTGATCCACTTGTTCGTCTCGTCACTCAGTAGATCCACAAAAGCATGAAACAAAGTGTTGTGGGTTACAACATTTTTACATCTACGTTCATCTTGCTGCTAAAATAACCCGCATGGAAATTAGCAACACTGCTGTGCTCGTCGTAAACATAAGACCCTCTATGAATACAATACTATTTTTATAATCGCACATAAGTTTCATAAAAAGTCACCTTTTTTTTACGTTCTATGATATAGGACTAAGAAGTAGTCGTTTGTCTAGACGCAATAAAAAGGCGTGATACATCGAACTGATTTTGTAGATGTTCATTATATATATATATATATATATATATATATATATATATATATATAATTTTGATCATTGATGCAGTAGCTCCGATTTCAGAGACTTATAAAAACGCGAGTTTATGTGTGTAGTTTGTTATTGCTCATATAGAGGTTATTCATAAAGCTCTACTTTCTATTACGAACTTTTGAAGAAATATTGATATAAACTTTTCTTTTCTAATCACAATATTTCCAATTCACAATTGATCAAATTAACACATTTGCAATGCCCAACATAACTACAAGAAAATCAGCAACGAAAAACACTTTCTTACCGTCCTTCCGCACATTTTGAAACCACATATCACGATTTGTATCTATTTGTAACAAACCAGAACGCTCAATTATTCAATATACCAATAATTCGCAATCTTAGGTTAGGCAATAAAATACCATGATCGCTCACCAAAAAACAAAAAAAAACAATTAATTCTTTCCCGGCCAAAAATTCCGTACACTCAAAAGGAAACTTATACATTATTTTAAAAAAAAACAAGAAAAGAAACTAAAAACAAAGAAAAAACAACAGGGAATCGTTCCTTTTCTTCTTTAAAATCCCTATAAGTGTTCTCCCTGCCCACTCTTACTCTATCCGCCACATAAGAAATACTAGGACACAGCTTCCGACATATCTGGATTGCTCATCTCCAACAAATTCGTTGTAACGTTTCACAACTGAAAAACAACACAACAAAAAGGAACAACAGAAACACAACCTACGATCGTTTCACAAAATCTACAAACCACACATACATAATTCACACACTCACGTTGTTCTCATTTTTTCTGTTTCTAAATTTAAAACAACATCACATTATTTCTCTTCTTTCTCATACTCTCGCGTGTATTGGTACAACACTATTCTGTTATTGCTTCTCGCCCATCTCCCTCGGATCAGTCGGAATATGCAGCTGATCTAGAAGTTAACCTTGGTCCAGTTTGGATTGGGGTCCGAAATCGCTTGTTTCATTAAATCCAGTTAAGACTCAGCTCGTGTCTTTCAATCGTATGCGTACCTCTTTTTGCCTAATATTCTAATGGATAGCTCTGCTCTTGAAGAGAAATCCACTCTGAAACTTATTGTTCTTTCTCTCTCATCAAATCTTTCTTAGAGTCCATACGTTAGAGCAATTACTCCTTCTGCTTCTCGTAACGTCGGTTATCTCTATCACCCCAAACACTTTATCACACATTGCGGCTATTCTCTATCTTTACGAATCCGCAATCAAACTATGTATGGAGTACTGTTGCCATATTTGAACTGGTGAATCTCTGCCCCATTTGAGGGGTATTGATAAGGTGCAGAAACGTATCTGTAATTTGATTGGCCCTACCGTTTTTCTTTCTCTACACCCCTCTCTCACAGACATGACGTTGCTAGTCTCAGTATGTTCTATAAATAATACTATGGTATGTGTTCTTCAGAATTATGTGATCTAATCCTCGCTTATTTTGTTCCAGCTTATTTGACTCGTTGGTCTATTTGTCGTCATCAAGCCGCTGTCTTGATACCTCATTGTAATATAACTTCCTATTCTAGTAGCTGATGTCCACGTACCACAAGCTTGTGGAACTCTCTTCCTGCTGTTCGTTTTCTTCCGACCTATAATTTTGTTCTTTCCAAGACTACGGTCAATAGGCATCTCCTGTCTTTGCGATAATCATATGTTTACCGTGTTAATTCCTTACATAAAGTGGCTTCATGCCTTGTCTGGAGCGATTTCAATAAAAAAATAAAGAAAAGCACAATTTAAAAACAATCTCCATTCCACACAATGGAATGCTAAAAATCATGGCGGTCAGTACAACAACATAACCCATTTAACACAAAAACCAGCACTTCGTGCGTGCGTGAGTTCAGTCTTTCTATAACACCTCAACTTGTTTTATTCTCTTGTAAAATCTTAATCAGTTTTCAACTGTTTTTGTTTCTTCCTTTGTTTTTCTACTATCTATTATCTTAACTGATTTCTCCTCTAACCAAGTTACTCATTCTACTGTGTTGTACTATCTTTTTTATTGTTTTCATCCATTCTCTGTCCTTTTATATTCTTTCACGTAGTCTTAATTCATAGAACATCCATTTTGCCATCGTATTTTTATTTTATTCCAGCTTCTGTTAATAACAGTTACACAACTATGTTCTTTCTGTTTTTTTCTCTTTTCTTTTCTTGTTCATTTCCTTTGTCGATCTTTACTCCTTTCCTGCAATAACAATTTAAAAAACACAAAATCTTTTTTTTACAAACCTACGTCGCTACTCTCTCATTTTTTTCCTGTTTTTCCTTTCCCCCAACTCTCTCTGTCACTCTCTGTCTATCTCTTACTCTCTGTCTCTCTGTTCTCTCTCGAATGCTCGCTGATCGTCTCTCGTTGATTTTGAACACTTGTTTTGGCGGCAGTTACATGTTTTGCGACGACTATTTCGCTGAAATACTTTTAGTGTATGTAGCACTTAATCGCAGATGTAGCATTCTGCTAACTTTAGCGGGTGTGTACCCAGGATTGGCTTTGTTGTTACATGGATCTCGTACTTCTAAACGATAATGTGTTGACGCTGGCTGGTTTCAGATATTGTGTTTTAAACATAAACAAAAGACATATCGCGTTGTTTGTACGAGAGAGAGAGAGAGAGAGAGAGTAAGAGAGAAAACGACTAGAGAGACATAGCGTCAACCTATTTAGAGGTAGTGCGCTGCCCCAGCCCTCAGCCTACTGGCAACGCACTTGCCGACTTTCACGTCTGTTTTTTTCAACAAACGTTACGTTTCTCCCGACTTCCGCTGCTACTGCTCCCAGCTTTCAGGGCGTACTCTCACTTTCTGCGCCCCCAACTACAAAACATATATGCCTCTTCATACATGCTTACTCAAGAATATCCGACATGCGGCTTATGCTACTTTAAATTCGGATGGAATACCAAATTAAAATGTCTAAATGAAACAGGAAAATTAATAATCATATAAATATGTACAATTCTTTTTAGAATCGCATACAGTCTAAAAATCAAAGTCTAATAAAAGGTGCTTAAAAGTTTAAAATTTCCTGAAAATTGAAATTCGCAAGTCTTTCGTTTAGTAGATGTTCAGGTTTTTTAATTGTTCTTCATATTTAGAGGTTTTTTTTATATAAAATTCAAGATTTACTGAAAATAATCCTGTAAAATATGTTCTAAAAGTGTCTCATATGTTGTTTGCTGTTTACATGAGTTAATTAAATGCAGTTCAATATGCACACACCTGATTCCAAACTGATCTCATTAATCTAAGATGATGTATTCTGAATATTGATTTCTATGTTATTTATAGAAGCGCAGCGTGCTCAAAATTAGAGTTTTAGTAGTTGCATTAATGTCAGTAGTAACGGTAGCAGTCACAGTAATACAATTATTCTCTTTTAAATAGTGAAGAATTAAGCAAAGTTTTAATGAATTTTACTATACATGTTTTCATTTATAAAACATGTAATTGTTGAATTATATATATATATATATATATATATAAATTCTTTGTGAAATAGTAGGAAAATCACAGCAGAGTGCTCAATTAATAAAGGGAATCAGAATTAAGTGATTACTGTTTATTTATTGATACATACATCTAATACAACATATGGACTAATGGTTTCAAGCACAGAAGGCAAAACCTTTGGCTCTCATCAGTAAAGAATGTAATTGGTAAATAAATAGTAAAAATAATATAATATAATACTCTCTATTATTTCTATTATTTCTTCATCAATGTATTTCTATGCTGATGAGAGCCAAAGGTGTTGTGTTCTGTGCTCGAATCTATTAGTCTATAAGTTGTATTAAATTTCTGTATTAATATATATATATATATATATATATATATATATATATATATGAAGGAGAATGGAAAAGAATTAGAGAAAGCAAAAGCCAAATCAAAATTCAATTCAAAAGTTCAAAGCAAAGTATATTCCGCAAAAAGGCAATTTATTCAAGTTAAATTTTCCTTAAGCCAGGCTTTTCAAAGATCAAAATCTTATCATCAGAGGAAGTCGCTGGGATAGATAAGTTGGCAATGGCCAAGATTTAAAATTTGAAAAAATGAAATAAAAGTTGTAGGGAAAGACACGCAGGGCAAAACTGTGCCAGGGTGCAAGCAAATGTCCGATTGCCAAAAAGTCCGGTGTCGCAGAGTCCAGCGGAGAGAATAAGATGTAGATAGGTAGGTCGTTAGAGGCACGAGAAGTAATGAGAGAAGTTTCAAAGTTAAATTCCAAGAAGCCACAACTTCAGGTACGGCGAAAATAGAAAATCCAAAAAGGGTAAAAAGTCCAATAAGAGGTACATTCGATGATGCAGGCAGGCGTCAGAGGAGATTAAGGTGGAAAATATTCGCCATTAAAGATACTTCCCGGGCAGAGATGACAAAGGAAAGTGTTTTAAAGTGGGAAAAAGGGTCAGCGAAAATATTTAAAGCCTGCCCAGTTGAGAAAGCCGGCTATAAATGAAGAAAAGCAAAGACAGTGAAAACAAGAATATAATATGCAACCAGTAGGCAAGCGAGGAAACGGGTAATGGGGTGTGTGGGAGGAGAAAGGGACGGGTACGAGGAAAGAGAGGGGGGAGGAGAAAGGGAGCGATGCGGTGAAGGAATGCGGATAAAACTAAGAGTGTGAAAGTGTGGGGGGGTGAAACATAAAGTTGAAATTGGAATTTAGCGTGAATTAGGATTCAACTAAAAAAGGGGAAGAAAGGCGTGGGGGTAAGTTAACGAATGTTAGGATAAGGGGTTAAAATATCAGAATATGTATAAGAACAGAGTTCGGGTTTAGATGTTTAATCAAATGACCTTAGATATAAACAATGAGGCAAAATATATATAAAGGGTAGGACTAGAAAAATGAGTTAAAAATTAAAAGAGTAAAGATAAAAAATAAAGATAAAAATAGTATAAAAAGTAGAAATAAGAAAATAAAACAATAAAGAATGAAAAATAGATAATAAGATTAGTCTTAAGCTCGCAGGGAAAATTAAGGATTGACCGAAAGAATAAAAAATAAAAAAATAATAAAAATAAGATACTAAATAGAATGAGGGAAAAGTCGATAAGATTGGAGCTCAAGAATGAAAATTAGAATAAGGAAAAAGAAAAAGGAAAACAAGACCTCGAGAGGATATCCGGAATGGGAATCTCCAAGGTGGAAAAAATTATGGGTTGAAGTAAATAAGCAGTTACGGGATGCTAGTGCAAATAGATATGGGAAAATATAAACTTTGAAATTTTATTCAAAAAAGTTATATGGAGGTTAATTAAGAAAATTGTTAAATAGGTTAGTGAAGGCCGGAAGAAGTAAGAGATATACAAGGTTAAAGAAGTGACAAAAGATTAAGCCAGAGGGAGAGTGGAGATCGCAGTTAAAAGTAAATACTATGGGGGTTAAAAGATGTAGAGCGAGGGCGGGTTGGGGGTTGAGTAGTCTGAGAGAGATGTGCGAAGGGCGAGGTAAAACAAGGGGGGAATAATCGAAACTATTAAAAGAGTGAGAAGAATTATTTAGAAGTAAAAACAGGAGGGGAAGAATAATTAGAGTGCACAGTGGAAACAGTAAGGAGTTCGATATCGAAGTGTGCAAAGGGGATATGGAGTAGATAAGGCTAATCATCAAGTAAATAAAAGGGCTAGGATATAATATGAATAGAGTGGGTTAGTTATCACGTTGAAAGGGAAAAGAATGAAGAATGGAAGTGTTGAAGGGAAGCGGACGAATGTATTAAAAGAAGTTAAACGGGAAAGAAAATGGAAAGCCAAATAAAGTTATACAGTTAAGGAGGTTAAGTGGAAAGATTTAGGGGGTAATGGAAGAAAGGTGTTAAAACTAAGGGAAATGTGAAGCTAACGGAGTTTATGGGTAATTTTATTAAGTTAAGAGAAGGTTAAAAGGATGAGGGAGATATAAGTAGAGACTGTAGAACAACAGGAATTAGAACTATCAGAAAGGAGATTCGAGATGTAAGGAGGGAAAATCCGAGAGGAAGGGAGGGTATTTAATCAAATGGGGGAGGGGTGTCTGGGGGATTATTATGGTTGCTATACCTGAATTTACGTTTATGTCTGCAACTGGAGATAAGTTCATTCTTAGAATTAATAATATTTTTAGATTTAGTAGCAGTAGCTATCATAAAGGTTTCCAGAGTACAAAGTTGGCAATGGGATGCTCCAGGGGTATATGATTTGGACTTTTTACGTATTGACCAGTGAAGTGAATAGGGAGTATTTTTAAGATTGAGGTTTCTAATTAGATTGGAAAGTGAAGTGCCTGTGCTGTTATCGCTGCTATTTTTAAAGGAATAGATATGGTTAGAGATCCGGGTCTTAATGGGGAAAGAGGACGCCCCAATATATGTGTGTATCTTGAAGGGTGGTGCTATAGTTGCATTGAGATTGCTAATGGTATTAGAAGAGATTTGGGTTTGGAGATCCAAGTTATGCGAGGAAAGTTGTTTGGAGAAGTGGGGTGGAGCGGATATGGGGGAAATGTGAGTTGGCCCATGAGCACTATCTATTATTGGGGGTGCTTGGTTAGAGGTATGGCTGTATAAGCGGGAGTTAAGAGTAGAAGCGGATTGGGGTTGCGGGGAGATCCGGAGTTCGGGTGGAGTATGGGAACTGTGATTACTCACAACATTGGTGGAGCGGGGGAATTGTTTAACAGTACAAGCGTATATTACGTCCTTCTGTACACAGTAGTTGTTAAGGGGACAATCTCTAGGTTTACGGCAGTTACAAGTGGTGAGGGATGTGGTGGGTGGTTGCTGTTGGATATGTTTGATTTTCCTATTGTTAGAGGTTATGATAGTTTGTTCAATATTGGGCATAGTAGAGTATGATATTTTAATAGAATTTCTGTTAAGGATAGTGCTATATCTGTGGGGATGCTTAAAAGATCTGTCTAAGATTTGGAAAAATTCTTTAGGTATATTGGTTTTAACATTACTGCTGAAAGGCGGATTAAACCAAATGTTATTCTTTCTTCTAAGTTTTTTTCTTTGTTTGTGCGAATGTGGGTCTACCCGATTATCAATATCTTTAGTTCCTATGGGCTTATTAGAGTGTGTTTTGATTATCTTAGGTGCTGATGAGTTAAACTTTTTATTTCTGTGTGTGGTCATGTTGTGTGTAATAATGCCTGAAGATTTGTTAACTTGAGTAAGGGGGTTGCAGTTATATTTAATTTTGTGATTGTAGCCTGAGTTAAGCAAAGCATTATTGTAAAAGCTAGAATTTTGATCGAAAATAGATTTATTCGCAGATAGCTTAGATATTCTATTAGATACTGAGGGGACTATTGAGTTTATGATGGATTTAGGGTGGTTAGATAGGCTATGTACGTAGAAAAGGGTTAAGTTAGGTTTATGGTATGGGCTGAAGGTTCCCGAGTTAAGATCTAATGTAAGGTCAAGAAAGTTGGATATTCTTTTCTCAGGTTCCACTGTAATGGTCAAACCAAAGTTTTTAAAGAAGTTATGCAGGTTTTTGATAGTGTTGTTATATTGTCTCGATCTCTCCCCAGATACAAACAGGGCATTGTCCCTATACAACCCGCCCTGTAAGTGTCCAAAATTAAACCCCAATTCTCTCATCAAGTACAAACCTACCAGGTCAGTGACCTGGGCAGAGTCTGAGGCCCCCATGGTAATGTCAAAGTTATTGGGGGTGTCCTTCCTAGTCCAAAGCTTATTATCAAATTCTAGTAGGGATCTTCTGGCTAATAATATTAGTTTAATCTCTATGTCAGTAATTTAGAATTATTTTTGGCGAAGATTAATGCTTTGTTAAGTAAGATAGGGGAAATGGATTGGTAATAATTATTAATGTCAAATGTTATGAAGTTCAAGTTAGGTTTAGACTTATCAATGAGGTTAAGGAACCAGGTAGTAACCTCATCTGAGGATTGCCAAAGAGTGTAACGAATATATATATATAAAGATAAAGATAGATGAAATAAGAGGGATAAACATGTACGACTGACACATTTATTTCAGTTTCGATTGTTCAATGCAAGTTATACTCGGTAATAAAATCATGTTTATTATTCTTTCTTTAAGCCAAGTCTTTTCAAAGATCAACATCTAATCATCAGAGGAATTACATAAGTAGATAAGTTGGTGGTGGAAAAGCAAAATTCAAAATTTACTCGAATTCTCAATATTGATTCCGAATAAGTGCGCTAAATCTACGATTTGAACTCACCATCTCACTATTGGATTTACTTCATGCTTGAACTCTTTTCCATGCTGCCTTCACGAAAACCCTCAGGTTCCATCTGTAATTATCCTTTCATTGGACACCTCATCAACGGACGATTACCAACTGGACTTTCTCCATACCTTTTTCATTGTACTTTTTTCACTCTCCATTACTTAATATATTTTAAAATTTGAAATGTTGGCTTTTCCACCGCCAACTTATCTCTCTATGTAATTCCTCTAATGAGGATGAGATTTTAATTTTTGAAAAGCATTGGCTTAAGGAAAGAAAAATAAACACAAGTGTATTACCGAGTATACCTTGCATAGACCAATCAGAATTGAAATAAATGTGTCATTCATACATGTTATCCCTCTTAGTTCATCTATCTTCATAATTGCTCTATCTCGTATATTGACCTTAAATTATTTCACTATAGGTTCTATCTACTAAAAGTACACTTTTAGTTTCATATTTGATTATATATATATATATATATATATATATATATATATATATATATATATATTTATATATTACTATTATCTGTATTATAACTGCGATTATTCATTCAATATGCGATTTCACGCATGTACTTATCACTAATTTTTTACTTACAACTACTAGTGATGTTTCCTGTAGTCTTAATGACAACCAATATCCAGGTGTAAGGCATTATTTGTCTCTTTTGGTAACTGTTTCTAAATCAGTTGGTTGTGTACTATTGATGTGCATATCTAATATAAACACATTTGTATTATTCTAAGCGGATTTCAACACAGTCGCATGTGTTTGTGTTTCGGTTTTATTTTTCGTTCGTTTGCTTGATTCACGTATTTTGCGATTTACTGTGTCCGTTCTTTGTTCACACCGTGTACATTTATCTGTATTGTTCGTCCAAATCGCGTTGGTTTAAGCGGATGCAAGTCGCTATTCCGTTTCTCTGTTGAAGTACCCATTTCCTATCGATATCTATATAGACTAAATTACGCGTCTGGTGGAGTTAGTCTGATATATCGTCCATGTATCTGCTTCTCTTCTAATGTTAATTCCTCGCCATTGTGTTTCCAGTTTCACTGCTTCATATACTGCTTATTTTCGCGCTGCTACTTGGGGCGATATCATACTTCTTTTGTTAAGCGGATGCATTTTCCTCCTTTTTATCCTCATCTGCTTTTTGTCTATTATTATTATTATTATTATTATTATTATTATTATTATTATTATTATTATTATTATTATTATTATTATTATTGTTGTTGTTGTTGTTTTGTTGATCTGGTTGATGTTGCTTCTCTTATTATTATTCATGTATATACAGGATTCGTAACGTATTTGAGGGCATATGTTATATTGACAGTAGCGTATTGTCTGACGTTCTAGTTTCGATATTTCAGAATTATCACGTGTTTATGGGTACTGTATCTGCTATCTTTGTTCATTATTGATTTAGCTAGTTTTTACTATTTGGCTTGTAGATTCTATATTTTTCTTGAAGACTTTAGTGCGAATACAAAAGGTAATACAGTATGTTTCAGGTGCAATTGGATAGAATGGGCTTTTTTTTCGATTCAAAATGATATTTGTACTTCTATACAATGGGCAATCCATTTAAAGACTGAACGTAATATTTATTAAAAAAAAAAAGATAGGTAACATAGTGTTAACATCGTTGCACACGCCTGCGCGTCATCGTTAGACAGCTACAATTTTTAGTGTGTACTCAAATTACCTATCGGTTATAGTTGACCTTTTTTATATCGGGGCATTACTTCTGAAATAGGCCATTATCTAACGTCTTGTTATATGTATTTTATCACTTATCGATCTCCGTGATGGCATATACCCAATTGATTTCATATCGCTTTGATTTTGGCAGGTTTTAAAATAGCTTCGTCAATTTTAACCTATTGGTCAATTGGCCCATTATTGAACCTGCGAAAGTTGGTTACTTCGTCTACTGGCGGTCATGGTGACTAACACTTACTTGCTTGTTACAAACCTAATACCTATTCACATATCATTTACGATTCTGCATACCTATCAGCATATATATATACATATATATATATATAAATGTTTTGAGGTACAACACTTATAAATACATTTAAAATGATACGCGGAAATCTCTCTAAGGCCCTTTCGCCTATCATCTCGTCAGGAGAAAATCGATAGTTTTAATTAATAATACTGTCGAAAGAAAGAGCAAATGGGGAGTTGAAAGTGCCTAAATTAACAATAGAGCGATTAAAAGTGAATTTAATGATTTACATTAAAAACGATTAAAATGCACTGCGTTTGGGGAGAAAACAAGAGGGAGGGAGTTCAAAGTTCCCCAAAGAGATCAAGCGATCTAACAAATTTCATCTGGCGGCACAAGGAAGGTTTTCGCATAGTGATAGAGACAGACTCCAATATTTTCAAATGGTTCTTGGAATCTGCTCTATGCAAGACCTCAAAACGGTCTACTTTATAGCTACTGGCACAGCTAGGGTTTTCAACCAAATGCTGGCCAATAGCAGAGTACAAAGTATTAGAGGAGGGGCAACCCACGGATCCTACCCTTCCCTGACGTGTTTTTGATGGAATGTGCTGGTTTATGCGAGGCTGCAAATGCAAGGAAGTGCGCCCTATATAGCCAGCATCACATTGGCATTTAAATTGGTATTCAATATTACTATAATTTGTATAGGGTACACTATCCTTGCGAACGGAAGGAAACGCAGGTCTAGTAGCATAAACTAATCGTAGCATTACAAATTGTTTCTACTCTGTTGCCTTAGACACTTTTGTGCACGTAAAATATTATTTATAAATTAATTATAAAAATCTGTATACTCTAAATTGGTTCATAAATTAATCAATTAATATCAGATATATACAATCGATGACTCGTCGTGTTTATGACGAATTAAAAATAGAAAATATCATTTAATTAATAACACACTGTCCAGGGTAGCGAAAAAGAAAATGCACCGGTAAAAAAAACACCGGTTGGTTTCGCCAAAAACAAAACAACGTATATATATATATATATATATATATATATATATATATATATATATATATATATATATATATATATATATATATAGGTATGAAAAATGAAAATGAAGATATAAAATATATCTTTAAAATATAGTTAATCATGAGCAGTTAATGCTAGATATACGAGATTGTGCAATAACCGAAACACGCCAATGACGAGAATAATAATTGTGATCGAACAGAATATCTATTAAATCATAAAATTGTTAACAAAGGGGATTTATATAATAAAATCATTTTACTATTTCCTCCTGTAATCATTGTCTTTCAAGCATGTAATCTTCTCGTCAGAGATTCGACAAATAAGTTAGTAAAATAAAATGTTATAAATATCGACATTTGAAAAGGTATACAAGTATAAAAGAATATAAGAGACTGTAGATAAATTCAGCCAACACTCGCCGTTAAAGATGCATGAAGATTTCGTAAGGCCAGATTCGAAGATTATATATATTTCGACTAACGATTCCTTACTAGAGTCCAATGCGGAATCCTCCGTGTTGCTTAATTGGCATAACTATACTTTCACAACTAACTACTAAGCTCTAGTCATGTATTGAGCACTGTTTAAGTTAATACTGAAAACCGATCATAACATTTTATATCCATTTATAGCATTTAATGAGGAAGCATTCATATACAGGGTGTTTCAAATGTCTTGGGAACATTACAAATGCGTATATCTCATGAACTATTCCAGGTAGAAAAATGAAACTGGTGCCATTTTAAAGCTTGCTTAATCAAGTTTTTGGTCATACTAATGATTTTCGTGTTATCTTTCCAGGTGCAGTAATGGCGTTCTCTAAACAAGACAAGGCATTTTGCGTCCTCCAATTTGCAAAGACTGAATCGTTGACATGTGTTCAGCGTGCATTTCGCAGGAAATTTAAAAAAGAAGCCCCTGAAAGGAAATCCATTGTCAGATGGCATGCTAAATTTGTGAAAGATGGGTGTTTGTGCCCAAGTAAGCGAACAGGTCGCTCTTCAACTTCAGAAGATGCAGTTGAGCAAGTTCGAGCAGCCTTTCAGCGAAGCCCCCGTAAATCAGTGAGAAGAGCCAGCAGGGAACTTCAGCTTGCTCCAGCAACTGTCTGGCGTGTCTTAAAGAAACGACTGCAAATGGTACCTTACAAGCTCAAGTTGGTCCAAAAGTTGAAGGACACTGATAAGCCACTTCGCCGTGACTTTTGCATTGCAATGCAAGAGAAGTTGGAAGATAACGGCTTTGATGACCGGCTTGTTTTTTGCGATGAGGCGACCTTCCATCTGAATGGCAAAGTTAACAAGCATAACACTCGCATATGGGGTACTGAGAATCCTCATGAACTTCTTGAGCACGAGCGAAATTCACCAAAAGTGAACGTGTTTTGTGCAATTTCCAAGAAAGGTGTCTATGGACCGTTCTTCTTTGAAGAGGCAACTATCACTGGTGAATCCTATCTCAACATGCTGGAAGACTGGTTAATGGCTCAGTTGGAACAAGCAGAATCTGATGACTTCATTTTTCAACAAGATGGTGCACCACCACACTGGAGTCTTAGAGTAAGGCAGTTTCTTAACACAAGGCTGCCTGGTAGATGGATTGGGAGATCTGGGCGAGGTGATGATGTTCTCATGCCCTGGCCTCCTAGGTCTCCAGATCTTACCCCGTGTGACTTTTTCCTTTGGGGCTTTGTCAAGCAACAAGTCTATGTGCCGCCCCTTCCAAGAGATATTGACGAACTAAAGGCTCGAGTAACGGCAGTTGTGGGAACCATTGACGTCAAGATGCTGGAACGCGTTTGGCAGGAAATGGACTATCGACTAGATGTCTGTCGTGTGACGAATGGTGCTCATATTTAGCAACTTTGAAGATTCCCCACAAAACTTGAAACTTTACCCTTTCCAACGGTACCAATTTAATTTTTCAACTCCTAATAGTTTTTGAGTTATTAAAAATCGTTATGTTCCCAAGACTTTTGAAACACCCTATATATATATATATATATATATATATATATATATATATATATATATATATATATATATATATATATATATATTACAGTTTTTTATTATATTCCAATAACCATGGTTTGTATTATTACTTTTATTTTTATTTTTTTCACATTTCCGAAAATTCCAAATTTCTGTTAGATATATTTAACGGTCCGTTTCATTTGTTTTGTGCCAAACAACATCTCTGTTATCAATAATTGACAAACATTGAGCTGAATCTTCAAAGGAGACTACGAAGTAAAAGGATCTGATGATATATGATAGTACTTATATTGTCTTTAATAATTAATTATATATATATATATATATATATATATATATATATATATATATATATTATAGATGAAAGATGAGAATAAGAAAATTGTGAAGATACAATATTTATTAAAACATCAAAAGTTCAGGGCAAGGAGTGTCATATCGTTGCTATGAACCTTTGATGGTCTAATAACTATTGTATCTTTACAATATTTTATTCTCATCTTTCATCTCTAAAATTAATCGCTCTATTCAATATATTGAGCTTTATATTATCACGATAGATTATTATTAAACGATGATTCAATTATATTTAATTTAATTCAACATTTAAATATATATATATATATATATATATATATATATACTAGAATAAATAGCAAACTAAGTAAATTGTTAAGCATAGCCTCGCTAGTCTCATTAGAAAAGTTATGCCAATCATTTGTTTTCACTTAGTTTTCTAATATTTTGAATTTGATATTGTATGTTACGAAACACTGTTAGTATGTTATATAATAGACGGCAATCCTATGTAACCGTTTCTTAATGTATAACGTCAAAATAAGTAACATTTAGATTTTTTTTTCAAATGGGTCTACATATGTGAGTGTTAATGTGGACGCTGCGCAAAGAAAATAACTAGACACCATTGCTGCAATGTTTAAAACTAGCTGTACATTGTCACTCATGTTGATTTTCTAATATTTCAGTTAAGCCCCTTTAATGGGTCTAGGCTACTGATGTCTATTTTAGACGTGCGTCTCTGGGGAAACTATAATTCAACTGCGTTTTAAAAAAGCGATGTAAACTAATGTAATTTGACGTACTTGTCAAATAATAAAAACAAACACGACTTAAATAAGTATATTTTAGAATGGAAAACAAAATGAATGAAAGTAAAAATATTAAATGTGAATATCTTAAATAAAAGCACCCACACATCATGAGAATAAATAAGATATTATTTTAATGAGATATACACTGTTTTAATTAGAGAAAACGTCACAATATTAAGTGCTTATAAGAAGGTAATGTACATATATCGTGAGCGTATATATATATATATATATATATATATATATATATATATATATATATATATATATATTTATCTTAAAATAAAATTATATTCCCAGGTATAGACTTTTGTGAAAAACGAGCGTTAATATATAAGTTGTTTGTTGTTTTGAAAAGACAGACAAACGATCTATATATATATATATATATATATATATATATTATCAAATAATATTTATTATAAATACTTTTATTATCATTATTATTACTTATTATTATTATTATTATTATTATTATTATTATTATTATTATTATTGTTATTATTGTTATTATTGTTATTATTATTATTATTATTATTATTATTATTATTATTATTATTATTATTGCTATTAGAAGAATCATTATTACCATTATTAGTAATGGTATTATCATTATCATGATTAATATTATAATTATTGGTCCCCCGATTTAACACATTGGGAGACCTATGTTTTCAGACATTTCCGTCCGTCTGTGTGCCCGTGTGTGTGTCCGTCCGGATTTTTCTCCGCAACGATCCATTGAATTTCTCTGAAATTTTGCATGAAGTTGTAACTTTTGTCAGGTTAGAAAGTGACATTCTCCGATTTTTGAAAAAAAATCTTGGTTATCCCCCTAGGGGGGCAAAAAATGGCATTTTCTGCCCCAAAATTGTCATCCATCCATTCAATTTCTTTAAACCTTGACCAAAATGTGCAGCCAATTTATCTAATAGAAACTAAGTATCGCGTCCCCAGGGGGTCACAGTGCCCCTAAAATGGCAAAAAATGACCATTTACTCCTATAACGTTTGATCCACACATTTAATTTTTCTGAAATTTCTCTGACATTTTGCATGAAGTTGTAACTTTGGTCAGGTTAGAAAGTGACATTCTTCGATTTTTGAAAAAAAATCTAGTAAGCCCCCCAGGGGGTCAAAAGGCCCCGTAATGGCCGAAAATGACATTTTTGCTCCAAAACTTTTTATCCATCCATTCAATTTCTCTGAAACTTTGCCAAAATGTGGAGGCAATTGTTCCTAATAGAAAATAAGTATCCCCGGCCTTTGGAAAAAATCTGGTTCGCGCCTCCAGGGGATCAAAATCCCCCATAAAGACTAAAATGATCTTTTTCTCCCATAACGTTTGATCCATCAATTAAATCTTTTAGAAACTTGGCCAAAATGTAGAGGCAATGGTTCTGGATATAAAATGAGCATCCTTGACATCAGAAACATTCTGGTTCGCTCCCCCAGTGGGTTAAAGGGGGGGGGTCAAAAATGCCCCAAATTGCCCAAATTTATTGCATTTTACACTCGTCACATACAAAGGGGCACCACGCATGCGCGGCTTGTTATTATTATTATTATTATTATTATTATTATTATTATTATTATTATTATTATTATTATTATAAGAAGCAATTAATCACCTAATAACAGAAAAGTGAAACATTTTTTTTAGATCATTAAACTTAGTTGACACTTTTGGACTTGATAAGAAAATGTATTTCTATACTGTTAAATATATATGGTTCTGTTTTTCTTTTACATAAGAAGTAAGATATTTCATGATATATCATTTTAATCAATCAGTTACCACATACAGGAACATATATAGTTTTATATGGTATAATAAAATGAGCAAATGAGTAAAAGTTGCACTAGTTGTTATTATCAAGTAACGTTCTCGCTTTAATTAAGCCATTACAAAATGAAAAATTTGTAGCCGTTGTTTGCAAAACATGCACTCAAGCCAACTGTTTCTCTCATTTTAATATAAACATTAAAATAAGCCATCAAAACCTCAATGCTGATCATAAGGAATATTGCAATATTTAGTTGTTGTGATCAAAATAAAACAGGCATTTATTCAGGCCGATTTAGTATAACAATACTGATATTTCGCGGTGTCACAGACTACCAGATTGCTTAGACATGGTGAGTGTGATTCAATAGCTGGTAGCTAGATCATTATGTTGAAATATTACCCGTACGGAATAACTTATCCTGACGAAAGTAATGGATTTGAGAATGTTTTTATTCATACTAGTTTACTGGACACTTTCGAAGAAAACAGCGTACGGTTATTTGTTATATGGACAAATTGAATTCAGTAAATATGGATAATAATTTCCATCAAGAATCTGTCATGGGTGTTAATTGCCGCAGCGTGTTTTCCCTTTACTCCTACACTAGGTAACAAGCCTAAAGATGTAATACTTTACTCGTTTTAAACTTATATCTGTCATCGAAATATAATAATCACTGATACACGTATGTAGTCAGCATTTGAAGATGAGGACTGATTTCGTAAAAAGTGTTTACATTAAGTAAACACTTTTTACGAAATCAGTAAGCATATCACAACAATCAAATGCACATGTATACAGATATATAGATATACAAGGTGATTACTAAGTCACTTAGCTATTGATTTTTGAAATTCTAAAGTTAAAAAATACGGTAATACAAAACAGAAAGTGTATCCAATAAATTCATTCGTGGGAGTTCAAAATTACAGCAAATTTTCAAAATTCCCACCTTCTTTCTGCATGCATAGCTCAATTCTTGTTTGCAAATAATTTACGACTATTTGTAGCATATTTGATTGATTATGAAGTAAATATATATAGAAACAAATATATAAACGAACAAATTTACAATAACAAATAGCAGTAATTAGAGAGTAATATAACAATTATCAAAAGTCCATAGTATGTGTGTGCTTCATATGTAATCATTTTAAATAGCTAAGTGAAGTGACTTATGAATCACCCTGTAAGTACAGAAAGTTGGAGAAATCGATCAGATACCTTTGGTATCATGTTTCATATGGGTAAAAAATCAAATATTGGCATAAACATAAGTGTTGAACTCTTGTGTTCCGAGCTATAAGCCAATGAAGTAAATACTAACTATAATGCCTTTACTCACAGATGGCGCCTGTGTAGGCCATCGTTGTCTATTCTCTACTGTGTATTTTTGTTTTATTTAGTTCTAATGACTAGTTAAATTCTAAATGAACAGATTACGATAGATCAGATATTCACTCCGTGTATTGCTTTGAAAATAGTTCTGCGGTATGCAATAGCTCGTCGACTCTAATTTGAAGCTTTTCAAAACGGAAAATTTCTCGGGCGCAAAAGATGAAAGGGTATAAGTAGCGTACTATGTGAATATAAAACTGCAATGATCATCGTTGCAACAAGGACAACCAATGTTAACACAGACAAATTGAATGAATTTATATTCATAACATCAATACGGCAGACACGTAACTCTCGCTTCTCTTATTTTGTATTTTATTCCTCACATTCCATGAGCGATGTTGCTGACAAAGAAGGGATGATTGCTGTTTGTTGTTTTAGAATTTATCCATCTAAGATTTACCATTGGCTGGCTTGTGTACCTTGAGCTAGCATTTTTAAAGGTTTTTTTAGTGGATTCATGCCTTGTCTCTAGCGATATCCATAAAAATACATGGCAAATAGCAAGGCAAGTGCCTCTTCTTTATTCAATAGTTTAGAAATTGTTTTGAGACTTGGCATTGTAACATATGTTACCTAAAACATGTTAGTATTTGTTACAAACAAACTACACGAGTTGGTCTCTGCCAGTTATACGAAGTTCTTCAGCATATGGAAACACGAAAGTAATTTCGGTGGGTACTCGATGCCCGTGCAATGCATTTCTGAAAACTGCATTACTGGAAAGTATGCACATTTTCAATAACTGGTCTAGTGCATGCAATCACATTATAGTCGTTTGCTGTTTGCAACAAAACATGTCGCTCAATAGGTGTTTAGATTTTATTTAACTCGGAAAACAATATGTTTCCGGGACTTGTATACTATAACGTGTTCATTATTTAGACATATAGAACATAATCATAAATGCACGCAATAGTCTACCTAAACAGTTTCGAGATATATAAAGGGAGCGTTAAATGATATGGCCTGTTGCTAAACTTAGCGTAATGCAAAGCTCTTAGTATATGAATAAATAAAACCATGTTTATACAAAGAGATGGTAGATATTATATACGAGCGCCTATCACGTAACTCAGGGATGAAAGCTGCCGACTACAAACAACATGGTTAAAGGTTCGATCCGTAGCATTGGGTTGGTGCTAGATTCGAACCCATGGCTCAAGTTGGTGGTGAATGTCATTCTAAAGACATTTCCTCAAATGGATTCAGATATTTGAAGAGAGCGCACCACGCTCGAAACGCATTATAAAATGATAAAATAATACATACGTGTTGAAAATTTTTTTTACGAATGTTGGTAGCCTTACTCCTACATATATATATATATATATATATATATATATATATATATATATATATATATATATATATATATATATATATATATATATCTATATATATATATGTATATATATATATATATATATATATATATATATTATAGGAGGATCATATATGTGTCTGTTCTATATGAAGCGGCGCTTAAACGTAGATCGATTTTTTTTAAATGTCACAGTGCTGCTTTGTTTCCTTATTTCCTAAAACGAAGTCAGCTAAAACGTGGTTCCATTTCATGGTCACATGTTCAACTCGTGTATTATTCTCATTAATATCTCGATAAAGTTTACCAACCACGAAGAATACGTATTATTTATTGAATATCTAGTTTATTACTTTTGCAAGGACTCTGTGAAATTAAATATATATATATATATATATATATATATATATATATATATATATATATATAATATACAACTATTCAAACCTCAGCGTGAATTAATAGTAAACTAAAGACTATCATATATCAAGGACGAATCGTTAAAAACGAAAAAACGAAACCTCCAAATATCCGGAACCCTCTTAAAACTAAGGAAAATGACTTTCTACCATGCAATTAAATGTAGTGATACCGCATCTACATATAGAACATTTCTGGAGGTTGAGGGACATTTTATCCCAAACAAATTCCGAGAGAAAATAACCACCAGAGGACATGGAGAAACAAAAAGAAATTAAAAAAGCCCTGAATCTATCCAAACTACAAGCCCAAATCGACATACGGATAAATAACAAAATACACTTTCATTTAAACATCAGTATCACTTTTAAATTCACACGCACACACGCATTAAACTAAAGAAGATCATCAGAAGGGGCTGAAATATCTGATTTTAATAGATAATTTGTATTCTTATAAGTTGACAAATAAGAATTAAAAAATATAGACACTTACATACATATATATATATATATATATATATATATATATATATATATATATATATATATATATATACACACATATATATATATATATATATATATATATATATATATATATATATATATATAGTTCTGTATATATTTTTTATTCCTATATAATGTTATTCCTTGCTACCATATCGCAGAATGGTTCTTGGGTATAGTGTGTGGATATTATTATTATTATTATTATTATTATTATTATTATTATTATTATTATTATTATTATTATTGTTGTTGTTGTTTTTGTTGTAAGTAATGTTATTTGTATATGCAAATTACCATATCACACGGTAGTAGTAAAGGTAATATATTATTATTATTATTATTATTATTATTATTATTATTATTATTTATTTATTTATGTATATATCAGTTAAATTTAAGCAGAATTATTTCTACACTTTATTATTGGGTAAATGGTCTTTTAATCAGTACTATTGGAGGGCCATGAATATTATAACTGTCCTGTTTTTAAATCTCCGAAACAGTTACATGGTAAACAGCTGATGATCCCCGTTTTAATATTTTACGCTTAAGTTAAGGCCCCCTGTTTTAGTTTCACTGTTAGATACTTGAATCTCCATTTTCTTCTATTTATGAATTTTCCAACCAATGCTAAGTCTACGATATCTTGGATTTAGTTAGTTCCTCTGAGAATTTAAACTGCATTTTCCTGTTTTTTCTTTTGTTTAAAATGAGTCAAAGCTTCTCTAAACTATATATATATATATATATATATATATATATATATATATATATATATATATATATATATATATAGTCTCGGAAGTTTCTCAACCATTAAAACTATATTTAACAAAAAAAAAAAAATAATAGTCGCAAGTCTTTCAGTGGAAATCATTGATGTAAGTCAATTTATTTTTTACAGTTATTATATTAGTTTGTTTCTAACACTATTTTAAGGGATCATCAGTTGTTTACCATGAAAAACTGTTTCGGGAATTTAAAAACAAGACAGTATCTTATTTCATGGCTTCCCAGCAGAGTTGATCAGACCCCACTTCCCTTAAAAGACAAAAACATAAACGTTCCTTATACTAAATCTACGTTTTGTTCCATATAAATGTTTAGCTAATATATATTAGTTATTTAAAAAAAAAAAAAAAAAAAAATGTCTTTACCTGTGCTGTTCGTCTGTCTAATAAAATTTATCCGTTATTTACAAAAATGTTTCTGCATTTTAAAGTGTTAGAACGAATCTATTACACTATTATTTAGGTGATTAATATATTATTTTTAGTTTTATAGTATAAATATAAAAGACATCAACACATCAAAAAATTAAAAATAAATAAATATATATAAATTATAAATAAATATAAATAAATTATATATATAATTGGATTTTTCTAAGTGTATAGATATGTGTGTAGTTTCATCGATAACAAGTACACTTACAAATTACTACTTTTTTATATACGATGTTTCAATTTTCCCAATCACATGCGCATTGTATCTAACCGATCATATTTTAATATCGGTTTTGCATATTAAAAATGTGGATAATAATTTGCATCATGAACTCTTGGTTTAGTGTAATTGTTTTACCGTGTTACAGGATTTTGTTATTTTTAAAAGTATATAAAATAAGTAATACATTGTAATTACAATTTATGTTAGAGCACGCCGAACATATAACTTATTAGACAACGCGTGTCATCTTAGTAAAATAGAGAATGTTAGTGTTTGATCACGTTTTAGCGCTGAAATTTTAATTGCTCCCATGACATACTAGCACCTATATAGATATTGTTACATTACATGAACAAGACTGTGTATAGCTATTAGATGTTATTTATTATACTTCTATTGGAATATAAAGTTATCATAAATGTGCTCTCCACGAGGAAATCAAACCGATATTATTACGCACATTTTTATTGCAAAATTGGTTGCGAATCGCTAAATACACGTAAATAACGTCTTTAAGCTTGCCTGTCAACATTCAGACATACTAATATTGCTTCCAACATAATTTTTGAAGTCATCAATTAAAGGAAAACGTTTTTCTCTAATTGAGTCTAATAGTGACATGGCAATTTATTTTCTAGGAGAAAATAACATACAGTCTAAAATAAACACGTATTTACACATATACTACTCTACACTAATTCAGTATACACCTCTACACGCAGCAATTATATATATATATATATATATATATAGTGTGTAAATACCAGCTGTTGCTCTAGCGTTATAACTTTTATTTATTTTCATTTATTTGTATATACTATTTTAATGAAACAAAGTTCATGATAGTAATCTGAATTGAATTAAATATAGTAATAACTAGCGTAGTGTAATGTAGTTTATTATGTACACCAAAACATGTTTGATGTATGTAAAACATAAAAATAAATATATATGTGTGATTTTTTCTCCTAAAAGCAAGTGTTAAAAGAAACAAGTATAAAGACGTTCTCATCTCGGCTGCCGTGCTCAAAATGTTTCGGCCGTTAGTAATTGTTAGTATTTTATCAACAAATAGGTAAACGCCTCTATACTTAGTAATTGTCTGAATTTCTCAGATGAAGTTTTTTCATTATAGATTTCATTGTTCGGACTGACTATCTCATCTTGGCTGCCATTTTCACAACATGTCGGCCGGTGGGCCCTCCGGCCTTTATCAGGTGTTTTGTATCGAACTCGCGAACCGTCTGTCTACCATACAACCATGTATATACATTGATGAGTACAAACAAAATGGATATTTAACTTTTCAAAATGTCAGCGGCGTGAGGCTCTCCACATATCGGAATCGTTCTATTCTAGCTGATTTCACTCTTGCTGCAGCTTGAAAGTTGGAAGTTATTTGCTTTAGAAAGAAGTCTTTTAATGAATCAGATAAATATTATGAAGTCAGCAAAGGCACAGGCATGTCTGAGGATGAAGGTCTTTGAGTGGAGGCTGAAGATGAGGGTCCTAGAGTTGTGACTGAGGATGAGGGTCCTAACTTCTTGTTGACTTTATACTATTTGGCTACTTGATTGGCAGACATCTGCTTCTTTATGACAACCTCATATACAGCAACCACCTACTCTGATTGGCTTAGATTCCTCCTTTCACCCTCAGTCCTCTGATAGTTGCGAACCATCTTTGAACCAACAATTTTTTAACGGGGCATTAGGCAGTTGTATGCCTTAGTATTAGTATCGTTAAATGTTGACTTATTATTACAAATTTCAGGTTTCATGTAACTTCATCAATAATAAAAACAAGTCAAACTTAACTCATATAGCCATGTTTCTTAATTAAATCACTTTAAGAGATGTTCAAATCTTTTCCTTCAGAAAAATACTGACATGGGGCATTAAGCCCCCGCCTTTTTTCAAAGATGAAGATATTTTAAAAAATAAATAAATTACACACAATTACATGCATTATGCTTAAATGAGAACCAGTACCAAGCAATTAACTTACTAACTGCATACAAAAAAATGGCAGGTTTAATTTGCAGCAGTTTTTATAATTGGTGTGGAAATCATGATCACATTTGATAAACTGTGAAGGTAAGCCAGCATGACACACTTTCTAGCTCTGAAAAATGGAAATCTGAGTTAAATCAAGTGTAAAAATGTTTCAGTACTTATCTCTGATATATCTTAGTGCTTCAGCAGCATCAGAACAGTTTGCAAGCTCAGTAGTTTCGCAGAGATACAAAGTTTTGTTCAGTTACCCTTCTGGAGCATAAAGTTTTGAAGTCTGTTTCAAAATGGCTGCAGATGTGGAGAAAGTAACAACTTCTTAAACTTTGTAAACAAGACTACTTTCGTTTGTCTCAGTAAATACTACGCGTGAGAACCAAGGCCTGGGATTGTTCAGTGATCAGACAAACTTGGTGCTTATTGCCATACAAGTGCCATAATAAGCTATAAACAGGTTTGTGAAGGTTACTGAGTTGCTGGTGCCTTAATATCCCATGTTACCCTACATCGATGAAGATGGAAATAATGTAGTGATTTTTTCGAAATTATACATACGCATATATATATATATATATATATATATATATATATATATATATATATGTGTGGGTATGTGTGTCCCTGTGTGTGTGGGTGTGTGTGTGTGTGTTAACTACCTGGTTAATATTACACGGGTCTAGCACGATAACAAAGTAAAATGCGCCTTTCAGTTTACTTGCAGGTTGGTTGCATGCAAATGATGCGCAATACTTTTCAGAACAATTGCACCACGACAATAATTGCTGAATGTGGGCTCGGAACGTCACATTCGAGTTCGGTCAGGCTATTCTATATTTTTCCCTTATAATCTTTTATAATAACCCTTAATACAGCAATGAATTCGATATAAGGATACAGAAGATCCATATCTCTTGGTCTAGGAAGAGGCGCACACAAAAACCTACACGATAATATATCTGTTTATCGTGTAATTATTTTTTGTCGATCTGAGGTTTTGATTGACACTGCAGTTAAGCTATAACAATATAGTAAAGGATTGCTCTTATAACCATACAAATAAACATTAATATACGTGTAAAATTCCAATTGGAATCAAATGTGTGTTTATATATATATATATATATATATATATATATATATATATATATATATATATATATATATACACCTTTCTCCTCATTTGAGGTGTGTTTATCTATGAATATAATTAATTAGTATATGTATATATATATATATATATGATTATCACATTTGTATACATATAAATATGTATATATATATATATATATATATATATATATATATATTATTGATAGTCATAATAACTTGAAACAGAATAATAAAAATCACTTACGTTATTGCACATGTGTAGACGTAATTACATAAGATAATCCGCTTTCAAATAAGGTAAGTATTTTCCACCCAAGGTAAACACGATCACCTTTCATTGGTGTTTCCTTATTTCACAAAATAGGTACATATATATTAGATATAGAAATAGATACTCATCAAGCGTTAAAAATATTGGACCCCTATATATATATATATATATATATATATATATATATATATATATATATATATATATATATATATATATATTATTATTATTATTTAATGTATCCACATAAGATTTTATTTATTTTTTATTTTTTGACTTATATTTTTTCATTTATTAATATTCCAACGAATGTTAAGTCTGCAAAATCTTGGATTTAGTTAGTTTGTCTGGGAATTTAAACTGCATTTTACATATTTTCATTTTTTTTTTGTTTTTTTTTAATGACTCAAAGCTTCTTTAGACTATATATTGGGTATTTAGATCTGTATGGCTAGGTTTCCTTCCTCTTATCTAATTACTTTTCTGGTACCTAAGGTACTTAAGCTTTATTTTTTATTTATTTTTTAATGCAACTTTAATTCCTATATAATTTTATTGCTAGCTACCATATTGCAGAATTTTATGAGCTGTTACGGATATTTCGTTAGAGTTGTTCATGTTTTAACGATGGTGCGTAATTGTTTTAGGAATGTATTATGTTGTCTGTGATATTCCAGAGCTTTAATTACATTTAAGAGTCCATTTTCAAAACTAATCATGAGATCTATTAGTTTAGCGTGTTATGGACTTTTGAATTGGTAGTATTCTTTTGTATCTAGGGTTGTATCTTTATTATTAAGGAGTAAGTGTGCTCGCCATCGCATCCGGCGTATTAGTTCGTCCGTTTTTTTAATTAAGTTAATAATGTATCCATGCTTGCTAGGTGTTGGAATATTGTTAATTTATGTTTCTAAGTTAACTTTTCCATATTATTTTTCAGTTGGGAAATACATTCTGGTGAAAGTGCTCAACTGTTTGAGAAGCTAAATATTACTATGTCATGTATCCACATAACATTTCATACGGAGATATAATTTTTTTATGTATCAGTTTTCAGTATTTACTTCAACAGTGCCTGATACGTACATATAGCTAGGTAGTACGGTATGAAAATATATATATATGGCAATTAAGCTGAACATACGCTCCCGCGTTTCATCCCCGGGGTAAATTCGTCTGTTTAATTATACCTTTTTATTTTATTTTATTTTTCTGATAGCCTTTTTGTATTAAAATTGTTTTAAAAGTTCCATCGGTTTAACAGGTTTAACTAAATTTTTCGATTATTCGTTATATCATCCTCAGGAACAAAAAAGCTGGAGAAGAAAAAGAACTTTTAAAAGACGGAGGAGAAACGCACATATAACGTTTCTCGCATTGTTCCTGGAAGTCGATTACGATTTAAATTCAGCAACGCTAGAGAGCATCACAGAACTAAATCGCATTACGTTAAGCATTTTATAATGTTACCACTGGTTTTATATGTGATGTTGTTAAATTTAGGTTGTTGTGTTTTTATATAGGTAGCTTCCAGTATTTTTAATTTTTTTAAAACTGGTTTCGGAATAACACTAACATTAATGACACTAAAATTATACATTCCGACACCAATTTAATTTTTAGTAAACATTCTTACTAGGAAAATATCGGGGAAAACAATGCCAACAATATAATCATCTTATTCATACGAGATGAATAAATTAATTAGATTTAAGCAAATATCATATATTTATACACACATGGTTACATTTTGAAATAGTCCAACACATATACGAAGTAATGTCAAAAAATAAATGCCCATAGTACTTTGATGGTGCAAAGGTCCATCCAACAAATGACATTTTTATCTGTTTATGAACCGCTACTCAAAAATTCATTTAAAGCTAATAAGTGTCCATCGATTTACAAGCTATCAATGTTATTGTTACAGCAAATTCAATTATAGACATTCAACCGTGCCGATCAAAAATGCTTAAGCATTTTCATGTTATAAACTTTAACTAGTATGCGCTTGAAACTATTCAAAGGTCGACTAGGAGTTAGCTACTTCGTTGAGCCGGTTCTCACAAAAAGCACATTGAATAACTAACCACATCTTAGGTATTTCGTGCATTTTTAATTACTGTGTAATCGACACTTATTTCTATTAACAGTGGTTACATTTTATTTACCTCCCCAGGAAGTTTGGCACAAGGCCAGTTTTATCTTACTCCCACAAGGTAAGATGTGACACAAGGTCGGGTCGGGATAGTGGGACTTGAAAAGCCGCGCCCGAGAAAGTGAGCACTCTGGGAATTAAAAATTGGCTGGGCAGCCTCGTCAGCATTCCCCGGTAATGGCGCTTCAGGCAGTAAGCAATAATTTTACTCCTCCCCAAAGAGGGGAGGCAAAGCCTGGGAGGGTAGAAATTCTAGAACTGCACAGGGCAGCCCCATAGACTGGCGTAAATAAAGCCCCAAAAGCCAAGACGATACCAGTTCATGGGGTGTAGTATCCATCGGAACAAAGGCCGATCAATAATGGTTACATATAATAGTAGAATAAAGACAAAAATGTGTTTAGTCTGTAAGCAACATTGCAGCAGACTTCTTTTCACAGGAACATATCATTTTGTCAAAGAATATTTAATCACTTATGTTACCTTCCACGTTCTGTAAATAGTCTAAATCAACACTTTATAAGACATTACAGCATGCCCCAAACTGGTTAAATGCATTACACGAGCAGAAGTAAATGTGTTACGTTACAATGCTCATCGTTTACGAATGAATTTAGTACCTTAGAAAACAAACCTAAATTAAACGTACAAATCCATGTGTTCTCATAAAGGTCTACACCTAAGTCTATTATTCTGTGTCGTTCATATATCTACAGTCGTTATTAGTGATGTATTGACCCTAAAATCATTTGATTTTCTTAGAGTTTAAGAGACAGCACGTTTCCCTAGATATCTGATATTTTTGCTTCTTTTGATTTTCACTGAAACCCTCTTGGTGTTTTCGTACGAGTTTTTTATTATAAATTTCTTACTGGCAACAACCGGTGCTTTTTTTAAATTTAAAATGAGTAATACTTTGTTACTATTTGATTCGATAAGGTTTAAAGTTGGATTCTGAACAGTACTAAATATAACGTTATCTGCGAAAGCGTAAAACTGTTTATTTAGTTCAGTAAGTATGTCCACCCTTTCCAATAATAAAACGATCCTATGAGTGGTCAGTGCTATTCTCATGTCACTTTATAGTCATTGAGGTGTAAAAAAAATTTTTTTATTAATATATAATTCAATTTACATAAAATAACATTACACTTTTGAATAATAATGATATCCAAAAAAAGCTACATGCAAAACAATCATAATTTAAGTAACATATATATCGGCAAGTGTGCAAGTGTCAGAAATAGCCGTCCCGTATGCTGAAGCTATGTACCTTTTAAGGGTGCCAGGAAATACGTGCACAATATGCACAACATTCTACGATGTGGCATCTTTCTGAAAAGTATCGCCAATTCATTCCACTCTGCCTAATAAATTTCATCAGTTTCATTTCAAAATATTCATATGGCATCAAACAGTCGATGAGCGCACTGTATTCACCATTTTAACTCGGTATCCATGTCAGGGATAGATGAAAGTAAAATTTACCTTCGGTCAAATGTAAAAATATATATTCACGCCTCGTTATGTCAAATAAGTTGCATAACAAATTCAGATTTACTGCAAACTTCGCTGCGGCCATTACATCCGTATCATGGTAAACCTTGTCAATTGCAATCGAGAATATAAAGCTGTGTTCAGATTTGTTCAAGTGGATATCAGGTTATAATCATGTCATTTTAGAAGACGCTGTTATTACTATTTTGCTTTCTTTCTATTTAAACAAAACATCACGAGGTCTCCGTTGTCACTTTCTTTAACTCAATACTAGTGAAGCTTACACTACAGCAATTATGAATCTATAAACAGTGTCACTATTTAAAATCTACCTGATAATAGTAATAGTTATATAGTGGTCGACATCCTGGGGAGTTCGCCTTCTTTAAGTTTGAAAGGCCGAACTGGATTGGCAACGCAGTGTTCCCTGTTTTCTCCGTATATGTGACTCGAATATTTGTTACAGAGATTTACTTATCGATTAAGTTGTTTTCCATGAACTGTATATAAATATATGTATGTATATATATATATATATATATATATATATATATATATATATATATATATATATATATACATACACATAAAATATATGTGTACATATATATGTATATACATAAAATATATGTATACATACATACATATATATATATATATATATATATATATATATATATATATATATATATATATATATATATATATATATATAAATGTTTCGAGGTACAAAATTTATAAATAGATTTAAAAAGAATACGCGGAAATCTCTCTAAGGCCCTTTCGACTATCATCTCGTCAGGAGAAAATCGATAGTTTTAATTAATAATAACGTCGAAAGATAAAGCAAAATGGGGAAATTGAGTGTGCCAAAATTATCGTTAAAGCGATTAAAATTCAATTTAATGATTTCGATTAAAAGTCGATTAAAAGGCACTTCGTTAGGGGATAAAAAAAAAAATAAAAAAAATAATAAATTGGGAAGGAGTTCAAAGTTCCCCAAAGAGATTCAGCGATCTTACAAATTCCTTCTGCCGGCACAAGGAAGGTTTTCGAATGGCAATAGAGACAGATTCCAATATTTTCAAATGGTTCTTGGAATCTGCTCGATGCAAGACCTCAAAACGGTCTATTTTATAGCCACTGGCACAGCTAGGGTTTTCAACCAAATGCTGGCCAATAGCAGAGTCCAAAGAATTAGAGGAGGGGTAACACAAGGACCCTACCCTTCCCTGACGTATTTTTGATGGAATGTGCTGGTTTATGCGAGTCTGCAAATGCAAGGAAGTGCGCCCTATATAGCCAGCATCACATTGGCATTTAAATTGGTATACAATATTACTATAATTTGATGCTGGCTATATAGGGCGCACTTCCTTGCATTTGCAGACTCGCATAAACCAGCACATTCCATCAAAAATACGTCAGGGAAGGGTAGGGTCCTTGTGTTACCCCTCTTCTAATTCTTTGGACTCTGCTATTGGCCAGCATTTGGTTGAAAACCCTAGCTGTGCCAGTGGCTATAAAATAGACCGTTTTGAGGTCTTGCATCGAGCAGATTCCAAGAACCATTTGAAAATATTGGAATCTGTCTCTATTGCCATTCGAAAACCTTCCTTGTGCCGGCAGAAGGAATTTGTAAGATCGCTGAATCTCTTTGGGGAACTTTGAACTCCTTCCCAATTTTTTTTTTCTATCCCCTAACGTAGTGCCTTTTAATCGACTTTTAATCGAAATCATTAAATTGAATTTTAATCGCTTTAACGATAATTTTGGCACACTCAATTTCCCCATTTTGCTCTTTCTTTCGACGTTATTATTAATTAAAACTATCGATTTTCTCCTGACGAGATGATAGTCGAAAGGGCCTTAGAGAGATCTCCGCGTATTCTTTTTAAATCTATATATATATATATATATATATATATATATATATACATATATATATATATAATGAAATGAGTGATGATGATAAAAATCGGGAAAAGCAATATTTATTGAATCATAAAGTAGTTCGAATATCTTATATACATACTATTTATATATGTATATATATATATATATATATATGTATATATATATATATATGTATATATATATATTATATAATATCTATCATGTATATAATATATATATACATATTTATATATATATTATTAAGTGTTTATATATATATGTATACATATTTTATATCATATATATAGTATAATTATTTTATATATATACATACATATATATGTATATATATATATATATATATATATATATATATATATAGAGAGAGAGAGAGAGACAGACAGACAGACAGAGAGTGAGACAGATACAGAGACAGAGAGAGAGAATAGCCGAGAGAAAGGGAGAGAAGGACTTGCACATAGGGGTTTTATTATTAAAATAGACCGTGAAAGTCAGAATAATATCTTTTTTTCCAAGTAGAAAGCAAAATAAATATTTTATGACTTGTCAATCACATTCCTAGACAAAACTCTGGATAATTTTCATGGAAAGCATTAGATTTGATATTTCCCCGGAGAATTACAAGTGAAAAATTATTTATGTAGTGCTGTCATTTAATACAGAAATGATCGAGACGTTGACAAAAGGCTAGTACGTTTTTTTTATACGGCATAAAGTTTAAGGAAGTTGAGTATCTCTTATTACGTTTAAATTTGCTAAGAATAATATTTAAGCAAGCTAATAATTCAGTGAAACTGATACAACTATGATTATTACATATATGAGTTTCAGTCTAGAAAATTGGTGAAGCGATGTTAAACGAAGATTATAGGATGCATACATGTAATTTCAAATATGGGAAATGAGTTCGTATTGGCTAATTGCAATTAGAAATATGGCCGTTAGTTAAACATATACATGCTATCTCTTTTCAATAATATAAATGTCTGCATATCTGTAGTTTTGTTTGAGTATATAATTCGTCGCCAAAAAAGCATACATCATGTAGAAGGCCTAGGAAACAGTTTATTTCTGCATTTAAATGATTGCTATATAAGACGAGCGGATGCATATACTAAAGACAAAAACAGGTTACCTTGTGAATATTTAAATACACTCTTATAACCTCCATCTTAAAACAGTTTTCAGTCAATTATTCTAGTCCTGTAAGCTCAGTTATCGGATCATATATACACACAAGTTAAAAGTCTTAATATAATCAATCTATCTATTAAAATATATTCTCTGTAGTCGATTATAGCAAAGTCTCGATATTTGTAATTATATATCCGTCCACAGAACAATAATTAAACAAAACGTAACAGATGCTTGCATGTGAAAGTGTGTTGACAATTGGTATTTGTATTTTTCTCTGGGAGAAATAATCGTAAATACAGAGATCATAGACGATTGTTCTTTTCCTTCAGTATACACTATTTATCGAGTATACATACCTTTCTATGAATAATTGAATAATGTTTTAAAGAAAAACCAAAATACTGTTAATGAAAATGTTTCTTAAAAATAATTTAGGAAATGTTTGTAAAGAATACAACATGCAAAAAATTCGAAAGATCTAAGCTTAGAACAATGTTTAAGATGAAACAATAATCGTTAATTATCCTACATTTAAATGAAAGACTTCTTACATGAACCATCGTTCTCTTAATTGATATGTTACATTCCTGTATGAGCAAAATAGCATTGCAGTTGCAATTTCGCCGTTAGCTCTTACCAAAGTCAAGAGAGTAAAATAACACCGCTCACATTCTCACCTGTGACCTTTATACGCTTACTACATCCGTTCGTGGAAATAAGTCAACTTCATAGAATACAATTTTTTAGTGCACGCATGTAGGAGTCTCTGAAAATGACGAAATTATAGCCAGACGACTCACGAGTTTGGAAAGTTATTGTTCTTCTTTATCTTCAATACATGCACATATAAACAAAGTGGTCTGCTCCTTTTGGAAAGGAAACAAAACCTTATATCTTTGACAATAATTGTTGTATTCTGGAAATTCAAAGTATGATCTTAGAAGGCTTTAGCCGAATGCAGTTCACTCAAAGATGCCTGTACAATTGCTCGTAGTTTGTGTTGCAGGATGGTATGATTGATGTTATTCTAACTACACTCTGCGCTTTTTGGGTGCACTTACTCCAGCTTTGTCTCCAGCTTAATCCCTCATGTGAACTGTAAATCTAAAGACATAACAAAACGAAATATTCTGTTTTACGACATAGCAAACGTTTGGGGTTATTTTATTCCTGAACAGTGTACATAAAAGAAACGGATACAGCAATAGCATTAAAAAATAAACCTAAAAAATTAAAATGAATACCGTGAAATAGTAACCGCTAAAGACATACAGGCCAACTATCTATTATATACTTATTATCGCTATGCGCAATTCATGTAATTCAAAAATTATTTAAGAATGACGATGGGAAATTATCAGATTTTACAAAAAAAAATGAAGAGAATGCGATCGATTAAATAATCACTCTCTGTGTGTCGTTAAACTTGTTTTATTTGCTCGTTAGCAAAAAACCGCTACATATATATATATATATATATATATATATATATATATATATACATATATATATATATATATATATATATATATATGTCATTTTTGCAAATAACGGATACATTTTCTTAGACACAGACAAACAACACAGGTATAGAGGACATTTGTTAATAACAAAATAAGTTAGCAAAAAATGTGTTTGGAACAAAACTTAGATCTAATATACGGAACATTTTTGTTCTTGTATTTTAAAAGAAGTGGAATCTGATCAACTCTGCTGGGATACCATGAAATAAAATACTGTTTTGTTTATAAATTCCCGAAACAGTTTCTATAGTAAACAACTGATAATCCCTTAAATAATGTTAAGACTAGCGTAAATGCTTGGAAGCAAACTAATATAGTGACTGCAAAAAGTTTATTTAATTACAAAAAAGTGATTTTGCACCGAACGACTTGGGACGAAATTTTTTTTTTTTTGCATATATAATTTTAATTTATCCACATAACATTTTATAAGGAGATATAATTTTTTTATGCATCAATTTTCAGTATTTACTTCAACACTGCTCGATACGTAAGTAGAGCCAGGTAGTAAGCAATGAAAATATAGTTATGTCAATTAAGCTATACAGAGGTTCTCACGTTTCACCACCGGGGGGAATCTTCAGGCTAAAATGCCATTTAGCCTCAAGATTCCCCACGGGGATGAAACTCGGGAGCCTCTGTGTAGCTTAATTGACATAAACATATTTTCATAGATTACTATATATATATATATATATATATATATATATATATATATATATATATATATGTGTGTGTGTGTGGGGGGGGGGGGTATTTTACTGTCTTGATTTGAAGAGTTTGAATGCAAAACGAGATAAACACCATTTTCAAAATTACCAATCTATCCTCACAAAATGTTTGGCATTTCAGCACTCCAGCAAACACCCAAATGACGTTTGACATAATATGATGTCGGCAAATTTATTTTTATTAATCAAATGTAACTTTTAATCAATGTTTAGATTAAATATATTCGCCATATATTGTTAAATTACTCAATTTAAACAAATTGGGTGTATCGCGTTTTGAATTGGAACTTGTCATTTCATTCATAATTTCCTGTTTATTATGAATGACTTTGCTAGTTATTTCGTCCATTGAGTCTCACCAATGAGATTGAAAGAGTGAATTATTCCGTAAACTTTTCAATTTTGTACGTTACTTAATCTAACGGTAAGCATACTGCGTCGAGTAAAATTTAGCTTGTTTACACTACAAACAGGTAATATGTTTTTAAAAATACTGTTTTTATAGTAAAAATTTATAAATATTTATATTGTTATTTATCTTTCTATCTTGTCTATTTCAACGACCCTTATTATTTTACTGGTCAATCAGAACAAGGAATTGTTCAATCTGCGTTGAATTAGGTCGTATTTATCTGAAAGTGAATTAGAAGCGTCAATCGATAAACGTGATGAAGCGTTATAATGATTGATGAACATGCTAAACAATTATGGATAAATAGAATATAGACGGCCATTATACAATGACAAACAAATAAAAAGTTATTTATTGACCTCGATTCAACATGTATACAAACTTATTCTTCATAGGTATTTTATAAAAAAATTCTTCCAGGCCGTTTAACTATCAATGACATATACGATTGATAAATATTCGGTATTCTCAACTAATTGATTACAGAAAGAGATTCCATGATACGCGAAGGATAGATTAACAATTTAAATGTGTTTTTCTTGAAAAGTATAAGCGCATGAAACACGTGTGAATAAACCTAATTCTTCTGACACGTTTATCAAAATCATTTAAAAGGCGAAACGTTGTAATAATTAATGTGTACACATACAATGCATTGCTGCCATTTTACTTGTCTTTTGATTTTCACTTATATTGCACTTCATCATATAAATTCCTTATATTCAAAACTATTATGTAACACAACGGCTGAAATAAGATATCTGCTTATCTGGGATGTTCTATGTGTGGATTAAAAGAATATAAGATGACAAATGTCGATCAATATTTTTCATAGAAATATAAATAAATATTGAATAAGAAATGATTTTACTTTATTCTGAAGAATAACAGTTATAAAATCAAACTAATTAATATTTGTAAAAAACTACTCAGATTTATAATGAAAAGAAATATATAACAGGTGTGTGTGTGCCTATACTTATATGTAAGCTATAATATAACCAGTGTAACGTAAGGAAGGAGAAATACACGACACGCGAGATAAATAAAAATCGAACAGTATAATAATATAAACGAGGGCCATCCCTGTACAGGGTAATACTTTTTATTTTTCTCTTCAATAAAATAACGATAAATGTCACTAACAATGAAAAAAAAAATGGTAAGTGAGAATTGGTTTTAGTGTGTTTAAGTAATGTAGAAATACACGACATTTTTTTTGAAATACTGTAAAAATGAACTTGCTTACAATGTAAATAAATAGTAGTGCAATATGAAAATGTAGCCTATTATGTTTAATACTTGATTTAATAGTTCCGAAAAATATATCTGTTTGGATGAGACGAGCATTTTGTATGGATATAACGCACCGCTCTATAAATCTCATGCCTAACTATAAAAACTGACACGTCTTTTGCCAAATTCAGATTTATTGATACACATAGTACCGTTATAAAGTAGTACACTGATTCAAACGCTTCTCTGATAATTCGATTCTTATTGTAGAACGGTTTGCCTGTGGATTAATAATACGCTCAGTTTCCTATACTATTTCTTCATTGAAGACAAACACCCAACATTTGCTGGGGAGCTAAATATTTAATTTTGACATCGTTGAGATAAACTGGTGACATTGTGCCTTGTCGTGGTAGATGCCTCTTTTTTCTTATGATGGCGATTATTAAGGCATATATAAAATTCTATATACTATTGACTATGGGTGGTTCTTTCTTTTTCAAGGACGTCGATGAACAACAAACTTCGGGCATCCTGTAATATAGAGTCTACAATCTTGCTGGCTGATGCTTGTGCATTTTGTTGATTTGTGCGGTTATCGCCTGCTGTTCTCTACTGATGTAACTGCCCATTTGGAACCGGAATTAAGCTATGTTTTCATATTTAATTCATTGTCAAATATTCACGAAGAAAACTAAGTGTTGTTGCGCTGAAACAGTTCTAAACAACGCCCTGAATAATCGATATGTTTTTGTAATTAATCGACTGTGATAAATCGCAACAACCATTTTAAAAACTGCTTTCTAATAAGATGCACTGACTTCTGATATATTTAAATCCACTTCTATATAACGAAACTACCACTTATAATCGGCCAAAAAGAAATGGGTGTCCATATAAACTGCCGAATTTTGGCGAGCTTGGTTTCTGTACGGCCGTGTAAATAAGCAATATTTTGTATCATTGATCCTGAAATAAATGTGATCTATAATCTAATAATCTGATGGGGCTAGTATTATATGCATTTTGATATGTTCAATACTACTGACATTATACTTAAATACAAGTGACATTATACTAAAATGGCTATAATACTAACACTATTATCTTATTAATCACGTGTTCCATGCAAAATCTACTGATAAATATCAAAGGATGGATTCGAAAGTTCTTGGGATGTAAGCGAATACAGCAGATACTTCGGCAGATACAGCAGCCTGTTACCGCCTGAAACCAGAATAACACTATTAAGAAATAGTCATCTATGAATTGTCCGTTGTATTTGAGGAATATGTTTACAGTTTTAAAATGCTGCCTGGATATACATTTCTCCCTTGTTTAATTTTTCTTCAGTCGAAGTTCTCAGTAACTAAAATGTAATTTCTTGGTCTACAAACGTTATAGCTATAGTAGAAACATAGATATTCGAATATCTCATTAAAGTTAATATTTTACTCGTTAAACGTTGATTTAGTAAAATGTTGAAGAACATCAGAGTTCCTCTCCCTAAATATATTGCGCAAAGACACCGAAGACACTCTAAGATAGTGTGGGATAAGCAATGTAAAAAATTTCCTACATACACACACACACACACACACACACACACACACACACACACACACACATATATATATATATATATATATATATATATATATATATATATATGTGTGTGTGTATGTAGGGAATCTTTTAGATTGTTTATATATATATATATATATATACATATATATATACATATGAATACATATATATATATATATATATATATATATATATATATATATATATATATATATTAATATAGTCTAAAGCGCAACTAACTTCAGGTAAGTAATTTAAGGAAAAATATGCAGTTTAAATTTAAAGGGGTATGATTTCATCGAACACAAATAACTTGATTAAGCCGAGTTACCGCTGAATAATTCTAAAATAGAAAATGGTATTCAAATTATATATAACACTTAAACATGCCAAATGGAGTTTAACCTAAATAATCAAATAAACAAACGGTGATAATCAGCTGTTATTATATCTGCTTAAGAGAATTAAAACAGAACAGCCATTTAAATCAGTGTTCTCCATTGGTAGTTATCAAAGAATCACTCCCCTGATTACACGATATAGACACAATTACATAATTATTTCATAAATATATAGATATACACAATAATAAAACTGTATAATGTATACATATATATATATATATATATATATATATATATATATATAAAAGGAGATTGTAGTTTGCTTAAGCTTAAGTTGCTTTGGCATAAGATGGACATGCATATATATATATATATATATATATATATATATATATATATATTTGTGTGTGTCTATAAATATATTTGCCTATCCGATACCAACGCTGCTTAAGATTATATATATATATATATAGTCTAAAGAAGCTTTGAGTTATTTTAAACAAAAAGATAAAAAAAAAGAAGGAAAATGCAGTTTAAATTCCCAGAGAAACTAACTAAATCCAAAATAGTGTAGACTTAACATTTGTTGGAAAATTCATAAATAAATAATATATAATATTAAGTAAATAAAATAAAAGGGGGATTAAGTATCTAACAATGAAACAAAAACAGGAGACCTTAACGTAAGCATCTAATATTAACATATTATATATATACACACTATAAAATATTTGTTCAAAGACGGTAAAATTCATATTCCAAGAAAACACACAGATGTGCACCACTTGCATGTTCGTATAGGAAGTTTGAAATTAATTTAATATATAATGGTACTCAACAATATTATCCTTAAAATATGTATTGATAGTTTGATCCAAATCTATAACATTATTTTGAATCTGTTAAATGTCAATAATTTCCGTCTTAAGCCGTAGTGGTGTCCAAAAACAGTTGAATTTCATATTTGATTTTCATGAAATTATCCACAGTCATAATATTATCACTAAAGATAACATTTAATGCAAATCAAATATATTTGAATGTTAAAATGACAGCACCCATGTTATGCGTCCTACAATTATTTTAAATAGTATAGGTAAACTTAAATTTAAAGGATACTTATTATTGTATGTCTAATAAGAATACCTAAATGTCAGAGGGGAGTGACTTCACATTAATTGCTTCAGCCCTCCTGTTATCCTATTTGCATGTAAATTACTTTTTTAAAAAATTAGCACAGATTTGGACACATAAAACTATCTTATTTGTTACAAAATTCATTTAAGAGTTAATTTGATTTTATTTGATTGTTTGGTTTAACGGCATGTCAACCCTTCTTAGGTCATTTGATGGCAATGACATTTTGATTGAACAGTGGTTTTAAGATGCCTTCACAAAGTTTAATTTTGTAAAACTATATTTTGGTGTATATCTTAATTTTCTTAAGAAATGTAATCATTTTATTTTGATCGATCTTTCTACACAATTTGTTTACATTGTCTATTTGATAGTATTTTTTACGGATTAGCTCAAAATCCATACATTTCACTAGTGTATGTTCTACTGTAATTCTTGTATCACATGCGCAGCACATAGGTGGGTCTTCCCCCTTAAATATGTATCCGTGTGTGATATGTGTGTGGCCAAGTCTGAGTCAGGCCAACACCGATAAGAGTTAATGGTGTACATAAAATATATAAACGTGTAAATATACCTGACTTTATACATATTGATATCTACTATTTTTATTCTGCATGTTGAAATCTCAATAATTATTAACATACTTCGGTTCAAATCTAATTAGGGATTAGAGCCTGAGATTGCTGTTTATATTTTACTTCATCCAAACGATTGGTTTGTTCGTATAAACACAAGATATGTTAAATCGATCTTATAATTGAAAATAAAAGAAATTTCCGATTTGCTTAAGTATTCTTATTTTTCAAATAAGCTCGTTTAAAGATCAAACACAACAGTTACCGTCAACGTGTATCTTATATAAACCATTTGGAAACTTAATTCTTTTAATGTATTAATTTTTGAAAGTTTCAAAAGAGTGGATTTATAGACAGTTATGTCTGAGAAATATTCAAATAGAAAGATAACTATCGGTTTAGTCGCTTTAATAAATTAAATTAATATACCCAATATAGAAAAACGTCTACTATCAATTAGTGTTGGGGTTCACTAAATAGTTTTACTATATTTTTTAAAAATCAATTTAAGTTTAATTTAACTTTCTAACTTTGTGATACTATTGTGATGCGGGGTGTTTTTCTTGAGGTGGTAACAGACTGGTGCTATCCTGAAGTGCAATACACTCGTCTTCGCACGGCGCGATGGGATACGTGATGTCGTAGTTAAATTCATTTTTGAAAGAAGCGAGTCACGATTGTCTTAATCCCACCTTGCGTCTAAGATCTTTAAGAACATGCGGTTTACCTCACCTATACCCGAACTACGGGGCGAACGGGTCGAATATGCCATTAATCATAAATTCCCTGCATAGTATTAAATATATTAGCTTTAGTGATGCGGAATCATTACAGCTGAAAAATATATTGCCTGAAAACGAAATGAACAAAACGTTATCTATTCTTTTTTTTATAAAAAGTAGAATTTACTTTACTGCATTTTCACAAATCATCGACGCTAGCAAAACGCGTCTCGTCTCGTGTCATTTTTTCCTCTCCGAGCAGTATAAGGACAAATAAACGAAACGAAAGGAAAATGAGACAACATTCGCACCAGCCTTAATCTCAGCCGATTGTTATACACGCTATTACGCTTGACCTTATCCGTCTCTTACTCGATGACCTGCGTTATTTTCCAAAGGTGGTTGACAATTCTCCGAGATCACCACAGCTGGAAAAGACTCTATTTAGTTGTGTATACGACGTTTTTGTGGACCTTGACAAAATATTTCCTCAGGTCGGAATTGGTTTACGGCTTCGCTAAAGGAGTGTCTTTTTCTACCTTATGCCACAACTGAATGCATCTTTGTTAGCGTTGTGTATAAGTCAACACTAACACGTTAAATTCTTTTCACTGATTTAAGTGGGTTTCTAAACACATATTACATAATTGCATGACTAATACCCCATATAAAAATCGACTTGAGCACTAAATAAAATGCAATATGTTCTAGTATACTATTTAGTATAAAAAGATACATTTAACGGATCATGAAATAATCCATAACGAGCTCCATGCCACTTTTTGAGAAACAATACATGCTTCACAAAATAAAAAAGAAGCAATATTTTTGGGGAGGTATAAAATCTCAATCAAACATTGCTTTTAGTAAATTAAGTTATGGGCGGTGTTCTGATGCCGCGCATCATTACTCTGGCAGCTTCCATATCTACATTTTACTGGATATTTCGTTTTACCAATACATAAAATAATCTCGATGTTATTATAAATGTGTATGTGTTACTGCGACTCGTTTTAAGGACGTCGTCTTGTTTCAAAGTGAGCAGGCCCACCTGACAAGAAAATTCAATCTTCAGTGTTCGTCGAAAAACACCTATATAGGAAGCGGATTCGAACTGTAATAGTTTAGCCTGATGTGCGTTTGAGGCAAGTTGAGATCACGATATGAAGGGTGTTCAATAATAAATCCCCCTGACCCATTTCCCATAGCAGTAGATTCATGAAACTTTGCACAACTATTAGTCTTTCTCTACATAAGAATCACCCAGCGTTATGCCTTTCTCCCATCATTTGATTAAACTCTGGACACCATTCTTGTAGAACACCCCAGGTTGGTTCTACAACCACGTCGTAACTTTAGAAATCAAGGCTTCATCATCTGGGAAACGCTTTCTTTTAAAAACAACTTCATGGCTGGGAAGAGATGAAAGTCAGGAGAGTAAGGGGGATGGGATAGGATATCATAGCCACACGCCTGTGCTTCTGATCTGGCGACATGCGAGTTGTGGACCGAGGTGTTGTCCTACAGGAAGAAGGTTACCTTTTCTGATCTTGCCCCGCCTCTTGATGGTGGATCCCTGATCCCCTTCAGACTCGACACCTTGTACTTGCACACACTTAGCCAACCGATCTATCCACTGCCGAAACACCCCTAGAAGTCGTTTTAAGAATAGTCTTGTCTTTGTCGTTGGTAAGATGCAGCAGGTGTTTGGAGAAGATCCGATCCGTAACAAAAATGAAGGAGTTGTTCAACCGATTCAAAATGGTCGCACACCATCGGAGAGTGACCAGAGTTCTGGCAACTCCCAAACTGCTCTGAGTGCAGCTGTTGATTATAGGGTTCAGAAAAAGATGTAGTGCGGAACGGGACGACGGATATGAACAACATTCCAAAATAAGTTTTCCAGAGGTGTTTACGGCAGTGGATGCATCGGTGTGTTTAGTGTGTACAAGAACAAGGGGTCTACTTTGAAGAGGATTATGGTACCAACCCGTTACGAATTTGTAATATTTTATCTGGCCTAAGGTCGGATACGTTTTAGACAGGCATCCTCAGGATGATAATTTTAAGAAAAATGTCATGCAAGTACATCGAAATATTGCGTTGACATGATGGGTTGATAAGGAAAAGTTGTAGCTGTGACTATTAAGAGAGCTGGACGAGAGTCCAGGCTGTGAGAGGTCAGCTAGTGGTAAAAATTGAAATGAATATTCAAGTTTGAGTGGGTACCATCAAGACAACATTGAAAAAGGAGAGGGGTGAGAGTGTTAGTAAATTTGCCTTAGGGTGGGAGAGATGAAAGGGCTGAGGTTTTTGTTGTGGTGAGGTGTGGCTAGGATTTTTATGGGCTGGGGAAAGAGGAGATAAAGGGGCATTATGTGTGTTGGGTATGTAGGCGGTATCATAGTTTTAGAAAAAGATTTGAAGAAATGAAGACAACTTGAAAATGGGCGGGGTTGGGTAAGAGTATGAAATAAGTAGTCGAAAAGGTGAGATAGGTGAGAGGGGAGAAGGGAGATTTTGTTGTAGTCACGTGTACAATTTGTGGAAAGTAGGAGAATTGACCATCTGGCTATGTAAGGCATGTGTGAATAAAAGTGAGTTTGAAAGTATGTGTTGAAGTGTGCTGTGAACATGACAATAAAGAAAAGGAAATGGAAAAGAAAAATAAGAAGAAAAATGATTTTAATTTTGGGGAGAGATAAGTGAAATGTAGTTTCGTTCAGGATGTGTTGATAGTTTGAGATTAAATTGAGGGCATAAGGGGTTTAAATATCTAAATATTTGTGAGGATATGTAGATTGTGTTCATTGGTAAGGCTGTTATTTGTGGTTAAGTGGTTTTGATTCGTAGTGGGTGATTCATGAGTATGTGAACGGATGTTAATGTGAGAAGGGGTTAGTACGTGTGTGTATACGAAGAGTTCTATATAAGTACAATTGAGAATTAAAATGATCATCCTGAGGAAGTCCTACAATAAAGACGAAACGTTGATGAATATATGAAAAATATATCTTGGTTTTTCCTTTTTTATTTCCCATTTCGTCGGATTACTCTCATCCTTCCTTTTTTATATATAAATATATATATATATATATATATATATATATATATATTTATATGTCTGTGTGGGGGTGTGGGTGTGGGGTGAGGTATGTATATGTAGCAGGTTGAAGTCCATACAATGGTTATTGATTTGACGAGCCACTATCCAGGTATTCAGTGCTTAATTATTTAGTATGGAATTCGAGATTTTTCCCCCTATATTATTCGTTCCGGTCTCTGCGATTGAATTCCGGAGGTTTGTTTTCTTAATTTGTTGTTTGTCTTTAGGGGGTTCTATTATTTTGCTCGGTAGTTTTAGCGATGTAGGAAAGTGTGTAAATGAATCTGTTATTAATCAATGTATTCATGTATGTATTGCTTTTTTGAATTCTTGTTAATTATAACGTGTTTGCTTATTTATTAACGTTTTTAATTATAGAAAAATACATGTTTTTATATGCATGAAGACTCCATGTAACTTTATGTTCTACAGGGTACACTCAAGTGAACCCTGACTGTGTTTATATAACAGAACTTGTGTCTGCGAATGTGTTGCCAAAAGTGTTTGTATAAAAAATGTGTTATACATATTTACATACATACATATATATATATATATATATATATATATATATATATATATATATATATATATATATATATAAATATATATATATATATGTATATATATACACATATATATATTTATATATATATATATACATATATATATATTAATATATATATACATATATACATATATATATATAATTATATATATATATATATCTACATATATATGTATATATATATATATATATATATATATCAATATAACTGAGGTAATTGTTAACTTCATGTAAGTAATTATATTCTCTCCTGTTTGACTTGTGTTTCTCCTCAAAAGATTATAACATCATTATCTATTTGGCTTTAATTTGTGTAAAATGTAGCAATAACATTTCAGCGTGCTTGACTGCTGACGAACAAGTAACACAGCACCAGTCGCATTGCCAATTACATTTTCCTACACCTTAAGCCAGGAAAACTTTAGTGGGTGGTAAAAGTGCGCCGATATTTCCGGTCTGACAACATTTTTTTAAATTGAGTTTCTAGACACCTATTCGTATTTTAAGTCGATTTAAACATTTAAATTAGTAGGATTATTATGAACATTTGTGCTCAAAATATCTATCTGATTTCTTAGGTTGTAGGCATATAAAGTGTAACAAATATATTAATTGTTGTGGTTCGGATACGGATCGTTTCCCACCAACAGTTGACACTTCCGTCAACAGGTGAAATACATTTCAGTTAAAAAAATATAACGCAACAATATATATTTAATATTACGGATGTCCAATAGGAGCACATTTTTTAAAATGTCTTCATTAAATGAACTCAGATTTAGTTAGTTAATTAACAAAATGTATATGTTGCAAACAAACTCTGTGTAAAACTCGAAAGAAACTCCGATTGCATATTTGCAACGAACATGTTATTGTAAAAGACTTATATCAACTTTTTGTTGAATTAGCGTTTGTTGCTGGTAGAATGGTAAGATCATTCTAACGTTGTTTTAAGTGACTGATTTATGATGCAGTCCCCGACCTATATACATTTCAGATATGTCATGAATGGAGTACTGCTCCGATTCCTGAGAAATTATCTCTCAGAGAACTTATTGCCGATTGACAAATTAAAAAATAATTATTTCGCTATCTAGAAGAATATTCTCATTTATGTTCTCTAAAACCCTTTTTTCTTAAGGAATGTAATTAATTTTTCCAAAACGTTTATTAAAACAATGTCAACTATTCTAAGATCAATTCGATCACCGCGTGCGAAGAAATAATAGTGATATTTTCAAAGGTACATGTGTCAGTTCAACGAAAATACTACTTCTACGTTGCGTATAACGGATTGACGAACATAGTATCCCGAACTGTAAGAAACAAGTACACTTCCTTATGATATGGTATAAATAATTTTAGATGAATTTGCATGTCTACTGTAAACAGTAAACATGAATATTCATCTTAAATAACAAAAAAATAAAAAATAAATTATTTTTATCTCCAATAATTTTACTAGATTAACATTTGCCTTCATATAAACGTACTAATAAGCTGTGTGTAACGGTAATTAATTAATTATATCGATTACATACTGATTGCCCTTATTTGACAGCAAACAACTGAGTCTTATTTCGTTTTTTTTATGGAAATCGCTGCGGACAACGCATGAAGCCACTTGATGTAAGGAGCTAAAATACTATTCCAAGGTCAGAAATTAGCCAACGATAAGTGCTAGATCCGTATATTCCGACCCTAAAACAGGAATTATTTCCACTTAGTCAGAAACCTCGGTCATGGAATTTAAGGGCTAAATGACAAAACAAGGGAGGCGAGAGTTTAGAAAATGTCGAAAGTGAACCCGAGGTCCACTTTATACTCTCCTTCTGTTGACTCATTATAAGGGTTTCGCTTACTGTGTAGTGACATGCCACTTTTTGTACAATATGTCCGTTGTTGTTAATCCGTCCTCATAGTATGACTGAAAAGGTAGCAGCCGTATTTTTTATGCCAAATTCTTCCATTGTTTCTATCATGAGGTAACAAATAGAAAGGGCAAAACCATAATTTCTCAAAAGTGGCATGCTTATAGTTCTGTAGTTCTTTTACGGAACTATAGAGTTACAGATAACGTAAGCCGCTTATTTAGAGTGTACCTATTCTATCTGTTAATATACTCTTGAAATAGTTTTTAGTATTTTCCTGAAATGATCACATGTATTATTCTTCGGAAGGTTCGTCTTACCTTGATGAAAAACAATTGTATAAATAATATTAAAATTCTCCTTAAATAGGTTAGGATTGAATATTTGGCTTTACTTCACATATTAAATACGTCGTGCCCAAATACTTTTTGAGCAACTCTTTTTACGATGTTTTTGCTGTTATATAGCGTAACACTATTTAATCATGTGTAATCACCCTGATATCAAAAGTGTCATTTAACATTTTTTTCAAGGAGATAATAATGCAAATGCTAATCTGAAAACAAATAAAAATAGCATTGTTAGTTTTTTTTATTTTTATAATTTTTATATTATTTTCTAAGATTATTAAACACCAAGATAATTTATTTATGAATAAAATTCGGTTTAAACATCATAAAATTATATCCAGAACTAGAAACGTTTATTTTATGTGCAGCATCAAGATTTAGACCATTTTTATATAATGTGCTTGTTTTTGTTTTATAACAGTTTTTGAGTAGATATATCTCTGCTCACCGTCTTATTTAACACGTTTACGTCTTATTTTGTTCATATTAACTATTTGTCTCCGTTGCACCTACGTACAATGTCGCTAAGTTTAATAATGTTGTATGTATAATACAGACTACGGCCGATAAATTCTGCCCTTCTGCAGGTGTATATTTTCGAACCTGGGAATCTGTACTTAATTCAAAACGGAACAATTTAGTTAATCCAATAGGATAGCTTGATTACCTTCCGGCAGCGATAACCGGATAGAAATGTAATGTTATTAGTAATTGTATGTTTAGTATCGCCCGCACTGAGGATTGAACCTTCAACTCCAGACGATTGTCACTTAACACTGAGTATTACTTTAGTAAGTCATCCGTTAGACAAGAGGTCTCGAGTTAAGCAGAATGTTTCGTGAGTTCGACAAGATACACCAAAAGGTTGTTAGAATAACATCCAATATGAAAAGAATAGTTCGAAGCATCCGAATAATACAGACGTAATATTTTTGTGTAATAACCCAATATAATTCTTGAAGAATATAATTGATATAATTGATTATCTAAAACCACGTGTATACTTTTGCGGCAGCTATTTACTGTATAGTGTCGATTATCTGCAACATTCAAGAACCCAACAAAATCTTCATTACAGTATTTCTTTTCGATTTTCTAATTACTAATATGTATGAATTACCTATATGTAGCATGTAGCAGAGTTATGTTATCATAAGTCTTAAAATAATAATGGAATTTTAAAATTTAGAATACTTTAATTAGTACGATAGAGGGATGTAAGAGCAATATACTTAAATAAAGTCGATTTGTTTTCTTTATGAATAGCAACTGTTAATTTTTATAATATTAGTTAAACACATACATTGTAAGGAACTAAATATAAATAAAGGTGTATTCATATGCAATTATTGTTTCGCAGAAGATTATCGTTTGTAAAAAGCGACGATTTTGTGCAAAAATCGACTCTAGATTTGAATAATATCTAAAAAAAATGTGTTTAATTAAAATGGAAAATAAATATAAATAAAATGTATACTAAGTGATATGTATTGAAACTTCGTATTATTTCATAAGTAAGAAGGGAGATTATAACATAAATGTTCGTACGTATGGACATTAATTTGTTGTTTGTTTTCTTTTATTTATAATAGTTAAAGTACACCGAGAATAATGTGAATATACACACATCAGAAGGAAGATACTAGTGTATATTGCCAACTGTATTTACTAAATAATTTAATGTTCTGTCGCTGTATTCATAACAAAAATAGATTTACACCTAAAACAGGGTGACGTGTTTCTATAGTAACTGGATTGCTGTTATTGATGCCGCCATCACAATAGACTATTTTCTAGCTGTAAATGGTGCACGAGAAACGTTCGAGGGCAAAGTCTATGTGCTATTATATTCAATACGTATCTTTAAACTTCCATTTAATCTGCAAAAATATGAGAACGCTTTCGTTAAAGCCGAAACTAAATAATACCATTTTATTAATATCAAAGCAAAGAATATATGGACCTTTGTTTCGCATATTCTTAGAATAGCATTTACAAAATTGATTGTGCATATTTGTGTTTTATTTTTATCTAAAAATGAAAGATTAACAAGTATGTCATATTGAAGTGGAACGATGTGATACAGAACAGTGTAATACAGAAAAGTTACTATATTTAGATGTCCACTCTATTTCTGTTGGTTTTGTTAGGTGTAAGAAAGATGACTTATTACTATGAAGGTAATAACCTGTAATATTGCGCTATAGGTAATTAGCAAAGTAAATACACATCTAAAAGTGTAAATTATAAAAATCGGCGAATTTGAAAGACAGTTCTCCTAGACGAAAATAAGTAGAAGGCCATTAAATCTTCATTAATAACTGCGTATTCAATATATCAAACTGAAACGTGAGAAACAAGAGAGGGATTAACCAATATAGCCTCTTAAACAAATGCGTGTAAAATACTTGGACGTAAGCACGTACGAAGCATACTATATACGCAGCGATCGCTTATAGTGTTGTGCCGGTCCAAAGAATAACAAAGCACATGAATTGCATTATATATATATATATATGTGATTATTGAAAATCATTTGAACAATGAGAATCTACGTATACAATCACGGTCATAATTGTTTAAATACAATTTTGCTCTAATCATTTATTATAAAGTGTACTCCAAACATTTAAAATATACCCCAATGATTTTTAATGTACTCCAATTATTTTAGTGTAACCAATCCTTTATTGTTACTACAATCATTCTATTTTAAAGTGTCTTCCAATCAGTTAAAGCGTACACCAATCATTTAATGTGTACTCTAATCATTTAATGTGTACTCTAATCATTTAATGTGTACACCAATCATTTAATGTGTACACCGATCATTTAATGTGTACACCAATCATTTAATGTATACACCAATCATTTAATGTGTACTCTAACCATTTAATGTGTACTCCAATCATTCTATTGCAAATGCACTCACTAAATGCCTGATTTTCAAAGTTTAAGTTTTGATATTTATTAGAACGAGAACATATATTCTTATAATATGCTAATTTGATCTGCGGGCGCTTAGCGAACATAATGTTTAATTTTTCTTCATGGAAATTTCTTCATACAAGATATGAATCCACTTGATGTAAGGAGCTAACAAGAACAAATATGATTATTGCAAAAACAGGAGATGCTTATTGACCTTAGTCTTGAAAAGACAAATATTATATGGAAGAGGAAAATAGTCTGCAGGAAGAGAGTTTTACGCGCCTGCGGTTCTTGGAAAGAAGCTACTGGAATAAGAAGCTGTATTACAGCGAATTGATGGAGATCACTAGACACACGAGTCAAACGAGCTAGAACAAAAGCAGCGAGGAATAGATCAGATAATTCTGAAGAATACATGACATCATATTATTTATAGAAAATACTGATACAAGCAGCATAACGTCTGTGAAAGAGAATGTGCAAAGAAGAAGAAAGGGTAGCACCAATCGAATTACAGATAGGTTCTGCACCTTATTAAGAACCATCAAATGGGAGAGAGATTCACCAGCCTAAATATGACAACAGTACTCTATACCCGGTTAGATTGTTGATTTGACGAGATAGATAATTGCCTCAGGTGTGAGAAAGTGTTTGGAGCGATAGAGAGAACTGATTTTACGAGAAGCCGAAAGAGCAATGGATCCAATGTATGAACTCCAAAAAAGAGTTGATGAGAGAGAAATACCAAGAAGTTTCAGAGTCTGTTTTACCTAAAGAGCAAAACCATCCATGAGAATCTCAGGAAGAAAAAGGGACACGCCTACGATTGTCAGACACAAGCCGAGTCTTAACTGGGTTAAATGAAACAACCCATTTCGTACCGCAAGGCACAACTGCACCCAGATAAACTTCTTGATCAGCTGCATATTTCGACTGATCCGAGAAAGATAGGCGAGAAGCAACACCAGTTGGGTCAAAATGGTCAATAGCATTTATAAAGATTGGGACAACAGACGCATTTTTCCAACAAAAACGGAAACAGGACTTAGACAAACAGAGATTGAATAATTTAGAGAGGATAGAAGAAAGTCTAGGAGCACACTGATTGAGACCAACAACACGAATTGAATAAGGACCGGAAGCCTTAAGCTTGTCAAGATCAGTAAGAACCCGCTCAACCATCTTTGCACTGATAATAACAGAATCAAGAGACTGATCAGTACCAGAATCATCAAAAGAAAGATTGTCAGCAAAAAGACGAGCAAATAGATAAACCTAATCCTTAGAAGATGAAATAATCTTAAGACCATTAAAAAGAGGATAAATAACAGACTTGTCACTATTGTTGATTCTCCAAAAATCACGAGACCGAACTCTTTGAGATGAGATTGAATCACAAATCTTTTGAGAGATTGCTATATCATTAACTTAAGTTGCATCGATATTTAAAATTCATTTGAGAAATTGGCATTGCAAACTTAAACGTGCAAACGCATTGCAAAAGAAACTTGACAGATCAACGGCACTGTGCTTCAAACCTAATTGTGACAGATCGCGTTCAGATAGAAAAATAATAGATACGGTTGAGTGCATGTTACATAAGAGACATTAAGCGATCAGCACGCCTTTATTAACTGCAATGTCACAAATCTTAGTTTGTTCCGCCAGATGTTGATAAATAGAGTTAGGGAGGGGGGTTACATGTATGGCGGCGAGAGATACTAGCTATAGTCATCCCAATATATGTATAGTTTTTGGAGACTCATTCTACCCATTAAGCTTATATATATATATATATATATATATATATATATATATATATATATATATATATATATATATATATATATACGGCATTACTAGTTTTTAGCAAACTGTTAACTGACGTCGGATTATTTCTTATTAATACATTAGTTGTTTTAACGTGGGTACATGCCACCTCTCCTTCCCCCATAGCTCACTTTATTTAAACTAGGTAGAACACGAGATACTCCCAAAATGATTTCAGAAATATATTAGTCAATCACACTGCCCTCCTCACCGTCTCAAATTGCAACCTGCACCGCTCCATAATCGAAGCCTTACTCATTCAAGCAAACAAACCCACCACCGACCAAGCTCGATACAATGAGGAAAATGCTTTTAATCAAAAATGAAAATATAAATGAAAAAAATAAAATATGAACTGGTTTTAATCGATTTTCTTAATAAATGCACGAATTCTAATTCCTGTAACTCCCCACGTGTCTGATGAAATCTCATGAGAGTCGAAAGCGTTCGCAACTTAAGCGAGTTCCTGTTCTCACTTGGACAGAACATTACATCGTTTGCCCAGACACTTGAAAATATGGATGAACAAAAAATAAATGAATAAATTGTCAAATATGAATCAATTAAGAAACGCTGCGTAATTATATATATATATATATATATATATATATATATATATATATATATATATATATAGTAAGTTACGAAAATATATGTGTGGCAATTAAAGTATCTAGAGGCTTCGCCTTGCATTCCCGGGGGCAGCGTCAGGCATACAAGCAATTTAAGTCATACGATTCCCTCTAGGGATGACACGTAAAAGCCTCTGGGGAGCTTAATTGCTATAAATGTATTTTCACAACTTACTACCTAGCTCTACTCACATAACGGGCACTGTTGAAGTAAACGCTGAAAATTCATACATACAAATTATATCTCCATATAACATTGTATGTGGTTATACATGAAATAATAAGACTTATATATATATATATATATATATATATATATATATATATATATATATATATATATATTAGTAGAATGTTTTTAAAAGGCTGTGGGCAATGCAAATTCCGGGTAAGACGTAATCTGGAAGGAACAAAAATAAGAAATCGAATATGAAATGTGATTTACTATTTATTTTTTCTTAAAATCTTACATAACAGCAAGTGTTGTGTTAGCTATTTGTGTGATGTCCGGATGATTATAAAAATGATTTATTTAATATTGCGAAAAAAAAAACGTCCCTTTGTTAAAAATAATAAACACCAGAGGAAACCTCCGTTTGTGCAGAGAATCTGCCAAAATGGTTGCAAGAAGACAGTAGACAGCGGAGAAGCAAATCAGTCCCGCAGAAAATAGAAATTAATAAGTTTTAAAGTTATGTAATGTATATAAATGTGGTGTTCAAAAATATGTGTATAGTATTCGAGAAATGATAGGTATTGTATCGTGATCGATTAACTGTTAGTTCTAATAATATATGTATATATTATTTAAATTTCAATTATTTACTTTTTATTTGCAGTGGGTTTTATTTTCGTATTTTTCCGTATTTTTAGAATTTTTAATATAAATTAAAGTAATTCATCTCCCATTTTTACTATTCTAGATTTTATTAAATTTATTGATTATTATATATTCAAGAAGTATCATTAATTGTGAGTTTCATACTATTAGTTCAACGAATTAATGTAATATCTTATTTACTAGAGGATTAAATTCGGTGTTAAAGACGATGTAGGGGAAAAACTCTATTCGTTATTCGGGTCATTACTGCGAATTTATTTATGTATTTGGTCGGTAGAATCTGTTTATTAAGTTATTAGTTATAAATATATATATATATATATATATATATATATATATATATACATATACATATATACTTATATATATATATATATATATATATATATATACATATACATATATACATATACATATATACATATACATGTATATATATTTGTATGATTGTTCATTTATTTATTTATATATTCTGTATTTTCCACCTTGTTTTTATATTTCTTTTTTTAGTGTTTTTTTAATATTTAATTTTTTTAATTTTTTTATTTATTTCATTTATGTCTATATTTATTCATTTATTTATTCATTTATTATTCTTATTTTATTTTTTTTTTAATATTTGTATGCTATTTGTATACATTTTATATGTTCTTAGATTTATTAATTAATAATGCCAGGTCATGAGGTGACTTATTTTGGTAGGTTAGTGGCGTAGGTTGATTATGGATTTTGGTTTGTGGCGGAATGTGTATTGGGATACATGTCCATATGAGGAGGGGCCTATTTGATTTTTTAGGTGTGGGATGTGTGAGGTAAGTAATGAGTGAAGTGGTGGAAATGGAATATAATGAGTGTTAGATATGAGGGTTGGTAAGTGGGTGAGATGGTAAATATTATAAAATGAACGGTGAGTGGAGCTCGTGACGCTTATTGAGTGAGGGGTTTAATCTGGAGATGAGGATTGATTCTGTGATTGTAAGGTCGCCAATGTTTCTGACAGACGCTAAGATGAAGACATGAATGTCACGCTGAGTATTCGAGCATATCTCTGTGTGCTTGTGGAAGTATGATATACGGTCATTAATGTGCTCTTTGATGTGCAGGTGTAGTGGTCTTGTTGTGTTACCGATGTAAAACTTGTTGCATTCATTCGTAAGGGGCTTCCGAGAAAAAGAGGAGTGAAGGTTGGCGGTCAACCTAAATTGGGGTCTGCGCAGCGAGATGTCTGTTTACATTAATTTTAAACTTCTGCATGTCTGTACTGTCGGGGAAACAGGGGGCAGGGAGGGAGTTCCAGAGGCCAGCAGCACGAGGAAAGAAGGTATTTGAGTAGAAGGCTCTCCGACATCTGGAGACCTCCACAGTGAATGAATGAGATTTAGTTGATTGTCGAGTTTGTCTAGTGAATTTACGTCGAGGGGGCACCAGGGTAGCAAATTCATCGGAGCATAATCCATTGAAGTATTTATAAAACAAGCACAAGGATGCTACATTGTGGCGATGGGACAGGGACTGGAGCTTGGTTGACAGTGAAGGACCTATTAGGTTGGCGCTTCTTTTTTGGACCTTGTCAAGGAGGGATATACTAGTAGATGATACACCAGCCCAGATGTAACAACAATACTCCATACATGGGCGGATATTGGCTTTGTAGAGATACAGGATGATGTCAGGTGTGAGTAGTTTACTAGCACGGTAGAGGGAGCCCACAATCTTTGCAGCAGCCTTGGTAATGTATTCAATGTATGTGTTCCAATTCATGTTACCTGTGAAGGTTAGGCCGAGGAGTTTGAATGATGAACTCTCAGGTAGGGTTTTATTAGCTATGACAATAGGTAATTGGAGAGGTTCCTTGTAGTTATTGAAGGAAATGAGCTTTGTTTTAGCAGCATTAAAAGGTACCAACGACTTATGACCCCAATAAACTACAGCCTGGAGGTCATTTTCTTAAGATTCAGCCAACATCTAAGATATGATCGCGTCGGTTTTGCCAACATGGCGAGAGTAAAGCGTGGTGTCGTCAGCAAATAAACCAATCTCAGACACTATGTCATCGGGGAGATAATTTATATAGATCAGGAACAACAAAGGTCCAAGGATAGATCCCTCGGGTACACCAGCATTTATGTCATGTTTCTTAGATGTATGGCTAAAAAATATTTTTAAAATATAAGAGGGGGCCTGTATAGAGACGATGCCTTATTTTTCTCTGATGATAGGCCTAGAAGGAATAGGAAAACAATTGAAGCTTTGCATGATTTTTTCAGAAATGTAAGCCTATCAATTACTGTTGATCCTGTGATGGGAAACCTCTAATTTCCTTGATATGACCCTTAACCTCAATGACGGATTATATAGCCCCTTGCATAAACCTAATCGAACTCTTTTTCATGTACACAAACTATCTAACCACCCGAAAGCTATAATCAAATTAATAGTCCTTTCAGTTTCCAATAGAATCTCTAGGCTTTCCGCTCATGAAAATATGTTTAACCAAAACGCACAATTTTATAATAATGCCTTACTTAACTCAGGATACTCTAAAAAATAACTTATAACCAGAATCAACAGGAAGATACAAGTGTACACATTATTACGCATAATATGACAATTAACAAATTAGAAGCTAGACCAAAAGAAATATGAATGAACATCAAATTTGATGTGAATGAGCAACATATAAATAGTTCCATACCTACTTCACGTAAACACCTTAGAAGGAAAAACAACATCTGGTTTAACGCACCTTTAAATAACAACGTTAAAACCAACACCCCCAGGGAATTCTTTAAGATATTAGAAAACTCCTTTAAACTCCCACATTCATATAGCTCTATACTTAATAAAACTCAATGAAAATGTCCTACTCCACTATTCCTAATATAGCCCAAACAATAATTTCAGCAAATAGCAAACAAATAAACTCTATCCAAACCAATGCTAGTTGCTCCAATCCCAGAAATGCGTGCAATTGCAGGCTACCAGTGGATGCCCATTGGATAATAAATGCACATACACTGATATTGTCTATGCTTGTACGGTAACTGAACTAAATAATTCTGCAAATAACCCTAGAGATAACATAAATGCAGCCCCTAGTAACACTCCACAACTGAGCATTATAACGTGTTTACACCATAATGCAACACCTAATAATTCCGCTATCCATCATTCATTTCAGCAAGCCGATAATGATCTTCCAACGGTAGTTAATGATAACGCTAACCATAATATACAATCAATTAACAAACCAAATCCATATCATGAAAATGCAGTAAACAGAGGTAGACCCATGAATAGAAATATAAGTGGTTCAGGAACAATAGCAAACCCTAAGCTACACACTTATGTAGATGACTTACACACCGCTAACTAAGTGGTGATTGGGATAGCTCTCTATGACTTACCATATTTTTATAATCGAATTTATGATACGATTGACACATCCCCCTTTCTTTGTCTCCTTCTCTTTGTGTCTGTTACCTTAGTTACTATTCTCATCGAGTTAAACTTAGCGCAGTCTGCCTGGTGACGCTGCTTTGTACAGGACAGATGTAGCTGACTTGCCGTATTTTAATAATACTCACTATTCACCGATTATCCACCCTTTTCTCTCTGTCCGTATGTCTCTTTCTCTCTCTATCTCTTACTCTCAATCAAGTATATCCAAAAAGGTGTATCGCCCACTTTTTACCATTTTCTTTAGAACCGAAAACAAGTAGATCAGTTTTTCAATGAGAGTGGGATCTATGTAGGAGAAGAAAGACAACGAGAGATCATTTTGGAGAATAGGCGGTGTCCTTCAAAGATTTATACAATTTAGAAGAGGGCGAAGACAAACAAGTGAAAGTTGGGAGTATGTATTTTGAAGTATTTCTATTACCAGTGGGAGGAATAACTAATTTTCGACTAGCAAAGAGGCTAAACGTATACGAATGGCAAGTCAGGTGCACACCTTGATATTAGTATAAAAGACCAACTAAGAATGAAAAAACATAAAAATGCTTCATATAGTTTACTTGACACTCTAATATTTAATATTTTAAAGTACACACATTCTTTTCGATTTTCACCGGGTAACGGCGGGACACAGGTGTTCCCAGTTTTTTTAATGAAACTTTACAAAGCATATCCGCTTTGAAAATGTATTTAAATACTGAAAATAAAACGATAAAGAATATTGACCCATACAGCCAGAGATACATAAAGGTACGATATAAGAAAGAGGGACAATAGCTTATGGAGTGTGAACAGAATTGACATACCATTACTTAAAATGATGATTTAAAATAAGTTTTTATAATTATAAAGCACATTTAGGTGCATATCTTAGTAACAGCATTTTAGAGGTTTAAACCATTTTAGGCATACGGAAGGACAAGATACACAGCGGTAGGCGAATACACGCAGATAGTGGACAGCACACAGTTAATATATATATATACATATATATATATATATATATATATATATATATATATATATATATATATATATATATATATATATATATATATATTACTATTTCATGTATCCACATGATTTTTTATAGGGAGATATAATTTGTTATGTATCAATTTTCAGTATTTACTTCGATACGAAAGTAGAGCTAGGTAGTAAGCTATGATAATATACGATCCATGTAGATCATGTCTGAATGAAACATTTGAAATCCTAAACTTTAAAGATCCCCGAAAGCTATTAAACTGTACAAGTGAGATAGCAAACAGCTGCCTACAGATGAACATATTTACCTTAGGGTAACAATACACAAATAAATAAATGAATAAATAAACAAATAAGTAAAAAAAACTAAACTAAAAAAAAAGAAAACAATTTAAAAATCAAAATCAAAAATAGAAATAGAAGGAACCACGTATTAAAATAAATTCACCCATGATATTGGTACAACAAAGGAAACATAATATAGGCCAATCTATAGAAAACGGAACCATAGTACATGATATAGGAAGTAACACTACCCAAACCTGTCTTCGTGCGAAGCCCAACGATTGGCTGAGAGAACAACATAGCATATGATTGGTTAACAAGCTGGCCGTGTATATAAAACCATCCGGCAAAAATAATTCCATGAATTTTATCCTGAAGATGTCGCCCCGGGGATGAAACGCGGGAGCCTCTGTGTAGCTTAATTGCCATAAACATATTTTCATAGGTTACTATATATATATATATATATATATATATATATATATATATATATATATATATATATATTTTGACGTGGTTGTCTATACATCTGAGGAGACCTAATTAAAGGGGTCGAAATAAGTTATTATGTGTACAACCTTAATGTGTGTATAGTTTTTCTTTTTATAATTCTGTTTTGCTCTGTTTAAATTACATTGAGCTCTGTTATTCAAATTCTCTACACAAAATTGAAATCTACACACTATATATATATATATATATATATATATGGACTATCCTCAATGTGTATTTCATTTTTATATATATAATACGTATATATATTTATATATAAATATTCGAGTGGTTAAAGAGCAGTAAAAAAGAACATAACAATTAATACACTTTTATGATGTGAATGAATATTGGACGCATCTTGTTCTTTCAGCCAGATTGATGGTATGCACCAATTAAGTTTTTTTTTATGGACGTTTAGTAAAATATCGTATAGCATAAATGAGTATTTACAAAAGGAGTAGACAAAAACAATTAATTGTAATCAAATAACTGAATCAATATATATATTATTTATACACACAGATGTAATACGTCATAGTTTTTGTGATCGTCTGCACAGCTCGACTTTGACAAAAGCTCGAATCACGCGCGCAATTCCTGTGTTCTTGTAAGTTACCTCTGCCCCACGGAAATTTTGTCAGAGTTTATGTGTGATTATTAGTGTTATACACCTAAGTGTGTTATTGCTATTGTTTTTCATAGGCGCTAGTGGGCGAATACACGATTATTTTAGCACATATCGCTGTCTTAGAAGTGATAGGGATAGCTCACTTGTTAAATGCCTTTTAGTGCATTATGTCGCCCCCATTTTATTGTGTTTTTCATTTTCGAGCTCTTGTCAAATTTTAGCTGTGCTGCCGGTTAGTAAATCTATGAAACACGTTTACGGAGTACATTTGTGTGTGTTTAAATAAAATAAATAATATATATATATATATATATATATATATATATATATATATATATATATATATATATATAGGTATACATAAATATGTACATATATATATATATATATATTTATATATATGTATATATATATACACACATATATATATATATATATATATATATATATATATATATTAAAAAGAGATAGATGAGAGAGAGAATAACTAGCTAAAAATAAAATGAAGCAAATGCTTTAGGAATAACTTACAAGAAATGCATTTCGTTTTACCATACATTTCAATATTACAACTATTTTACGTAAATTAATTTGCATTTTCCAATTTATTTTTATTATCAGTTTAAACGAAACAATTTCTATATTTGCTTAACAATGATGTTCGAAGACCGAATACATATTAAATACAGCCCTTCGACAAATAAACTTCGTAATAATCATCATTCCGTTCTATATTCAAACATAAACAAGATTACAACAGATGGCAATACGATAGATGAATACGAAATGAATTTTCATTTTGATCAATATATTTCTTTAAACAATTTATGGGACTCCGAATGCTCATAAAACACCGCCATTTTATTTACAGATTGTATACACGCATGTTTGACAAATAGATTATTGTATCCGAATGCGTTGATTTTCTTGATTAACATGCTAGCTTGCTTAAATGTATGACTCGTTGTGTTAACATTAACACTGTTTGGTATACAGGGAATTAATGTATTTACTTTCACAATATTTTCTAAACATCCACATCCATTAAATGTACTAGTAAACTAAGTGATGTTATACACTATCCTAATTTTCCGTGAACATATTGTCTACTGAACGACTTTAGGAAGAATAACATTAATAACAAGCCTATTATTATTTGCAAATTGAATCACATGTTACAGAACATTACGGGAATTATCAACAATATCAACAGTAACAGGGCTTTTCAGGGTGCTGCCATATGCAATAGTGTCATCTGCAGACACGACAGCAAATTTTATCTTAACAATCAGAAAATTGTCAAAATAAAATCAAGGGAGGCGCGAGAGCGCTTTATTCCTTAATAGACTTCACAAATGGCCTATGCTGGAAAGCTTATTTCTTTGATCAATCATAACTGAAACACCAATGAACCAAATTAGTTAAAACGTTGCACACATTTTCTATGTGATAGGTTCTATAAGTGTGTAGAATTTCAGCATCATTAGTTAAGGCAACCCAGAGATCCAGAAAGTTCAATCAGGAAATCATGTTATGTGTGTGTACGTATGTGCCCCCCCCCCCCCGTATCTCATCAACTATTTGATGGATTCAGCTAATTTTTGGCAGAGATAGAGGTTCTAAGGTCTAGTTGATGGCATTATAATTTCAGTTTACCATATACCTTACTTTTCCAGAAAATAAAAAAACCTTAAAAAGATGAATATTCATACACTTTATTCTATATCTTATCGACCATTTGATGGATTCAGCTGATTTTTAGCAAATATAGAGGTGCTAGTGTCTAGTTGATGGCATTTTAATTTCAGTTTACCATTTGATTAGTCAAACTACCAACTATATCAGTTATGAGAAGGCAATGTATTGAGGCATAGTCTTTACAAAGGTGGTGACATTCCATGCTAAATACCAGTATACTAAAATCATATGCCCTTAATAGGTTTAAGATGAAAATTCATATACACTAAATGTACAAAAGCAAAGTAATTCCCAAAAGTTTACACTTTTATTGTCATTAAGTGTACGCAGGCACAACAGGGCTATGTATTTTAATGGTAGGAATTTTTCTTCAGCGCACCTCACACACTTCATCCACTCATGCATAGCGATTCATACTGTAGTGATGTGATAATGAAATGGTTCGGTTGATATTTAGTCATGCCCTTAATGGCAATAAAAGTGTAAACATGTGAGAATTTCCTTGCTTTTGTACATTTAGTGTATATGAATTTTCATCTTAACCCTATTAACAGCATATGATTTCAGTATACTGGTACTTTTCATGGAATAAAAATAGAGTTTCATTGCGGTCGACATTGCCCGTAACAAAAACACGGTTTAAGAAGAAAATTAGTTTTCATAAGTTAGTGAATTAATTTTTAAAAAAATATTTTTATATCATGTGACACTCCGCTTTTCTGAATTTTATTAGAATTTTAGTAAACACTAGTAAAACGTTGACAATCCACTGCAATATGTTGAAGCGTAAAACCAGGTTCATTTTCTAGTTTATTAAGAACTAAGTCAGCACGGTGGTATATTTACAAAAGTATGTATTTAGAGAAGTTCAGAAAAGTATATTACAGAAAGACTGTGTATGTACTTCCTTCCCACCGCAGAAATATTTTGCACAAGACCGGAGGGTGTGGACACTCTAGGAAGGCCCTCCACAGAAGGGAAAGTCCAGCCTATTAAACATTTCCTGGGAAGACCTGCGGCTTTCGGCGGTTACGGTGCTTCAGGCAGTAAATAAATATGCGAACTCCAGCCCAAAGAGGGAAGACAAAGACTTGATATGACTACCCAGAGCCAGTGCATAAGCCTGACAGAAAAAAAGGTCAGCTAAATGTCCCAGTCACTGCCGGACTGAATGTCGAGGACGGATCCTCGACTGATATGTTCCAGTCAAACGTCTTTGAGAAACAGAAGTCTCGGAGATGTTGCGTCGAGATTTCGTCGTAAGCTTTTTTGTATAATGTCTAGAAGAGTCTATATAGACAGTAAATAAGATAGGTCATCATAACACCATAAAATAGTATTTTTTTCATGTACAATTTTAGTGTATTGGTTTGATTTTAATGCAACCAACTTAAGTAGGTGATTTTGTATGATTAAGTCCTTTATTATTTTAATTATTCGGACGACTACTTTTTTATCTAGGATGTAATTCTTAACGCGGTTGGTAGATTTTTTCACGTGCGCCTTGTCGAATTCAGGAATCTGTACAAAAGATGGATCGGAACTGTATATTTAATCTGCGGGGAATTATTGATATTTTTAAGACTCTTCAGACACTGACCACTATTTCATCGACACACACATATAAGGGTAAGCATTTATATACTATAATGTGCGTTCTACTTCATTATTTACTTTAATAGTACGCAATACGGGAGTATATATTCATAGTGGTATTAGTTTTAAAATATATATATAAGAATTATGCTACACATCTGGTTTTGGCAACATTCTTATCATAGTGCTGAACAAGCTGCAACCGGAACTAGCTCATATTCTTACAAAGTTGTTCAATTTTCAGCTAAAAAGAAATGCTTCTCAACCTTGGAAAACTACGGCAATTTGTTAAGTATTATAAAATACTGGAGATCGGTCTATTGCATCTCAGTACAAATTAGCCAGTCCCCTCTGATGAACGAGTGCGGTGTTGCACTATGTAATGAATCAAGTAGATTTAAACGACTTGCGCAAAACAATTTACTTAGTACTAATTTAACAGCTGAGATGATGACTGTAATATAAGAAATGATAAATGACTATATTGGCGAGGGTTTTTTTCCTCTATAGACATAGCTCTGATATATAAAAGGTATTTGACAGTTTTTGCCACAAACGTTTACTTCACATGCTTTCTAGCTATAGAATATTTGAAATGCCATCTCAACCACGAAATAATTTATCTCTTATTAGTTTAGAGTGGAATTTAGGTGGCAGTAAACTGGAAAACATATTATAAACGCTGACGTGCCTCAAGGATTGAACCGTCTCTCTAATCTACATCAATAGTTACCTAAATATTATTTAAAGATTATTCGTTAACATTAATACAGATGACACAGCAATATATGTCAACACTTCAAGTAGCTTTATTAATGAAGATCTATCTGATTCTTACCCTTAAGGTTGGTGAAAAGATGGTAGTATAATTTCATTGCTCCAGAAAGTATCCTACCACTCCTGACGCACTTAATTATCTTTATAATACAAATGGGTGTTAAGATAGGGTACTGTTGCAACATTAAGGGCTTCATTTCATTTTTCGCTAGAAGAAAATCTGACTTTAAAATCAAATGGGGATGTTCTTTTTCTCTTCTTAAAAGCATTTTTCTCACATGACATATTTGTCTAGAATTACTCTACTATATCATTATGTTAATGAGAGGTGCGAGACTGAGCTCTACTTTATGGTTCTCTCTATAAAATAGTCACAACATAAACTGGTCGAGCGATAATTACTGTACATGCTTTTTTTAATTTTCTTCCTTGGAGTACCTAAAACTAAACAGTACTATTTTCTGAGAACTTACCGGCTGTTGAACACAATACAACGGGTCTGTTCCACGCTGACTAAAACATACTCAGGTTCAATTCTAATGTTTACCAATTTTTGTTGAGCTATCATCATAATACTATCTAATTCTGCAAAGTTTTCATCATCATTCTTAACACTCAAGACGGTGTCCTACCGACCACCTGATAAACCTATTCACCCTTATCTCTGAGTAGCATCTGATGGTTAATAAGCGGTTATTCGTTTATACTTGAACGAATATTCGCATGCAAGCATGAGGCTACGTGAATTTAACCTTGTTATTCATACTGCATGTATATATATATATATATATATATATATATATATATATATATATATATATATATAAGTTTATATATACATAAATATATTTTGAAAAAAATATTATTCAGAATTTGTTTTAAAAAACGTGTTGTAATCTGTGTGTCTATTTTTAAAGACATATATTTCTTAATTATGTAAAGTATTTAAAAAGCGGTAGTGGTAAATGTGCATTGTAAATCAAATTAAACACAGTAAAAACACTACAATATTAAAGTTTAAACCGTTCTGTTTAGTTCACATAATTATCACTTTTTCTTAAAGCTAACCAAATACAACCATCTCAAGTAGCTGTCTTATATATGCAAACACTAAAAATAATAAAATTATAAACAAAATTATGTGATCTTGCTTTATATTACTAAAGATAACATTTATTTTACGTATCCACTGAGTATAAAAAGTAGTTGTTTTTGCGCTATAAATGAAATAAAAAATATAAAATATTGGCTACTCTATATACATTTTTTTATTTTAACAAAGACTAGCGTTTCAACATGTTCATGAACATTCAATTATATTTCATGTAATATTTTGATGTTTTCTGTGTAATTAATTATTTTATTTTCAACTTCACGAAATTTATTCTGATTTATACATAAACAGGGGTTTAGAAATTGTATATAGACAATAAGTTTGCGTTTACACTAAAGTAAAACCCACGAGCGGTAAACAAATTTCAAACTTTAACATCGCTACATATGTCTTCCTGCAGATAACATCGTACGAATATATATATATATATATATATATATATATATATATATATATATATATATATATATATATATATATATATATATATATTTCATACTATCATAAAAATAATCCATGGAGACGTGTCTCTGGCTCACAGATATTATAGTATATCTGGAATGCTTCTATCATAAGATACAATAGAACGACCAAATAGGATAATAAATGCCCAGTATTTACAATATAACATTACTAAAAATAATTAATAGTTCAAGGTATATCTGATACCTCTTATTACTTCCTCTGATGAGAAAAATATTGTTTTCTAAATATCCGTGTGTGTGTGGGTGGGTTTGTACATAATCTTCATATAATAATTTTTAAGTTTTGTACTTTAATTATAACCGACTTTTTAGTAAATAAAAAAAACTTTCCGTATTTTTCAACTACGAAGAATAATAATTGTATCATACCGTAATTTCCTGGAATAAGAAATGTTACCCATTTTTTACTTGATCTTTCTCTCTCTCTCTCTCTCTCTCTCTCTCTCTATATATATATATATATATATATATATATATATATATATATATACAGTATCTACAATAAGTGAGTACACCCAACGAATCTTTTACTTTTTACTTCATAGAACTTTAATTTTTCGTAGGATTTAAATGAAACTCGGTGTGAACATAGCCATGTAGTGGTTTAATAGCTTTATAAACTATGAAGGAACAAATATCTTGTCAATGCAAAAGAATTGAACAAAAACATTTGGAACAAGTAACAAAAAGTGAGTACACATGAGCATTTTAAACAAATAATCTTATTTTTAATACTTTGTATGACCTCCATTGTTATCAATAACAGCAGACAACCTCCTAGCCATTGATTCGACTAGTTTATGACATGTGTCCGCCGGAATTGTGTTCCATTCACATTTGATGACTTACTTCAGTTCGTTATTATTTCTCGGATTTTTTCCTTCAATTGTCCGTTTATTCTTGGAAATTGCTCCTCATGACAATGATTTAGATGAAAAAACTCGTGAAACTATTGTTAATTTATTCAAGAGTGGTCATTCATATAAGGAAATTAGTGACAATGTAAATATCAGCCGAAATATGGTAGCAATAGTTGTTCAACGGTACAAAAAAGCTGGAACTGTAAAAAATGGCCGCCGTCCCGGTCGACCAAATAAGTTTTCTGATCGAACTAAGAGGCGCATCAAACAACTAATAGAGGGACACAGACGTCGGAGTGCTGCTAGCATCGCAGAAGAAATTTTGCACAATTTAAACGTAACTGTGAGTGCTCAGACAGTGCGCAACATTCTCCATGAAGATGGGTTTAAAGGCTGCATGCCTCGGGGGAAGCCTCTTCTTAAAACTTCTCACAAAAAGAAGCGCTATGAATTTGCTAATGAACATAAAGACAAAGATATGCAGTTTTAGCACAAAATCCTTTGGTCTGATGAGACAAAAATAAATCTATTTGGATTAGATGGCGTTAAGCGTGTGTACCGACGAAAAGGGGAAGCTTACAAGTCTGTCTGTCGTGCCAACTGTAAAGCATGGAAGTGGGAGCTTAATGGTTTGGGGGTGTATGAGTGCCAAAGGAGTTGGACGACTTGCTTTCATCGAAGGCAAAAATGGATTCCAAACTCTATTGCCAGATATTGGAGGAAAAAATGTTACCAAGTCTAACAAGTGTTGGCAGACGTGGAGTTTTCCAGCAAGATAACGACCCTAAGCACACATCTCGGGCTACTAAGGCGTTCTTAGACAGTAAACGGGTTAATACCTTACCATTGTCGAGTATGTCACCTCATTTGAACCTAATAGAGCATTTGTGGGAGCATCTGAAACGGAAAATTGAAGGGAAAAATCCGAGAAATAATAACGAACTGAAGTAGGTCATCAAATGTGAATGGAACGCAATTCCGGCGGACACATGTCATAAACTAGTCGAATCAATGGCTAGGAGGTTGTCTGCTGTTATTGATAACAATGGAGGTCATACAAAGTATTAAAAATAAGATTATTTGTTTAAAATGCTCATGTGTACTCACTTTTTGTTACTTGTTCCAAATGTTTTTGTTCAATTCTTTTGCATTGACAAGATATTTGTTCCTTCATAGTTTATAAAGCTATTAAACCACTACATGGCTATGTTCACACCGAGTTTCATTTAAATCCTACGAAAAATTAAAGTTCTATGAAGTAAAAAGTAAAAAATTCGTTGGGTGTACTCACTTATTGTAGATACTGTATATATATATTATCCTGACATATCCTGCGTTGCCTAGGATGTAATGAATCTATTAAAGTTTTCTTCAATGTTAATTTGGTTGCAAATATTTAAACTTATAATTTGTAACTATTTTATTGTTAAATTTGAAATAAGTTATCCCTGTCGATGATTTCCCATGAGAATTGGCACGTCAGAAGCAAATTTCATTTGTCTGATTAAATCATTTTTGCGCGTTACTCTGAAAATTCTAAAAGATAAGTCTTTTTTATGACACGCCAATAATATCAGCTTTTTCACGATAGAAACCATATTTAAAACATGTCTGACAACAAAACGACGGACACAGACAAAACATATCTTTTAAACTCGGAAGACGCTTTTTTGCGATTCCAACCACCATTAAATTGTCTCTACCTACATGAAATTAGAACGATTCAACGGAATAAACGTTTGCGTCTACACTTGTCATATTTATTTTTTATTTTAATAAATATCTTAAAAACTGAAAGATTTCCGATTTACATCGGCTGATGTCAGTTCTGGCGAGTAGGTATTTTCAACAATTTTGATATAGGTTAACACCTTGTGTCTGTTAAGTCTCCATGTCTGCTGATAAGAATTAATGAAATAGTCAGCTTTCAAAACATGCACATATCGACATATATTGTTTATTTCATGATATTTCATTGCGCTATGGAATTTTGCCATAAACTCAGTAATAATCAAATGGTGGCACACTCTTCCTCGGCCCATCGCGTCACCGTGTCTTATTCGTAAGATGCCGATACACACACAGTTGTTCTATGACGTTACTTCACTTCAAATACAAAGTTTTTAATTTAGAATTAGAAATGCCCAATTAAAAACAAGCCACGCGTGCGTGGTCCCCCTCTGTATACGATGTGGCGAGTGTTAAATGCCATACATTTGGGCAATTTGGGACATTTTTTACCCCTCTTTGACCCCTGGGGGCGCGAACCAGAATTTTTCAAGGGTCGAGGGTGCTCATTTTATATCCAGAACAATTGCCTCTACATTTTGGCCAGGTTTCAGAAAAATTGAATGGATGGATCAAACGTTATGGGGGAAAAGGGTCATTTATTGCAATTTATGGGGCTTCTGAACCCCTGGGGGCGCGAACCAGATTTTTTCCAAGGTCGGCGATACTTATTTTCTATTAGGAACTATTACCTCCACAGTTTTCCTGAGTTTCAGAGAAATTAAATGGATGGCTGAAAAGTTATGGGGCAAAACATGTCATTTTTTGCCATTTCGGGGCTTTTTGACAACCTAGGAGCAGGCTAACCAGATGGTTTTTCGAAAATCGGAGAATGTCACTTACTAACCTGACTAAAGTTACAACTTCATGCACCATTTCAGAATAATTCAATGGATGGTTGCGGAGAAAAATCCGGACGGATGGACGAACGGACGGACGGACATGCCTCAAAACATAAGTCCCCCGATTTATAAAATCGGGGGACCAATTAAAGTTATATAAAATTACTAAGTTTCAAATGTTGAAAGCTGATGGATGTATTACAAATTCAAAATAATAGACATCCGACTAATTTAAATCTAAAAGTTGACACAATTTACATTCGAATAAAAGTATTGTTTTTACTTAAAATCCTTAACAAATAAATAAAGGAAGACTTCACCTGAAAAAAATGTTGACTTCCTATTAAATAGTTCAACTGTAATTGAAGATAATGCAATTTCACATAAAAGTGTTAATTTAAAATGTTTGCACTTTAAATAAATTTAGATAAACCAAATTCAAATGTAATCAAACAAAGTTTAGAATAAAATCCGCTATATATTACATTGAAAGAAGCTCAATTTAAAGTACCCTTCTATGAGAAAAATATTAAGTCATATTTAATAAAAATAGATCTTAACACTTAAATATGTACTAAACGACGTTCATGCTTTACATAATATCTTCTAAGGCAAATCACCCTTTCATAGTGTGTTCCTTAGAGTTGAAATTTTTTGGTGGTAAGTTAACTGTAATTACCAGACAGTTCAAAGCTCCTTATTTTCTAAGCGTTAAATGAGTTTTAACTGTTAGGAATAAATTAATGAAGGTAATATATAATTGTTACGGGTTTGGTTTGGTAGTTTTGTTTTACGGCATATCAACCCTTTTTGGGTTATTTAATGCCGAATCTGGTTATTATAGTAAAAGTTTTTATGCTTCAAGTTCTTTATATCTTCAAATGTTTAATCATCGTTTTTGGTTTGGTAGTTTTGTTTTACGGCATATCAACCCTTTTCGGGTTATTTAATGCCGAATCTGGTCATTATAGTAAAAGATTTATGCTTCAAGTTCTAAAAATAAAAATAAAAAAGGGGAGGGAGAAAGGGAGAGGGGCTGTTGTTTTTGTTTTTGGTTTTGTAGAACATAATTAAGTTTTACAAAAAAAAAAAAAAGAAGAAAAACAAAAAACGTCAATGTAGGTGAATTTCGTCTCAGGGAGCCACAGGGCAGCCTGATCTGGTATCACCAGTATAATTGTTACGATAATCATTGTAACTGTATGCACGAATACAACAATGATGGAAACAAGGATTGAGCTATATGTACGCACCGTTTAGCCCACAAGAAGGTGGATACCCTCAAGTTGCTAAACGTTAGCCAGTTGACCGGGCACATTGTTTTAGTAAGGTCGATGGACATTAACTACCTCAGGAATCGCTCTCCCAGAGATAAGGTTTTAGTTAACAACGAAACCACTATAATCTGTACCTTTGAAAATAAGTAGACGTTCAAAATTACTAAATGCGAGCAAGTGTTCTCATAATTATCACAGCCTCTAAGATGATAGGGAGATCGAACTTGAAGCCCGTGAAACGACTTCAAGTAACTGCTAATAAGTCCGACTAACATCTATGGGACTACGGTTTTCTTTGTAAAAATGCGAGCATCACTATTATAGTCTCAAACTTGAATTCCATAACTGTGGATATGATCGTGAACCAGCAGAAATGCCAGTTTTTTTTTAATTTTGACCATTCTGATATGTGCTCTCAATCTCCGAAAAAAAAATACGTCCTTTGCGATACCTCCCGTGTGGTTTTAAACCGGCTATAGGTTACTCGCTCGGTACCAATGATCTTAAGTACACGACATATTTCAGCAGGGAGTGCCGTATCACACACAAACAATAGTCGTTTAGATCAAACATAAATTTCTGACCGAAGATTCTAGCCAGGAAAGTAACTCGATGTCGTAAGTTTTGGTTCTTACATGTAAGCACATATTAAGAACTAACCTGTCAATGTCCACGAGTTATGTTCTCTGTCAAGGTTCTGTTGACCTTGCCTTAACAAGATTGCATTAATAAAATGATTGACGTTTTCTGCTGAACATGCTATACTGATAAATATTGTTATGTATGAAAGAATTAGCGAATAACAGCATATGTTGTTTCAACTATTAAGAACAAAATAACAGCGTTGCACAGCTTGCAATACCCGGTAAATACTTTTGTTTTATGATGTCATGTGAATTAAATTTCTATATTGTATTTTAATTTTAAAAAAAAAGGATTGCTGAATTCTGAGACAGTAAAAAGCATGTTGTCACTAGTTCGTAGATTTATGTATGGAAAAAATGTAAGCAAAAAAGGCATTTGTTATTTATTAAGGCATCATAATGTATAAGCTTATTAATATTTTGTTTCATACATTGAAACCTGGAGATAAACTTTTCGACGCATCCAACGATGCAAACGTGGTTTATCGTTAGTTACTCCCTTTGATTCGAAAAGAAACTACATTTAAAAACCCGGGAGGTGTGATTTATGCCATAATTCTAAACATCATCCAAGTGTTTGTTAGACAATACTTATTTTCTAGGAAAAAGTAGATAAAAATACATTGTATTTGCCCCTTGGTTTTGGTCGTTAATTCAAATTATTTAACTAAAATTTATCCTCAAATATATTTGGCGGTATAACCTTTTGTTTCATCAATTCATCTTCTTATGTTGTTTATTAAATTAGTTTCGAATGTTTTAAATAGTATTACTTGCACATTAAACAACCACCTATCCCAATGCAGAATAATAGTTCACACCAGTAAGAGTTGATAACATGTAAATAAAATGGATGCCAAGGCGATAAACCCGTAGTAAATTGTTAGTCGTGAGGCCATATATCCAACTATGAACCTACATACACTATATTAACGATGATAAACACTCTTATCTGTAAAGATATAATAAAGCTATACTTATGAATATACTTCTGTTAAATCAATCAATCATTCTATTTTTATTTATATATTATAGACTAATCGCCCCAGATTTCATTGATGAATACGAATTTATATCGTGTTTCCTCCCATGTATGTTTGTTATTACGCGCACTTCTGATTAAACTCAATAAACAAACATATAAGAATCAATCCATTTCATTAAGGAAATTCAATAAAATATGAACTTAAGTTAATTGTGTTTACTCACAAATTACTTTTGTCTTGTTTTCCATTTATAAAGCAATCTATTAAAATGACAATCGAGATTCTGGATTTATATGTGTGTGTGTCACAATAAGGTGTTGATGAACAAATATGTTCTTCTGAGTATTAGAAGTGTATTTGGAAAACTAACTATTATCATGAAAATCGATTTCAATTCCCCGGGAGAAGTATACTATTGCTCCTTCAAATGAATTGCTTTCGAGTTGAATGAACATTCCCATGGTTACTCCTCCACCGTACTATACACTGCTGGAGTGTTTTTCTGAGATGACTCTTAGCTGAGCTTCTAGAGCGCTGTTGATTGTAACCAGGTTAAAAAGAGATGCCCATTGATTATACGTTTGGATTTATTGTCTAATGGCACAGGTACTAAACTCTCAGGAGAAATCAGGAGATTATTCCTATATAGCGATATATAGAATCGTCATGGTTGTTTGGTTTCGCTATCCAAATATAGAGAAAATGAACCGCTTCTACTTAAGAGAATTCGAACAATATATTAGACAGTGTCAATTGAAAAGAGATGAAAGAAAAATATTCCCACGGCCGAAGTTATAAAATGATGAAATAAAAACAATATGTATTTGATGTGTGATTCGAAAGAAAATATCTCGTAGACTTATTTACATATATATATATATATATATATATATATATATATATATATATATATATATGAAGAAGAATGGAAAGGAATTATAGAAGCAAAAGTCAAATCATAATTCAATTCAATTGCTCAGAGCAAGGTATATTCCGCAAAAAAAGACAATTTATTCAAGTTAAATTTTCCTTAAGCCAGGCTTTTCAAAGATCAAAATCTTATCATCAGAGGAAGTCGCTGGGATAGATAAGTTGGAAAAGGCCAAGATTTAAAATTTGAAAAAATAAAATAAAATAAAAGTTGTAGGGGGAAGAAACACAGGGCAAAATTACTCTTCACAATAGGTTTCACTTTTCCTAAAAGTTCGCTTTTAGTACACTACTTTATATATATATATATATATATATATATATATATATATATATATATATATGTATTTATTTTTAAAACTTACCAAGAAGGCCGTCATATGATGATGTATATATGTATAGAACGATTGAATTCATCCGTCTCATCTCTTATATTATTTTATAATGAGCGTAATTGGTTATAAAAACGAATAAGAGAATGAAATTTATTAAATATGAAAAAACAATAAAGGAACACATAACACAAATTTTGACAGTGTATTGTCAATAGTTGAATTTTAACATTGTCTTTTTGTATATCATGTTATTCCCCTTGCGTGTAATGTTCTTGTTTATTTTCCTTTCTGCCCTACTAATGATTTCATCTGGGGCGCTAAATATTGCCTCCCTTCTTTAACTGTAACATGTTTGCAAATGCGTGCAAAATAGTGCTACAAATACATAGGTTCCTACGAAATAAATAAATAGTGGCATGAATTACTGAGCATCCTTATGTTAACACAGTAAATATCCATTATTGTAATCCGTATATATATATATATATATATATATATATATATATATATATATATATATATATATATATATATATATATATATATATATATGGGAAGAGAAGGATGAAAAGTAATCCGACGTGATGGTAAAATGAAAAAGGAAAACCAAAAGATGGATATTTTTTATGTGTACATCAACGTTTCGTCTTTATTTATAAGACTTCATCAGGATGATAAAATAGAGAAAAAATGTCATACAAGTACATGCATTACATTTTTTCTCTATTTTATCATCCTGATGAAGTCTTAAAAATAAAGACGAAACGTTGATGTACACATAAAAAACATCCATTTTTTGGTTTTCCTTTTTCATTTTACCATATATATATATATATATATATATATATATATATATATATATACATATATATATAATCTCGGAAGTTTCTCAACCATTAAAACTTTATTAAAAAAAACAACAAAAAAAACTTATAGTCCCAAGTCTTCCAGTGGAAAATCACTCATGTAAGTCAATTTTTTTTTACAGTTATTATATTAGTTTATTTCTAACACTATTTTAAGGGATCATCAGTTGTTTACCATGAAAAACTGTTCTGGGAATTTAATATATATAGGTTGGTTACTTTGGTTACGGTTTTTTTCTGTCGACAGGTGTTTACGGGTGGCGGTCTATTTTCAAAAATGATTTGTCGCTACCCTGAGCGGTTTATTTATTTGAAGAATATGCAGAAGACATCATTTTTAATTCGCCCTTTATAAAATGTTTCATGAATGTTTGTATATATACATTCTTTAATTAATTAATTTATTAATAATTTTTGTATACATAGATGTTTTAATTATTTATTTCTTAAATTCATTATATATGTCTTCCTACTGTGCACGCGAAAAATAATTTATATATTAATTAATAAAAACATCAATACATAAAATCATTATAGTATGAATAGATTAATTAATATATATGTATATATATATATATATATATATCTATATATATATATACATATATATATGCATATATATGTGTATATATATATATATATATATATATATATATATATATATATATATATATATATATATATTGAAAAACTATGGTGATAATGCATAGACTAACTATACAAAATAAAGAACATATGAGTACGGATTGCAATTTAGGTACGTCCTGACTGGAGAAGTACCTCTCTTTTTACGAGCACTGATGAACATTTCCTATAGGAATTAATGCGTTGAACAATTGGAAAATTGTTAAATGCAACTTGATGATAGGTCTAAACAGTTGTATGCTGCAAGTTAAAGAAACACATCGTTTTCTATGTAATTTGTGAGAATTTGTTACCATGTATTCAATGTGGTTTGAATAACATTAAAATACTCTATCTCTCTATCTCCTGCTCTCTCTCTTTCTCTCTCTCTCTCACTCTCTCTCTCTCTCTCTCTCTCTATATATATATATATATATATATATATATACATATATACTTGGTGATATACTGCCTCAGAACATAGAAACATTTAGCTCCCGATGCGAAAATTTAAGCACTCAATGTATGTTCGCTTACGCAGACAAAAATAACTATATTTTGATACTAAAACTTATTTATATTCTCCTTATTCGATTAGATCACTTTGACTCGAAATGTTTCCAATTTATTCATTGCGTTTAAGGGCTCTGAAAAAAATTCAATATTCACAGAGTGTTGCTTTATTGATGTCTAATGATGATGGATTGTGGTTTACAAATTTTAGTTTGATATTAACAGATAAAGTGAATTGTTATTCAGTTGGTGTTTTACTTCTAGCGTTAAATGTTGGTTTATTGAACAAAAAGTTCAAGTTAGGGTTTGTTATAAGGTGCGTGACTTCTTTAGTTTTGTCAATAGCAGTATGTGTGTTATTGTATATCAACTTTACCCACAACACATAAACTGTCTCAGTTCTTGCGAATGTTTTTATCTCCCGTTTCCAGATCCTGCATATATCGTCAATGTTTATACCTTCAAATCTAAGACCTAACAAGTGTGTTAAACTCGTGAATTTATATGAAAGCTAATGCCAGCATTATATTAGTATGGTTGAAATACAGCAGAAAAGAGACGTGGGTCAATGAATCTTGAGTATGTCCCTTACTGCTTTAGCAGGGGAAGTTCATAAATTGGGTTATTATTCGTTTTTCTTATTTTCTTTCCATTCCCGTTTTTTCAGGTTAGTAATAATATTCTTAACATCTTACCCGCAAGAGAAAATAATTTTTTTGTATCGGTTTCATTAAGAATAGACGGATAAAATAAATTATAAACTACTGTTATAAATTATATTTCAATATACATATATACAGACACCTCCACGTAAATAAACAAACATTATATATATATATATATATATATATATATATATATATATATATATATATATATATATATATATATAACATAAAATATAATAACACGAAATCACATAATTGTCGATGCAATAATTTATTTCAACCGTGCGGTTTTTTCAAAAAAACGCACGGTTGAAATAAATTATTGCATCGACAATTATTATATTTTATGTTATTCTTGCTCTGTTTACTATATTGAGCTCTCATACCCAGATTTCCTCTTGGAATTATCCAATTATAACACAATATATATATATATATATATATATATATATATATATATATATATATATATATATATATATATATATATATATATATATATATATATACATATATATATATATATATACATATTTATATATATATAGATATATAGATTCATATAAATATATATATATATATGGATATATATATATATACATATATATATATATATATATATATATATATATATATATATATGTATATATATATATATATATATATATATATATATATATATATATATATATGTATGTATATGCAGGGAGATTAATATACATACATATTTGCGAAAACAAAACCCAGTTATAAATTGTTAAAGCATAGTAAAAATGGAGAAACTCGTATTTTTCTTAGTGTTCGTTCCTGTTTATTGACATACATAATTTAAGTATGTGTTTGATTTATCACAATATCCTCTCTCAAGTGCTAACAAACAAAGTATTACATTTTACTTTATAGCACGGAAGCTATCAAATAATAATTAATCTAACTTTTTCTGCGTGAAGTCGAAAAAGTATTTTAAATTTTTAATAACTATTTTTTTTTGAAATCATAACTATCTTTTTTTTGTATTTATATTGGATAGGTTATGCTGTCGATGGGTAGTAGGGCAAGTTAAAATGTTAAGGAAACTAAGACGTATTTCACTTAAATTAAGTTTGATGGCAAGGAGTAAACCAAATGATTTTTCGGTTTTTATTTTTATTTCCGATATATATATATATATATATATATATATATATATATATATATATATATATATATATATATATAGCTATAGATGAAGTGAAAGAATAGAATAATGTGCGAATCAAATTGTATTACAATTCAATGTTCATGCATAGTTCTTTAAAGTCTTGAACTCATGAGTTTTCAAAGAAACTCTTCTCCTCAGACGACCATTACCGCAATGACTTTACTGCAGGTAATAAAAATTAAACTTTGAAAATGTATAAACAATATATATAAAAATACATAAAGGTATATAAAACATAAAATATATCGCCCAAAACATACTTTTTTTGTAAACCTTACAGTTCATCCACGTCAACAAGAGTAAAATAGCTCCAGTCAAGATTTCAAAGAGGTTGATTAAGAAATACTCCAAATGGTGAATGGTGATCCAAAAATGCAAAAAGTTATCCAGGCGGGAGATTTGTTTGCTATCGATTCAGTAGATAACAGTGAAAAATGTATTTAAAGTGTATGAATATAATGGTCATCTGATGGGAAAGATTTTCTTTGAAAACTCATGAGTTAAGGACTTTAAAGAGCTTTGCCTGAACATTGTACTGTACTAAAAGTTGATTCACACCTTATTCTATTCTTTCACTTCATCCATTGCTATTAATGCTCTATCCAGTACATTGAGCTGTATTTTCATCCGGATCTTCACTAATTAAAGATATTAGTTGCCTCTTTAACTTTTTGTTGTATTATCCTTATATATATATATATATATATATATATATATATATATATATATATATATATATATATATATATATATATATATATATATATAAATATGTGTTTATTTATTTCTTATTTATATATATACAATTATAAATATATGTTTATATATGTATATATATATATGTGTGTGTGTATGTGTATCTATATAATTATATATATATATATATGTGTATATATGTATATAAATATGATATGATATGCATTTTTGAAAGATAGACGAACATTGCCAAGTAAAAGTGCTATTATGAAATCTAATTGATTCGAACTTGGCACACCTAGGTCGTCAGTCCGTGTTGTTACCCATTTAACCACTGCCCCCCCTTAGTTCATATATGTCACAGCTATAGTTACATAAACAACGTTACTGATTATTTTGCAACCAGATTTTGCTTTACCTAAAAAAATAGCGCCAGTTTTATAGAGATTGCCGGTAACACTTTTGTTTAGCTAAAATGGCCCGGAATTAAAATGAAAGTATTCGATTCTATATAAGGTTTTCTGACATTTACACATTCGTACAAACACAATATAGAATGTGTTAAATCTAAACTCTTGTAAATATTTTTTTCATAATCTCATATCATTTTACATTTCTAAATTCTATCGATTCATATGATTTCCCAAGATAATATAAAAGTTTCCTTGATTTACATTTTTATACATTTCTCGCCAAAAATGTGTTGCCAGCGCTGAAATCTATAAACTGTTCAGTTATCTTTTATATCCAAGCAAATAGTATTTATTTATAATTACTAGCAAATGTATCTGCCTTTGTAAAGGTACTTGACACTTAAAATTAGATGATGTAGAATTGAAGCACTAATACCACTGTTTGATCTGATTTTTCTTATTTGTCTATCACATAACTAAATAGGACCTTTTTGTACCGACATATAACTTGCAGATATATGTAAAATAACACTCTTCATTTAGTTACTCGTAAACACTCACTTATTGGAAATGCATGTTCTTATTCGGCATTATAACTCTTCTATGTGTTCCTATGCATACAAATAGATAAAAAACAACAGTATGATACACTACTTTAAACATTAATCAAATTGAACCGAATACTTGTTTTTAAATGTAGCAAGTATGCCTATTTATTACTGTAAACATAAATATTTAACATGTTAATGCATCGTTATCCTGTCTATTACGAGAGCCAGTCTTAATTTAGGATCGCGCACATGCACAGTGGAATCAGTTTGTATACGTAAAAATCAAAGAGTACAATTATGTTGTTGAGACTATAATATGATTCAGGAAATATTGCTTATAATCTAGTGTGCTGATAAAATTATACATATTACGTATGTTCTTATCCTCATTTTGGTGACCTGTTAAACGAATTCACTATTTAAATAGTGATTTCCAAAAAATAATTTTGAGCGATCATATTTGAAACGTAGTAAGGACATAAAATCAACAAAATGGACTTTGAATATTAAGAAACACTTGCGCACTCGCATGTCACTAAACTTATAATGGTGATGGGTGAAGGGAGCAAAACACGCATAGAGTATCACGTTGTCTTTTTGTCTGTCTTTCTTAATTTTTATTTATTTATGTTTTTTTAACATAGTTCACCCCAAACAAGGCAGGCCGCCACTGTAGACGTGAGGAGCTACTGAAAAGAAAGAAAAGGGGGGAAGGTTGGGGGGGGGGGTAAACCTAAACTAGGATCTGCGCAGCGAGATGTCTGCTAACATTAATTTTAAACTTCTGCATGTCAGTACTGTCGGAGAAACAGGGGAAGGGGAGGGAGTTCCAGAGGCCAGCAGCACGAGGAAATACGTTACTTGAGGTGAAAGCTCTCCGGCATCTGAGGACCTCCACTGTGAATGGATGGGATTTAGTTGATTGTCGAGTTTGTCTAGTGAATGTACGTCGAGGGGGCACCAGAGTAGCCAATTCATCGGAGCACAATCCATTGAAGTATTTATGTAATGTAAACGGACAAAGACAGAGATAGAGAGATAGAGAAAGAGACGGAGAGAGAGAGAGAGAGAAGGTTTGACAAAGAGACGTTTGTCTTGGTCGATTTTATCAGCTTGACTGGTTAGCTTAGCTTTTTTTTTCCTTCTCGCTAGCCGGGATTTGAATTCAATCACACAGGAGTATGATTGTCTTAGAAAGAAGAGAACGGAAAGAAAAGAAAAACTATGGTAAAAGAAGAAGACGAATTTATCGAGGCGGAGTTTAGACAGTCGAGTTTTGAGTTTTTAACCGGCTGGATCGTGAAACAGAGATCAGACAAGAAAATGTATTTACTGATAAAAAAGACAATTAAAGAAAACATGATTGATAAAGAAATATATGATTTCTTGTCAGGAGAAATAGTATATAAACAGACAAGATAACTGTGAACTAGTGCCAACTATTAATATTCATTAATGTTATAGACTATGTCGAATTTCGAGAAAATAAAAAATGTTCATAAGTGTGATGCTTGTTGCATTCTAACTTTACATTTTTCTTTTTAAATGTTTCCATGTGTTTGTATTCATTTCGCCAATTATCTCATCCCGTGTGGTTTACTGTAGTCATCATTACATAATTAAGAGAATACACCCTGAAGCCAAATAGCGGCAAAATATAAATGTTAAAGTGTGTTGTGGTCGGTAATAATAGTGCACATAACATAATTGGTTGGCTGGCACCGGACTATACATTAATACGAGTTGTGTTATGTATAATACACGAACACCTTTATTAACAATTGCACATGACTTAGTAAACATGTATAATTCTACATAAAACAATTAGAGAAATATCAATCTAACTAACCTTTTTAAAAGTGAACTGACAATTCTGGCCTCGTGCACCTGACTCTTTAAAAAGTTTACAGAATCGGTTTTTTACGACGTCATACTCCGAAATGAACTCGTCGACCAAACACACCTGGGCTCGTTCAAAGGTCACTGATTCATTTCCGTGTTTGTTTTAACCTAATTGACAATTTATCTAGTTTTCGGCATTTCTTCATTATTGTTGAGTCATGCCCTTAGCCTCCCTTTGACGTCTGATAAGTTATTACTCAACATGTCTGCATCATTATTTTACGCGTTCTCACAACAGCCGGTTACTATATAATTCTCACTGATATCGACTGTGTGATTATTTTAGGATTCGAGTGGCAATAACTGTATCCAAGAGTCTCGTACGAGCCACGCCGGTACAATGGCGTTATCTTTCAGCGGCCTTATTATCTACCTTGTCACTTCATAAACATAATCTGCGATATAAACCGATATTGCTTCTACCGGGTTATGTCATTCACCGTTGCAGTTTCAACTTTCTTTGTTTCGCATTTTTAAAATTATATCTAGTATTATTTCATGTTATTTGTTCATTTATTTTAGAGTGTTTTTCATATATGTTTTCTTGTTTATTAATCTCTTCAGCTGTCTATTTCAATACTTATCCGCACCTTATATCAGCTTATAATAATGTTACATATTGCCAGGTTTATTAATTGAACCATATATTGAATGTACTCGTTTATCGATTATAATGTAAGGTAAAACCTTTTTCTTGTTTTTGTTCACGTCAAACAAATCATATTTCTACTGAAGCCTTAAGTTCTACTGTGATAGATAGCCGATATACAGGGTGCAACCTAAGTGAAAGGTTTGGCCACTGGACTTTTGTTCACATTGTCTTTAAATCTCTGCATGGTGATATGGTCGGGAGCAGGAAGGGAATTACAAACGCAATCGGTCGGAAGAAAGACACTATCTAAGTAGAAAATTCTCTGCCATCTATAGATGTCTACAGTACATATTGCTACTAGGTGGATGAGTGTGTTGTATTGAGCTTTAGGGGTACAAGCGCAATGTGTACATCGGAGAATATCTCATGAAAGTACTTTTGAAACACGAAGAATGATGCATCACAACGACGATGCGACAGGGCAAATAGCTTGGCAGTCGCTTTAGACCTTAAGCAGTTAGATATTTTTTTTTTGCACCGTGTCCGATAAATAGAGCCTAGTGGTTGGTGTACATGCACAACTGTGCTAACAGCACTCCATACACTAGAGTATTGTGGCGTTATATAGAAATCGGATATAAATAGATATGATAATTTGTCTACCTTGTTAGTAAGAAACTACTGTTTGCAACAGACATGCTGACATCTTCTAGGTACGTATTTGAACTTATTTGCCTTTAAATGTAAGACCAAAAAGCAAGCAGAACAGTAAATTTATATGGGGACTATATAAAATTATTTTCTATATAATATCAGCATTCTAATAACTAAATGTAAATCGAGGTGTTTTACGTATCAAATATGTCTTCAATCGTAAGTTTATTGTATGAGCTCACACTATTTGTGTTTTGGTAATGTCTCATGTGATATGATTTCCCCCAAGACTTTAAAGACGCGCCTATCAAGTTAAAACATGGATGCCTATATTTTGTTTAATATCAGGTACTATCCATCGCTTCTTTAGTATTGCTCACATTTAAATAATATTTTTTTCATCTGTCATCTCTAGTTTAATGTTGAAGTACCATTTTCATTGTTGAACGTCTAATAGACAGACGTCGTGTGTATGTGTTCGGGTTTTAATAACTTAACCAAATATCGCACTTATGTAATCTCTCATATGATCTGATTTCCCAAGATACTTTCTCAATACACTTAATGTATTCCTGTATGTCAACTGTAGCGTCAGAATGTCACTTGCGCGGAAAATGTCAATCTTCTCCGACATGTTATAAAAAAATAGTTAAGAACTAACAAACTTATTCGCCTCCCTTGACGTTTTAGATTCATATAATAACATTTGTCTGCTTGTATGTATGTATGTATGTATGTATGTGTCTCTCTCTCTCTCTCTCTCTCTCTCTCTCTATATATATATATATATATATATATATATATATATATATATATATATATATATATATATATATGTTTTATGTTTTAGATTTTAATTTTTTTATTTTTTAACGGTCCTAAACCACTTGACTCCCTAAATTTTGAAATGGTAAATTTCTTTTCTTTTCTTCTTCTTCTTTTTTTCACCACTTCATTCTCTCCAAATATGATCTGAGGTTAAGATCGGATTCTAACTCTGCCTGATGAGATCTCAGTTTATGATAACTGTTCATCGATAACATCGGCATGCCAGTGTCGCAGAGTTTGTACATGTCTGTGTACATAACAATTATCATATATAAAGCTATTTGATATTGAGCACTTTTTATAAACCCGGTTGAACTTCTTTGGATTACCACCCTGTGGATGTTTTTACCTGGATTATTACCATTATATATATATATATATATATATATATATATATATATATATATATATATATATAGAGAGAGAGAGAGAGAGAGAGAGAGAGAGTGAGAGAGAGAGAGAGAGATATATGTATATGTATAATTGTAACCATGGTGTGTTATATTTATAATAAAGTAAGGCAAATGTTCCCATGTTTACCCTAATAAAAAAAAGAAACTCGTTATCTAAACGATACTTGTGCTAATCTACTTCTTCAGCGATTTGCGCCCATTAGTGCTGCATTTTTTGTTCGCTTTTATTAATTTTGATATTTTATTCGGCTCTACATCTTCTCTTGGGATAGTCAGAAAGAAGACGGAGTTTTACTCTCATGGTCAGATCTACTACCACTACATTAAACGTCCACAGAGAAGAGTTGTCATAGAACAGATACATATTCGTAGAACCGTTATTATTTATTTTTTCGAAAGTCCTATTGACAGTTATGTACTGTATATTTTCTAAAGAAAGATGGAATGCCCTTTCTACGTACACTGTCTATTATTAAGCAGTTCCCTTTGCTATTTCAAATACATTTTGTTGCATGCACGTCAGAATACCAGATAAGGAGAGTGTTATTCGACTAAATTATTATTACATGAACACACGTTTATACTATTTGGATTATTCGGGCTACTTTCTTTAAACTTAGATGTTATTCTCACAACGTCTCGGCTGATATAACCTAAGAATCCCTTCAAGTACATATTGTCAAACTCGGTAATCTTTGTGTGGAACTAGGCAATTTTTACGGAATTTTGAACGGCATATTTTATTTAATCCACGGAGTAGTTAGCACTCGATCTCTCAGCCAGCGCCGGATAGAATTCATTTAGTGATTATGTGAGGAAAGGTCGCATGTTATCTCAGCCGAAACTGTGTGAGAATAACATCAAAAATGCGATCAGTATTCAAAATAATCAAAATAACACGAATTATCTATTGCCATCTTAAACATTCTGAAACATACGCATTCATGTTACTTTCACTTGTTTAGTTTTCTTCATTCTATATGATATTTTATCGCTTAATAATACCATATTTTTAGTTTCTGAAATTTTGAGATGAGGATTGATAATTTGTATGATTTGGATTATTCGGACTAGTGTTCTAAGCTTGAGTGTTATTCTCACAACGTTTCGGCCAATATAACCTCCACTTTCTTCAAGTGTATGTTGTCGAACTCGTGAATCTTTCTGTCGAACTCGGGATTTACACAGAATTTAGAACGGATCCATTTGCTTAATCCACTGGGATAGCATTCTGTTGTTCTGTCAGTTATGACCGGGTACAAGTCTTTAGTAATTCGCAATTGTATTCCTAGTAGTAAAATTAACTCATCAGTTCGGGCAATACTAGAAATTGCTAATTACTTAAGACTTCTACCTAGCCATCACTGACGGTATAAGAGCATACTACCTCCATGTATAAAATAAAGAGTTCCGTTCGAACTTCTGTGCAGATTACCGAGTTCGATTACTTGAAGGAGTTCGGAGGTTACATCGGCAGAAACGTTGTCAGAATAGCACTGAAAATGAGAACATTATTCAGTTGCACACAATTGCAGGACATCGATTATGCCGTGTTTTTATATTGCCAGTCCGACTTAGCATTGGACTGAATGAAATACAAGTGTTTTAATTCATATGAAATATAACTTACACTCTAAATTTTGTGGAAAGACTAAATTATTAGCCTACTCAGTATGAGAATGTATATTGTCTATGTAAAGACGTTGCTGCGAGGCTGGTATTTCGTACTTATTTTATGATATGATGTTTAAATGTTCATTATTATTTAGATTTTTTATATTTATAGAACACTGCAATTTATATTATTAAGAACTGTTGAGTAAAACATTATGACGCGATAAGTTAGATTATATGTTGTTTTTTTAAAATTTAACATAGTGGTCGCCGATGATCTTATGACACCAATCAAGGAGCGGTTAAATCATCTCGGATAGAGAGCAACTCAGCGAGATTCGCTCCAGACATCAAAATATCCTATCATGAGAGATGTCGGAGGTGCAATATCAATGTGAAAGCACAAGCGACCTTTATGAAATGAGAAAAAAACAGACAGGCATAAAATAAAAACAAACAAAGAAGGGAGGTGTACAAATTCAAAGTAAAAAAAAACCACTCAGATAAGTGACATTTCTTTCGATGCCCAAAATAATCAAATGCTGCAAACCCGTTTGTTTTATTTTCATTGTTCATAATTAAGCTTTATTTATCCCATTATAATAATTTCATTATTCATTTAAATACATGTTATATGCATTTAATAATTCGTTGTGTTCGTTATTCACAAGTGTTGTTGTCAATCCCGTAAATATTCGAACTTGAAAAAAAAAGTAAGAACAGAATTATTGTTACATTTGCATCGCATAATTCCCCTTTGATGTGATGAAGCGATCAGAGCGTATCGTTCACAATACAATTGACAGATTATATGTATCGTATGTAGATAATAATGACATATTAATTACTAAATAATATATATATATATATATATATATATATATATTATACATGTAGAATTAAAGACAACGGATTTTTCTTTCTTTGCTATCTTCCTGGTTACTTTCTCGACGCGGCGAGCGATTCGTCGGTTTTCCGGTGTCAATTGGTGGAGTATGGCGCCTAACGTATTTTGGGCCATTTCTCGGGCGCTTTCGGTCTCGCGACCGTCTTCAGGAGGTTGGGTCTTATTATTAGTAAAGAGCCGTATTTATATACGGTCGCGAAGCCGAGAGTGCTCGCGAAATGGCCCAAGATAAAACGTTAAGCGCCATAATCCACGAATTGACACAGGAAAATCGACGAATCGCTCGCCGCGTCGAGAAATTAACCAGAAAGATAGCAAAGAAAGAAAACTCCGTGGTCTTAAATGACACATGTATAATAAATGAATTGCTGCCAAAATATACATATATATATATAATTATATATAGATACATATATATATATATATATATATATATATATATATATATATAAGAGGGATAGAGAGGTGGAGAGGGAGCAGAGGTATTTAAAATCAAATAGTTGATTAGTAATTTATTCTGACCGAATGTCAATCTCTATTAACTCATATTACAGAACTCCACTCCTGTTTTCATTTCGAATTATATTTAGGATAAGTAATTGTCTCACGCTCTTTTTTGTAAATATACCGTATGTAAACAACTTTTAATATCTATCTTGTAGTATTGTGTATATGTATACACACAAACATGTTTACTTCAATAAATCTATTATATCGTTGATATGTTGAAGTCGCAAATACTATATTTTCTGTTCATGTTCAAACATTGAAACACATTCGTTTTTCACGCATTGTTAACGGAATATTAACCTATTATATGTGCGATATTTGAGACGCAAGGTCTCATCTTGTATGTTACTCAAAAGGCTGAACGTGTGAAACACTTTTGTATCTTTAACTATATAATCATGATTGTTATTTATCATTTGTGTGCTGGTCCGTCACATTGTTCTTGCTCTCACAGTGTGTTAAATTCATTAACGCCTATTGAATTTTATAGCTCATTTCTTAATAAAGTCATGGTTGTACACATATCGTATTTAATATTAATGTCTTGAGGAATTATTTCCAATCGTTTTGTTAAATTGTCTCGTTAGTTTTGCTCCGATTTTAACTCAAAATATCATGCTACATTGAACCGACGTCCTTGTTGTCTTCACTATGTATCTCTCCGATATGGTAGTTTGTTCTTAAGATTAATTAGCCTATTTTAATTTAATAGAAGCTCGACTATTGCGTCCATTACTCGACATGCCCTGTTGAGTAAATTGTCATTTCTAAGCATGAGGCATGCTTCAGTCAATTCCCACACTTTCCAGTGATGCCTAATGTCTATTAAATTTAGTCCATCGTATTGATGTGATACGAAATATCTGCTCTAATAAACAGTTTGGTTCCGAATGAAATAACTGTTTCGAAATTCAATATAATCACCTTAAAACATCCGAATGTTAAAAGAAAGAATCGTTGTAATAAGGAGTACCAGATAAAAAACTTTTTTTTTAAAATCAATAACTTGAGTAATTACTGTACAGAAAATGTGCGGTAACTATTTATTAATAATGTAAATATATGTCTATATCTCCGGGTGTCATTACAGGTCATACACAGGAGAGTGCCCCTCTAAGTAATGGATAGTGCATCGATAGATCCGACAACTAGCGTATAATTTGGGGAAACATTCTAACAAAACGGTTCATTCAAAATTCCCAGATTGTGTCAGTATCAGCAGATGGAGTTCAATTTCTTACGATACACGGATTCAAGTAAGCTCGAGGATAGGAGGCTGACAGGTATTAAGAATTCGATTGACAGTGCACTTAGAAGGTATGCCAACTTAAACATTACCCTACAGTCTGTAAATATTTTAAAAGCAGATCTTACAGTCGGTTGCAAGGCACTTGAGTGTTTTAACATTTTTGGTTTTAATTTTAAGAGAGTTCCTCCCCCGGTAAAGATAGAGTATACACCCCCTCCACATGTAAAGAATACGGTTCTACATACACCTCAGACTTATTATCATTATTTGTTAACGTCTAATAATTGAAGTATAAAAATATTTCGCTGTTTACGTCGTAGACGTTCAGAAGTTATTTTAAAGACTTGAAACTGTCAATCTGAAAGTAATTTCTGACTAAACATAAGTTTTAAAATTCTAAAAACTTGTCTTAAAATGGGGAGGGGATGTAAACTATTTCTTTGCCGAGGACGGACGTCTCCTAACATTAACACAAAAACTGTTAAAATGCACAAGTGCCGGATGCATTTTCTATTATACTCATTATCAAGGATTCCGAATTCATGCTGCAGAAAATAATTATCGTGGAATGACATTCAATGCATAATTGTGCTGTAAATGGCATGCAATGAATAATAGTGCTTGAAACCTTGCAGATTTAAACTAGAAAAATGCAACTTAGAATTTAAAAACGATAGTTAAATAAATCTTGATAAAGATATAGTTTAGGATTGCATTGAATTACTATAAACTATTGCTTGCAAACTGTGTATATGTATATATATATATAACAAAAGTATGTTTTTGGATTGATATGTTTGATGTTATGTATTTTTATGTATTTGTGTATATAATTTTATATATTTTCAAAGCGTAATTTTATTGCCTGTAGTAGTATAACTGCGGTAATGGTCCTCTGAAGAGAAGAATTATCTTTGAAAGCTCATGAGCTAAGGACTGAAGGATGCTTTGCATGAACTTTGAATTCTAATAAAATTTGATTGACACCTTATTTTATTACTTCATTTTATATTATAATATTAATGCTCTATCCAGTATATTGAGCTTCAGTTTTTTATCCGGATGTTTCACTAATTATAAGATATTAGTTGACGCTTATATCTTTTGTTGGAT
>OY744535.1:51050460-51055460 GCA_963556195.1 Sepiola atlantica
GAATATAGGTCCGGATACATTTTATTAGAAGGCAGTAATGTCACACTACGCTGTGTTACGCCGTTCAGCTGAGTTAGATTTCAAATAACAGAATGGGAGATAGAAATGTGTGTTAAAATTTCTAAATGTCGGTGATTAATTTTAAGAGCGATTTCTGTAAATACATATATATTATATGATAACATTATTTAACATATTTATTGATTGTTCTAGCAAGAAGCGTGCAATGGTTGTATCATAAATAAAGAGTTGCATTAGTGTTACATCATTTTTATTGTTATCGGAATTAAATTATGTTAATTGATGACTTATTTTTTTAGTGTATACTAGTTCTATATTAATGCAACGACTAACCACACTACACATTAAAAAATACAAAAGCGTACACGTGCTTTACTTCATACCCAGCGTGAAGATGGCTACAGAAAGAACAAGGAGTATGGTAAATATATCATCCAGTTTCAGTCCGAAACTGGAAAACTAAAAAACGGATCACAGGACAGATATGCTGACACATGTTCTCCGTATATATATATATATATTTATTTACTATACTCGTCCCAAAACGGGGCGTGACAGTTCCCGCCTCTGGCCGAAACAGTTCTCGTTTAATCGCTCGTCATTTTTAAAACATAAATCATATAGTTTGCATACCTTTAAATTTCTCCCTCGCCGTGTAGAGGGTGCGCCGTCTCGATGTCGTCTAGTGGTTTACTTCTTTTAGGGGTGTTTCCTGCCGTAAACCATGCCGCTGCAACACAAAACCTCATCATCGGATCGGAAGACAAACAATCTTTTTAAATTCAATTTCAGTTTTATTTAAATCGTTAGCTATACGTCAGCTGGGAGATATTCACTAACGTCGAGAGAGAGAAAATTACTACTTTATCGTAGTTACTTATCAATTATTTCTTTTACAACTCGTCAAGGGGAGGAAAGAGATATTTTGCCTGTATTTTGTTAGGGTAGTATTTCCCGTAATCCAATTTCCAGACTACATCAACACCACCTCTGATAAGTTCGCCTCCAAAACCCAGACTGTTAAAACTAGCTTCTCACGAAGAACGAGTGCCGTCACGGATCCTTCTGCTTCCCACGCAAAGGCCCGTGACGTCACTGAGCCTCTCGCAGGTGCACATTTACCGCTGATCCGAGCTCTCGTCACGATGGGAGTTTGTCACGTCTGTGATTTCCGACTGAGACAACAGGCCCTATTCTGCACGCGACCACAAGGGTCCACCCTGCGCTAATTCGCGCAAGTCAAACCAACGATGTTTAACAGATACGTGCATTCCCATAGTGCAATTATCCAACATATATATATATATATATATATATATATATATATATACCTTGAAGATTCACCTGAGGATGAAACGCGGGAGCCTCTGTATAGCTTAATTGCCATTAATATATTTTCATAGCTTACTATATATATATATATATATATATATATATATATATATATATATTTGTGGGTATATATATATATATATATATATATATATATATATATATATATATATATATATATATATATGACAGCGCCACAGCAAGTTTTCCTCCACGTGTGAGCTTGATCTTTCCTTTGTTTTTTTCGTTGATTTTTTTTGTGAAAAGTGACCCACTCTGTAGGATTTTTTTTTAAAGACATTTCAATTAAAGGCTTAAATTAAAACAATATTGATATACAAAATAATTTCTTGCTCACCCTACAAGAGACGGCCGTAAATATACCTCTCACAGAAATGTTATGTTTTTTTTTTAATTTGTAAATAATAATAATAAAAAAGATACAAACTTAAAAAAAATAAAAATAAAGAAAACATTGTCATCGGGTTATAAAATGACCCTACTTTACTCATGTATTATTCATCATTGTACCGGCTTACGTGAAAGTGTATTATCGCACATTGTTCCGGTTTTGTGGTTTTATTGAATGTATTTGGGACCGATTACTTGCTTGTTGGCTTGGTGGAAGAAATAATGCACAAGCTACTTTTCTAAGACTTTTCTAGGACTTTCTTTTCTTATCGTTGTTCTTCCTTGCTTTTTAAGTTTGAATTTTATTTTTATTTTTATTTTTTTCCTCTTCTCTTCTTAAGTGACCTCAACTATTACAACGCCACATTGTGTTTTGTCGGCAGTTGAAACCAGTATTCCAGACATTTAATTTCCCTGATGATCTGCCAAGCAAGTAACTGCTTGGTAGTGAAACACGTGTAGGAAAAAACATTTAATTTGAATAAATAGTATTTGTAAGAAAAAATATATTTAATGGTGATCATTGGTGTCTTGAAAGGAATGCTTTGGTAAGCCTTCATAAAATCACATATAAATGCTCTGTACTCTGTAATCGAGTATCATCGAGCTTGTTTTTTATTGGAACAACCCCGGTCTTCACTGAATGATCTATTTTATAAGTGAAAAATCTAAATCTATATATATATATATATATATATATTTATGATTGTGTGTATATATGTATATGGTAAATGTACATAAATTAACGGCCTTGCTGACACAAACAATGTAATACAATACGGTTTCGATGTACTAATTTTATTTTTTTCGATACATGGAGGATGGTATTAATTTGAAAAATCATATATACTGCTGGCTTTTTAAAAGGAGCTAATGATAAGAGCATTCTACTACTACAACAAAAAAATACACTAACCCCAGAAAACAGAAAATATCATGACAATATAAGAGACTCTACACTATCCATCCTTCGCAAAGAGAACATAGTCCTGGACGTATAGTGTCATAAGTAATGAACATATACTATATTTCCCGACTAAAATAGGGGTACTATTTTACATAAATATATGGAGACGGATATTAATACGCTACACTTATCCCCGAAGCAAGTTACATTTGAGAGGATTAACACCCCTTTTTTAAAAAGAATGGTAACTTCTTGGAGGATAAAATCATGAAGAACAAACACACATTTTCTAAACTGCCATATAAGAAAAATAACATTTTTAGTAGGATTACACACTTACAACAGTACAGATACTACACAACACGCCAAAAAAGAACTATCGTTTTCTTAGATGGCATAAGTAATGCTTGAAACTATGGTAACATGACAGCAGAAAATATACTACAACACTCGCCCCAGAAAAGTAGAACATAAAGCCTGGAAAGATGGCCTTATGTAAATATAACATATTCTACACTACCCCTTTCCCCCAACGAAGAAGGTAATACATGTGAGGATATTCCCACTTCCATACGCAGAATTAGAACGTATGATTACAGAATCAATGCTAAACTACTCACTGCAATTAACATATAATACAATGGATATATGATTAATTCTGTTACATTGTCATTTATTTTTAAATGCATAGTCATAAAAGTGTTCATATATATTACCACTCTTGTAAATTAATAACAATGCAATTCTATGAAAAAATATGCAATTTTCTTCTTTGTACCAATTTGTTTTAATTGATATAATTAATACTAATTATGAGGCAAACATTATTATCAGAAAAACAAATTCGTAAATCAGGCAATACAAATTAAAAATTTATATCGCACAAAATTATTTATTACAGACTGTTCATAAAATAATTGTTGGAAATTCAGAATACACATTTCTGTTTACGAGTGAATGCTGTTCATCATATAACACATCAGCATATCGCGTTTTCATGCAGATGTTGTTTTACCTTTCTCAACTATATTAACATAAGACTGTGTTATGCTTATCTAATAATATATATATATATATATATGTATTAAAATACTTGAGAAAACAATTGCATCGATACGTGGTATGCGGATATATTTGTATGATGCAACACACCTCTTGATAACAACTACTTTTTATCATCAGCATTAACTCACAAACTTCTATTGCTAGTCTGAATTTCCATAATTATTTTATAAACAGAATTGTATATATATATATATATATGTATATATACATGTATATATATATATATATATGGTTATTTTCATTTACACATACATGTACAAAATCTGCGACACTGGCATGTCGATGTTATCGATCAACAGTTATTATAAACTGAGATCTCATCAGGAGAGTTAGAATCCGATCTTAACCTTAGATCATATTTAGAAAATAATGAAATGGAGAAAAAAAAGTACAAAATTAAAAATTTCAAAATTTGTATATATATATATATATATATATATATATATATACACACATTTTTAAATGTATATATATATATATATATATTTTGAAATTTATATATATATATATACTCGAAAATTACAAATTGATATTACATAGTACCGTGAAATACCATATCCATTGTGATCAGCATACACTCACACACATCTATTGGTATTCTGAATTTCTATACTTATTTTATTAACAAAATTATATATATATATATATATATATATATATATATATATATATATATATATATATATATATATATATATATATATATACACACACTAGCAAGTAACTCATTTATATGACATGATATGAATTCATAATAAATATGACAAATTAAGAAGACATGAATGTGTTTGTTAGCATTTGAAGTGTCCTACATATACGGTATTTCAAAATAATATTTTATATCCGAATTAAATAAGCACAAATGTTATGAGTTTAATATAGTTAGGGTAGATAGACAACATTTTCGCATGTATTCATATATATATATATATATATATATATATATATATATATATATACATACATCTATTGAATTATCCTGTTTAATAAAAACTGCCTCGGTTAAAGGAATATTTAGAGATTGAATAAAACAGTCTTTCGGAGGTTGTTTACATTCTGCGTATCTAACTTCGCCCGACATTTCCTTGACTAGCCCGACGAACAAATTTCCTATGTACTGATTTGTCTATACGTCAGCGTATAGTCGAGACGGTTGCCTTATGTCGGACGGTTACTGAAACTGCCAGGCGATGATGGATGAGCCTTAGACGAATAAACAGAATAAAGTTGAACACATTTCTGAACTTCTACAAATCCCCATGAA
>OY744535.1:51057960-51222960 GCA_963556195.1 Sepiola atlantica
AAAATGGGCTTCATCCGACATTATTAGTTTTTTGAGAAAATCGGGATTATCATTGGCCAAATCCTGGAGTCGCATAGCGTACTCAAGTCTTTTTTCATTATCTCGAGGTTGAAGTTCTTGAACTAGCTGCACTTTATATGGAAAATATCCTCTTTCTCTTAGCATTCTCCGAAGTGAGCTTCGAGAAATGCCAAGTTCTTTTGATCTCCTCCTTGTGGATGTGGATGCATCCTCCTCCAAACTTCTCTCCAATTCCTCGAAATTTTGAGCTGTTCGTACAGTACGAGGCCTACCACTTCTCGCCATGTCGGATATTCCTTGTTGGTCCCTAAAACGAGCAATAATTCCTCGGATTGCTTTTGCCGAAGGAGAGTTTCTGGTGTTGTAATGACGCCAATAGATGAGTTGAGTCTCCGAAATCGACTCATTGGATTTAAAGTACCACTCTATTATGAGGGTACGTTCCTTAGGGCTAATACGGCTCATGCTTGCTTCGGAAGGGGTCCTTTACTTATTCTTAAAAAAAAAATCAATAAATAAAAAAGTTATGAATTTTTAAAAATAGGACCCTTATTTTGGCCCACCCTGTATATATATATTGCAGATAAGCAATTAAGACAGAACCTTTTGACTGCCTGATGTTGCATAACTATTTAACACCGTTCAAAATTAATTCACATTTAATATTATTAATTTGGAATTGTATTTGCTTATGTGTTATCTATCTGCAATAGTGTTGTTCATATTAACAGTAATTACTTACATTTATTTAATAAATACATGGGAAAAATAATTTCAAAAACCTTAAGTTTTAATAACCGTAACTCGACACGTCGTTACCAAAGGTCGAGGAATAAACGAGAATAGGCAGGGGAGAGGAGAGAGAGAGAGAGAGAGAGAAGGAGAAAGAGAGAGTGTATGTTGCTGTCTCGCTATCTTTCTTCCTGATCTCTTTCAATTGCACTCCTTTTTCAGCTTTTATATTTTCCTTGAAAAATAAATTATTTATCTATTTTTATTAATTAAGTTAATGCCTTTATTGTAAAGTTTACAAAGACCTTATCACTATTGTGATTGACAAATAAAAACAATAGTTTAGTAATATGTTTCAATTACAGAAACAATATTTATTCGTATTTTGGTATGATTATAGATTAACATCCCCCGCTAAATTCCCTCCAAAAGTAGTCTACCTGTTTTAGGCGATCACGTGTGAACACCCTGAGAAACTTCACGGGAATATGAAAAGAAAAAAAATTATTATTTTGGAATTGAAAGTGGAGTGGATTTTTTGTATAAATATGTAATTCCAGTTTTAGGGCAGTTAACTATATTCTTTTTTACCATCGGACTGAAAGCAGCTGCGTTGTTTTTACGGGGTGTAGCTAGTTTTCTAGGCGATTACATGTCGTTTATGAACATTCCCACTCATACGTAGGGTTAGTAGTAAAACGTTTTTGTAAGTGCCTTAAAAAGATAGAATTGTCCGAAAATATGGAGCATAGTAAGTTTGATATATATATATATATATATATATATATATATATATATATATATATATATTATTGCTAGCTACCATATTGCAGAATAGTTCTTGGGTGTAGTATTTAGATAGTATTATTATTATTTTTTATTATGATGATTATTGTTATAATTAATGTTATTTGATATGCAAATTATCATATCATTCGGTAGTCTTAAGGGTAATATATTATTATTATTTTATTATTATTATTATTATTATTATTATTATTTATTTATTTATTTATGTATATATTAGTGCCATTTTAAGCTGAATTATTTCGACACTTAATTATTGGGGAAATGGTAGTTTAATCAGTACCATTGGAGAGCCATGAATATTATAATTGTCCTGTTTTTAAATCTCCGAAACAGTTACATGGTAAACAGCTGATGCTCCCCGTGTTTATATTAGACGCTTAAGGTCTCCTGTATTTGTTTAATTCTTAGATACTTAATCCCCCCTTTTTATTTTTTTATTTACTTATTTTTTTATTTATTAATTTTCCAACGAATGTTAAGTATGCAATATCTTGGATTTAGTTAGTTTCTCTGGGAATTTAAACTGCATTTTACTTTTTCTTTTTTTTTGTGTTTAAAATGACTCAAAGCTTCTTTAGGCTATATATATATATATATATATATATATATATATATATATATATATATATATATATATATATATATATATATATATATATATATATAAACTGATCCCCCACTAAACTGCAAAATAGTTGTGTTCCTTTATCTCCGTTTTCCACTGTGTTAAAACGCAATCGCCTAAAACATGCAGAATCTCATTATTGATGGGGAGTATATCCGAGCGTCTTAATCAGAATAAAATCAATGTATATATTTTTTTAAATCTTATATTTTTTACAACTATACGTCCGTATTTTATTTTTATTTTAAGTAATTGATTTTAGTTGTGATTACTTTTCCCGTGAAAATTGAATAAAAACACTTTTAAATTATCTTACTAATTAAATACCTTATTTTTATAGTATAAATAAACATATTAAAAGTTTGGATATTATTGTATATGAAACCGTATCTCCCGATTAAATTAGATTGTAAGGCGTGTCATAAGCATCCGCAATAATAAGTCAATGATTGGGCATGCGCAAAGACAAATCACCAGCTCAGTTAAAGCTAACGTACATCGACACGGAATAGCTGCTACAGGCCAATGTCTACAAAACCAGGGTTTTAATTGTTGGCCCCCAAACACGGAATTATATCGATTGTAAAATGACTTTCATATCGCCGCTACATGGTTGAAAAGAAATTATTCCAATGCATGTTCTGGGACTTTTAAAAGAAGATAAATGTTAAGGGGTGCACAATCCACACTCTAGTATAGTATATGTATGATGGTCAACATAGGAATCGTATATATGCACCAAATACACTTTAAAATACATAAACATGATCGTTGAAGTAATAAACGAATCACTATCCGGCACTTTGAACGTTTCATAATTTGCACTGACATGGATCACATAATAAACTACGGAGTTGTGAAGATTGTAAACCTCATAATGATCACGTATAAGATATCCATAACACAATCTGTTTCACTCTTTGATTGCAACAAATCAGAGTTCATACTAATTTTTAGGAAGTGCCATTTCACGGAAAATAACTCCCATTTACGGCAACCTAATAATGACTGCACATTAAAATGAAAAACTACACAAGTATTATTTAAAACTACTACGTTTTATTAATATCCACACATGATAAACAATTAGTATTAATTTCCACAGCATGCATGAATACTTGCTACAAATCCGTTAAATCCACACTCATATATGATTCTTTTTCCTCGACGTGCTCGATTTAAACAAAAATGGACTCATCACAGTACTCTTATACCAATAATCTACATATCATTTATAACTAGATTTCTACAGTTATCGTCCCGATGCTCTCAGTAAGTCAGGCATTTAGGTACGCATCAAACGTATTTGCTTTAGAAATCTGGAATACACCACTTACATGATGCGGACTATTTACTGATATACTCGTGCTTATGTTATAGATTATTTATTAGAACAAAAAATTGTTAGACATAATGTATCACCATTAAACAGACGGGTGCACTTAATATACAATAGAATTACGAGGTAATTGCTTTGATTTCGATGTCAACTACCACACACATTATCTTTTTGACTAACTAGATATAAACATTACATTTATTTCATTCTTATAAACGGTAAGTTTGAGTTAAATGCCCCATTTCTAAATTATTACATAATTTACTATAGGACGTAAAATGTCACAATCACGTAAACACACCTATCCACGCACATGCCAGAAATACTACACAATGTTTCCTTAAAATCCACTATCTATTATACATTTATTCTTTTCTATTGAAACATAGCTAACATTCTTATTTATTTTAAACTAAAAAATATACACAACAGAATGTTTTACGATTTTAACAAAAGCCAAACATAACCTTTCTCGCTTTCCAAACCCCAAAATTAGCTGCATGCTCTAGTTCTTGACGATAACAAAATGGCTAGGTCCGGATTGGTCAATAGTTAAACATACAATGGTGAATCAATCATTGTTTACAACCATTACATGACTATTTATGCACACTTTAGCAGTGTGAATTAATAAGGCTGTAGAAAGAGATTGATGCAAGAGGATTCGATAAGGGATATTGTTGAGTGGCTTCTGATATATGTTCATGTACACGTGCGTTATCTGCCACATGTTAGGCATCTACTTTGTCACAGACAATGCTTCAACTATTTCGTGGTTTCGTAAAAGTTTATATACTAAGCTTGATTTTCTAGTCCACACTGCTATTTTACTTACAGCTTAGACGAATAGATGAGTTCATAGCTTTTCCAAATAAGAATGGAATATATCTATGACAAAACTCATTTTGGGGATCCGCTTAACATGTTTTATATTATTATATCTGAATTTTTTAGTTGATTCCTGGTAGTCGGTTAGTACCTATTGCACTGCATGAGATTGATTTCACACAAATTGTCACGGAAATAATCCGGGTTCTTAGCAGTATTATTAGTAATTGAATGGTCGAATATTAAATAATGTTTCCTTACTTTAAACAAGGTATCAGAATGCTATTCTATATATAGTTTTATATGAGAATCACATATGTCAATGATAAACAAGATTTCTTAAGTGTTCCTTGAATTAATTATATATGTTCAGCAGAAAATGTCGACTATTAAAACAAAAAATTGAATTTAAATTACAAAGTCCCAGTTTTCTAGAATAATATATATTTAGTTATTACGTATGCCCTTTTAACATATACTTCTATATGAATATAATATATATAAATTTTTTAATGAAAGTCGCTCCAGACAAAGCATGAATCTACTTTATGTAAAAAGCTAAAAAAATACTACTTCAGAACAAGGAGTTAGATGGATAGATTCCGACCCAAGAAAACATCATACCCCCTCCTTGTCAAAAACATAGCTCATGGAATGCCAGAACTAAGGACGAAATAAGAGAAGCGGGAGTTACGATGCTGCCGAAAGTAAACCCAAGGTCTACTTTCTATTCTAATATAGATGATACGATATCACTGGAAAATATTATCGATTATTTTATTATAATGTGACTCTTTTTGAACTGCGCTTACTTTGGTTTTGAAGGGGTAAATATATATGTATCCTCGCCTAATAGTTCTGTTTAAAGCCGATTTCATTTTAATGCTGTAAAAAATCTACAGATGAATTAGGATCTAACGGAAATGGAAAACGTAACTTTGTGTGTCGTTGACTACATTTGATCCTCGAGCAAGTGCTCTTCACATTGCTGATTCTTAACGTTATCTATCAGACTAATTTTCAAAATGTATTAAACGATATCGCAATGTAATTTGATTAGTTTGTCAAAGACACTTTATATCAGTTATTTTACAAAACATTTCCGCATTTCAAAACCCGATAACATCGGAGATATCTTTAATAGGATTCATAACAAGAACTTTAATATGTATCTAAGAATAACTTCATACCATATTAGTATTGCCGTTTTTCGAGATTTCCCCGATATTATATAGATCGATGCTATTTATAAATGTATCAATGATAGTCATGTTATATTAAGAAATGTATATAGACAAAATCGATATAAATACATATATATATATATATATATATATACATGAATATATATATATATATATATATATATATATGATATATATATATATTATATATATCTTAAATAGTCTTAAATATCTTAACTTCCTTTCCCCCCTGTTATATACATTCCGTTGGAAATCATACAACGCCCCCTCTCCCTCTATATGTATAACTCTTTTCCCTCACTTTATTGCCTTCCCTTATGAATCGTGCAATCTCCCCCCCCCATCTCTCTCTCTCTCTCCCTATATATATATATATATATATATATATATATATATATATATATTTCAAATATGTTGACAATATCTTTCCCCTTCAGTACACGTATAAAATAATTCATTTACCCTTTTTTCAATATATGTATTAAATACGTTGTCTCTCTCAATATGTGTATTGAATAGTGAGTGTGAGTTTCTCGTTTTTTCATTTTCAAAAATGTAATCGCCTCGCTTAGATGCTTGAATAAAGAAAAATTCGAAATAAATGATTGCATCGGTTGTTACGAGATTCTGTGTTACTTTACTCTATTTTATTCCTGCTCTGTTTATTACATTGAGCTCTCATACTCGGATTTTTTTCCGGAATAATTTTCACACAAACACACACACACATATATATATATATGTATATATATATATATATATATATATATATATATATATATATATATATATATATATATATATATATATATATATATAAATAATCATTTTTATTTATACTAACATGAACAAAAACCGCTACACTGGCGTGTCGACGTTATCGCCCAATAGTTAATAGAAAAAAGGGAGAAACTAGTCTGATCTTTCTACTCAGATGTTCATGTTCGGAAATAATGAAAGGAAAAAAAAAAAAAAGGGTTTTTCGATCTTTCCTTTCTTTTTACCGTTTTTCTTTTCTTTTCATTCTGTCCCAATATGAAACTCTGAGTGAAAAGCCGGCTTTTTCCCCTGATGAGATCTTAGTTTCTAATAACTATTGATCGATTACATCAAAATGCTAGTGTAGCGCCTTTTTGTGCATTTATGATGAATAAAGATAATTATATAAATAGCTATATTTACTATCGAGCACTATTTCATAAGCCCCGTTTAAATTCTGTGGAGTGTTATGCTATGGGTGTTTACTTTACTTGAATTACTATATATATATATATATATATATATATATATATATATATATATATATATATATATATATGAAGCAATCCAACATAAGATATAAGCGTCAACTAATATCTTATAATTATTGAAACATCCGGATAAAAACTGAAGCTCAATATACTGGATAGAGCATTAATATTATAATATAATATATATATATATATATATATATATATATATATATATATATATATATATATAGTAAGCTATGACAATATATTTATGACAATTAAGCTGCACAGAGGCTCTACTTACGGATCGAGAACTGTTGAGGTAAATACTGAAAATTGATACATAAAAAATGATATCTCCTTATAAAATTTTATGTGGATACATGAAATACTATATATATATATATATATATATATATATATATATATATATATATATATATATATATATATATATATATATATATATATAATTAACTTGTTACAAATATCCAGGGGGTATGAATCCGAAGGAAGTTGAAACCGGGTTTATGAGAGTGCTCAATGAAAATTCAGAGCAAAATATATATTTTTTGATTTTATTCCATTAGTTGCGACAAAACAAGTTTTGTTTCATTGGTGCAAATAGCGAAGGAATTCAAATGGCATAAATTTTAACCTCACTTTAACGGGAGATTGAAAATTGAAAATACATTGGAAGGGGAGGGGGACAGAGTTGGGGCTTTGTCTATAACGGTGACATGGGACATGAGAGGGGATGGGGGAGGACCCCAACAAGTCGTGTTTCAAATTATTACGTGGGAGGTTTTAGAGAGAGAGAGAGAGGGGTGAAAGAGAGAATGGGAGAGAGAGAGAGATTATTTTAGTGCTTGTACTTTGTACACTGGATATTGCTTAAAATATTATATATCCGAAATGATTCATTGTTTTTGAAATAACTGCAGATATAAGCAAAAACAATCGTTTGCGCTTCTTTTGATCATTGAGCGAGACATTTACTCAATAAATTATAATCTCAAAGGCTGACCCTCACGCAGATGGTAATTCCGGTTGATAAAGTCTCAGGTGTATAATTATAGACGTATTTTAAATGTGTCTTTACAAGACAAGTAAGGTTTTTCATAATAATCAGCCAGAGAATAGAGTATAAATATAGCAACTTCGTAGTTTTGTCAGAGAGAAATGTAGCATTCTATATTTATATGCATCTATGCAGCTCTATTCACAAATATGTCTGTCGGTATCTTGGTCACGATTAGTTTGCTACATGTTTTGGTTGACAAAAGTTGTATGTTGAATGGCAACATCATAAGAAGACCGATGCTTGTTTATTATTTTATGATTTTCATTTTAGTTGTTTAGAAATAATTATGAAACAATTACCAATGGTTAAAGCAAGATCATCGCGCATTCACACATTTTTACTATTTTTCTGACAGTAAATGTGTCACAAATAGAGTTCATCTCTCAAAGTAATGGTTTTAAATGGTTTTTAATATTACAAAAATCTATGAAACTTGCCGATTCAATTGTTGCCACAAACCGCTATCTCTGCTTACTATTTAAGTTGTATATGATGTACAGTGTGGAGGTTATACAGGGTGGGCAAAAATAAGGGTCCTATTTTAAAAAATTCATAACTTTTTTATTTATTGATTTTTTTTTTTTTTTAAGAATAAGTAAAGGACCCCTTCCGAAGCAAGCATGAGCCGTATTAGCCCTAAGGAACGTACCCTCATTTAGAAAACATTATTTTTGCTTGAAAAACTCAAAACAGTGTAAAAAACAATACTTTAGTTTTTGTAAGTTTTAAGAAGTGTTTTTCGGCTAAAATTTGTTTTGTTTATTTCAAAAAATCTCGGAAGAGTCAGTCTACACACACATAAAGTTTGGTGAGTTTAACTTTTATTTTGTGGAAGTTATTCAAATTCAAGTTATTCAAATTTAAAGATAGGACCCTTATTTTGGCCCACCCTATACATAAAATTACATTTTATTTCATGTTAGGCTTTATTTTGAAATAGACTTTTCTTTGGTCTGTCAAGTTTCGATTTGTAATAGATTCACTTTTGGACTGAAACGTTTACGTGGAAAACATACATTTTTTTCTGTTTCTCATACGATATTTGAAATAAAATTTGATATTTTCTGTCATGCTTAAGTTTCAAACACTTTTAAGTTGTGTCACAGTTAAGTTTGAAATATCCTTTTTTTTTAGTTTGTAAAGTTTAGAATATAATTCTATTTGATCTGCCGTACTTAAGTTTGAGGTAGACTTTTTTATTTGTGCGTCCCGCTGAAGTTTCCAATAAACGTTTATGTGGTCAGTAATATTTTCTGTAGAATATGCATTTCTCTGGTATGTCAAGGTTAAATTCGAGATATACTTTTTGGAGCCTATCATGCTCGAAATTGCGATATACTTTTATTGGTAAGTCTCACCTTAGTTTCAAATATACTTGACTTTCGTTTGTCAAAATTAAGTTTTAAATATACATTTATATGACCTCTTACGCTTAAGGATCAAATAAGGTTGCCAGGTCTGTGACGGTTACGTTTGAAATATACATTTGCTTGTGTTGTCACGCTTAAGTTGTAAATATAATTTTGATTGCTCTGTACAGCTTGTATTTGAAATAGTATTTTCTTTCTGTATGTAACGCTGAAGTTGGAAATATACTTTTCTGTTGTTTGCTATGCTTAAGTGTGAAATAAACTTTTCTGAGGATTGTAATGCCTATGTTGAAATAGTCTACTTTGAAACACCAAAGTTTGGTACATTCTTTTCTTTCCTCAGTTACAATTATGGTTTGAAAATAATTGTCATCATTAAACGCGTAAATCGAATAGGCCCATTTTATGGATGGATCCGTTGATGTTTTGATCACATGAAAAGTCGAACGGCTGAGCGCGTTTAAAGAGTCGGCTTGATGTTATCCAGTGCAGAGGAAAAAGTTGAAGTGGCAAATCAACTGATGTTTTTTTCTCATTTATTTTTCATTTCGTTTTTAAGTTTGATCTTGATTTCTTTCTTCGAGATGTTCAAGGTTCTTGAGTCTTTGTTTAGAATAAGAATATACATAATCAAAAATGTAAGAGGTAGAAATACACATAGATTTAGAATAGTTGGCTTTCAGCAATAGTTTATAAACAAATAGCTTTGATGTAGAGTAAAGTAAATCAGGTGATATATAAGTGGTTGGATTGACTAAAGTACATATATTCTTCCGAAAATAAATCGCAAACATTCCATTTCCTCTCTTTCTTTGTTTTTTCTCACACCCACACACACACACACATACATATATATATATATATATATATATATATATATATATATTAAAATCCCGAAACAGTTTTCATGGTAAACAACTGACGATCCCTTATATATAAAAACATATATAAAAATATATTTATATTAGAGTATATTCTTGGAAGTAAACTAAAATAGTGATTGCAGTAAATTGATTGACTTACTAGACTAAAATCTTTCAACAAAATTTTTTTTTTTTTTTTTTTTTTTTCTTCCCAGTTTTGAAGGTTAAAAGAACTTCCGAGACTATATATATATATACAATTTCAAATAACACTATACACTAATTTGATTGGCTATTGTTGTTGCGGTTTCAGGAAATCATTGAAAATGCGGCTCATATAATAAAGGGACCAACTGTGGGTTTCCATCAGCCATACTATCAGTTGAGAAATATCCACACTTGGTATTTTAAACCACAATGACTTAGTTTCTAGTGGTTCCGTACAATCGCATATATCGATGAAAGATAAACTAATAGTTAAATTTATCATTTTGATACATGTTTTTACATTTATAATTGATCATTTTGGTTAATTCCCCTTAATTACTGAAATATGTATGTATATATATATGTATATATATATATATATATACACATATGTATATGTATATAGATATACATATATATATATATATAGAGAGAGATATACACATATATATATATATATATATATAGAGAGAGAGAGAGAGAGATACTTTGAGAGAGAGAATGCTAACTGACTTAGCCAGCTCGCAAACACCTAGCAGAGCGCACTACTTGAAATACTGGAAGCGAACATTTTAAATAATAAACATTTCACCAATAAGTTCAGTTAAATACAAGGTTTTCATTTATTGATATAATGTATTCAGATAGATGTTGAAATATATTCAGAAAATGAGATGAATATTTACATTTGCGTTAATTTGATCCAACTTTAATTTTTTTTTAAATATCAATTCACTTGTGTAATTGGGTTTGAGAGTTATGTCTTTTTAAATCAACAATTAAGAAACGGAAGTATCCTCAAGGAAAGAAGCCGGAAAGATACATCTAAACACAAATAAAACACGTATGAAACGAATCATTGAATAAATAAAGGTAAATGTGGCGTTGCTAACCTGTGAGAGAAAGAGAGAGAAAGAGAGAGAGAGAGAGAGAGAAAGAGAGTAAACAAAATAACAAGCAAACAGTAACCCCCTTCTCACTCTAAACTAGAATTTAACAATGTATTCTGTAATTAATTACTATTCTTATCGATAAAACGATTGCATATCCACGTATAAAAACAATACAATCAAATTAGAAAGTTATCACACCAGGCGGAACTCTATTCTAACCTTTATATAAAAAGTTAGCCAATTAAACATTAAAAGAAACGCTATTGAGTCGCTCGTCTTTACTATGTATGCAGTTTCTCAAAATATTGCATTACTGATGGAAACTACAGTAAATCGTTTGGAAGGTAATCTATGATTGATACATTATCAATGAAAAATACTTCCGCTTGCATTCGTTTAGATATTTTTAAAAATGATTCAATTCAACACACATATATGAGAATAAACATTGGCAGATAGTATGTCCGCCGTGAATAAAAATCTGCAAAAGACAGCTTACAAACAGAAACAAATGTCTGCCATTAATATCAAAGAAGCCTGCCACGGAAATAGCCCAAGAGAGCCGCTAAAATATACCAATACCTTCAATTGCAGAATTATGGGACAATGGGCCAACGACCAAAGTGCCAACCTTTTTCTGGATGAACTATCCCAGAAGTATATAGATAAGGAATGCTGCGTAGACTGGCTCAAAAGAAAATCGGCCCAGTATGACCAGGAGATGATGATAATTTGATCTCAACATCAAGGACTTATAACATATGCTTTTAAGAAGATGACTGGTCTCAGCAACGACACAAAGTGCAAGTTCTGCCACACACAAGTAGGAAGTGGGAGCCACATTGCACCTAGTTGTAAGGTTCTGCTGGAAGAACGGCTACTATGCAATGCGATACGATGCAGTCTTTAAATATATCTACTAGACCACCAGGAAAAAATGAATATCCAGTTTAGTAGCAATTCATAGAAATATATACCTGAAACAACTAGTTGGAATAAGTCATACACCATCCACTTTTACTATTCAACTATTACACCAGCATACCTAAAAACCAGCGCTGTTAAACCTGACGTAGTGATATGGAACAAAACGAGGAAAGTTGCAACCTAAATTTACGTCAATGTCCCTAATGATGCTGCTTTAAACAGAACTAAGAGAAAGAAGATAAATAAATTGTAAGGTCGTATGTACAACATAGAAAATAAACTGCAATCTTAGGAAGATCATCAGTTTAGTAAGCATAGTTTTTTCAAAACTGTCTGGTGAATATACCCAGTGAACTAAGTTGGAGATATACAAACTATCGTGCTTAAAGAGACGGTGAAAATCCCAACAATATCTGTCAGTTTGAGCCTATTAAATAGCGGATGAATGCCTGCCATCCGATAGGATGCCTCATCTCCAGCAATAAATACAAAATAGTACAACAACCGCCTTACGACAAACACAAATACTTCCCCGAATATAACAATTGTGTTCCTGTTTTCATTATCCTTACGGAGATTAAAATCAATATATAAAATATATACTACAACTTATATCGATTTCGGTTTGAGAAAATGTACAAAGATGTAAGGCGTTAGCAAAATGTGTATTCAAGAAATTTAAATGTAGGAAATCGGTTTTAATTAATAACTTTTGAATATGGATAAAATACAATGAACAACTGAAATACTTGATTTTCGAAGGTCAAATTAAAAACCTTTAAAATGCTAGTAAATAGCTGAATCTGGGAGAATATTTGTTATTTAAGGTATATTATCTATTAATAAGAGTTCAAAAGATTGCAGGTATCACTTTAAAACAAAGAACGTTAACTCCTATTTACTCCCTTTGCATCAAACTAAATTAAATGTAAGGTATCACATATTACGAATTCGAACATTCGTAATAATAAAAATAGTAATTAATTTATGAGTGAAACGTGTACATACACATATATAAATATATAGACATACCCTACATCATGAATATCAAATAAATGCCTGTCACAATACAGGTACAATAAACATTGCGCAGAAATTCGCATCATTTTTATATCTACATACGAAGAATAAAACCAATGTATAATAATACTTAATTTTCTGTCTGGGATGTTGATTGTAAATTTGTATTAACATCTATTGAATGATTTCAATTCTAGAAAATGTTAAAAAATGAAAGGTTACACTTCAGCTGTCATAGTAAAAAATTGAAATTTAGAAAGTCCGATTTTGTTTGTCTCTAAGGAACACGGATCAATTTGATGCACATCTGAAATATTTGAATATTTGAATCGGAGGTTGTTCCGATATTATAACTTTTTAAACCGTTAAAATTCTTTACATTTGGGGACAATTAAATAATTGATCCATCATCGTCATAATTAAGATTTTACATCGCACTTAGCTGAATTTTCACAATAAGCCCTAGTTGAACCCTTTGCATTAGACTACATTAGACTACATTAAATTACACATACCCCACAAGATTAACCCTACACCTTGCAGCCGTGTTTAAAAAGTTATAATGATCGAGAAATAAGTGTAGGTGTTACTCCTACATATAGAAATATATTACCATATATACATATATAACTTCATATAAATAAACATGATCGAATATTTCAAGATACCTATCTTTTTCAAATGAAAATAAAGAATGTTGATCGGAGAATTTGTTTTGCTTATCCGTTGTTACTGGATGCAATATATAAATGGCAGTACCCATTTGTAATGAAGATGCCATTTGTAACTCAAATAATGAGGCTATAGTGACGTAATGAGTGGGTTATAAATAAATAAAACATTTTACAAGTTGAAGCCTAATCTTCCGTTAAGGAATTATTGGAAGAGTTTTTAAAAACACTTTTTAGTTGTATTGTCTGCTACATATTTTTTATATATTTGTTATTGTATAGCTATTTTTTAGCTTTAAATAAAACTACTACTGAATTATTTCCCTTCCATCAGAGAAGGAATAAGTTTTTTGCTATACGTCGAACATTACAGTTTGGGAGATGAACAACAATCTGCCCACACTAAATGACTTTAATTGTTAGTTGTTAAATACATATGTTACGTGTAATGTTGTACTTTGATAATGTTTGATATGTTATTAAACCGAGAGGAACAGTTTCATCAGTTGAACACGACGACACAATCTACGTTTCCATCAACATAAAAGACAATTTTGAACGCATGCTCACAGACTGAAACACAAAGAGAGCCAATGATCCAAAAGGCATACAAGTATTTCCAACGTCGATTGCCTTCTAACCTTACGGGGGGGCATTTAAAACTACACAGTGGGTCACTTTCTGATTGGTGGTTGCCCGATGTTCGTAGACCCAGTTGTTGCTCTTACTAAACCCAGACAAACATTCCTAAAACAACTGCATTCAGGGTATCCATATATAAATCAAATGGAATCAATAGCCCGCAGTGTGGTCCATTGACCTAACCCAGACATTGAAAATTATGAGGAACATAGCATTCAGTGTATTGAAGCAAAGCAGAACCCACCTCGGACTTTTTTTTATTCCCGCTGGATATACCCAGAGAGATTATGCGCACGTATACATTTAGACCTTGCTGGTCCTATAAATAGAATTGGTTTAAATTTGGTTGTCTATGCCTATTCCAAATTGCTAGAAATGTGTCCTATTCAACCTATTGACACCCGGTAGACGATACTAGTACTTAGATGGCTATTTACTAAACATTGTTTGTCCGAGACATTAGTCTTTGACAACAGGTCACAATTTACGTCTGAGAAATTCCAGTATTTTTGCAAATCGTTTTGCATTACACACGTCTGGTCACACACATATTATCTTTAATTCAACGGACAAGACAAACTATTTGGGGATACGTTTTAACGTGCACTACTCAAACGCAAGAGAGAGAACACCAGAGGAGATATTACATGCTTATAACGTTTCGTATCGGAACACAATGAATGGTAGAGTGGCACCAGCAGAGGCACTCATGTAACGAAAGTGTTGCACTGCATTTGACGCTTTACTACCAAGCAACAAAAGTAATACATACACTCTAATACAGCAGAATTATGCTTAGTTGGCACACCAGTGTTTGCTTGTAACTACTGATCTGGTCTGTTTAACTGTGTACCTGGCAACATTTGCAAAATGAAAGTGATATTTATGTATGCTGTTTAGGTCGGGAGTCAAACTCCGGGCACAGCACAATAATCAGATACATTCGAGACAAATTAGTTCACAACAGACGAACCATTCTGTGCTACATGTAAATTAAGACATAAAAACAGCAATCGCCAACAACTCACATGCAGCCAAATACAAATGATAGTAATACAAGACGTCACAGGATTTAGCCTATGCAGTCGCACTCGAGTAATGGACCTACAAATTAACCCCAAGTACGCCCGGTATATTTAAGGAATTAACTGTTTTGATATGAGGCGAAACCTCAGATACAGATAATACTAAGTTGTTTAGCTTGGACCTAAGAGAAGACATTTATCTTCCTTTAAAAATAAAACTTCGCCATTACCGTTTCAGAATTAAGCAAAACTGATTTACGCATCACATACTTTAATTATAAGGCAAGCTGCGGTTCCTAGATTGCCATTTCATATTTATATTGTTAAATTAATGTGTTAAGGGTTATACTACGTCCTCAAGAAAATTGGCTGATGGGTTGTCATTATTGTTTCGTTATTTATTTGATTATTTTTTTTAATCAAATAATGTCTAATTTCTATTAGGTACTAAAACGATGAAAGTAGAATAGGACGTTCTTTTGGATATTTTAATTGTTGGCATCCTTTGCTGTTTTCTGTCGACGTATTCTCTGCAATCACTGTTTTTTTCATTGTCTGTCGATTTAGAATGTTATTATTCCAACCTCACTTCAATTTATCATGATATATCTGTGTTGACACTTTGTTTACCATTGAATAATGGTAATCAGTAATTCTAAATATTTGTTATTCTCCACTTGTACATATGCCTTTCATTTGACCTCTAAAGGGGGTGTCCGTCGTCACACGACACACCGCATAGAACACCAAATATATATAAATATTAATTTAAATAGCTATAGATTTAAATGAGATAAACACATAGAAAAATACTGATAGACCGTTTTCAACGTGTGACCTATGTGCAATGCCAGAGGAGTGTTGAATGTTATGGCTAAATGGTTGGTGTAAGAAATTTGACTGTCATCGTAACATTTTACATACATCATTTTAGATTCTGACAACTTATTCTGACCTAAAAGGAATACAATGTTTTACTTAAAAAAACATTCCCATGTTTGACTGAAATAGAGCGGTGATCGACTTGATTGAAAAATGGAATTAGTCGTCAACCAATCTCTGTTGAAGCGTATAAATCCGTATACTCTGAACTGAAAAGGCGTATCGCAGTTTACCAAGAACTGACCATCAAACGGACAGCCGATGCGGCCCGAATTAAAGAACCTTTATTGACAGGGTTTGCGGATGACAGATTCACGGCCTATAAACACCGAGGCCAGTTTGTTGCGTCTTGTTGAGACCGTTTATGTTGATTTAGCGAATTTGCGCACGTAGTCTGTTCTATTAGGGAACTATAGTAGATTTCAGCCCTGCTTGTGTAGCGCTTTTCTGCTAAAGTACAAGGACACCATACGATATTCCTTCGAACTTTATTTTAATGTAGCGCACCTTGTAGTGACAGCTGAACTGAAGACTATGCCAGATTATAAGACACACACTTCTAGTCAGAGTGATGCGTAAGAAAGAAAACGGCAGATGTGTGGGTAGACGCTATCTCACTCCGTGATAGTGTATTTTTACAGCAATTGAGGCATTATAACAGAAACATGCTATTTGCGGACAAAATATACATATTCTCTGGATAGAATGAATCAGGCTGTGTCGAATAGTGTAATGAAGGCGGTGGTCTGTGATTATGATAGATCTAGCTTCGTTGGGATGGCAGAAAGGAGAGCTCAAGGTGCATAAAGTATGGATCCCGCTTGGCATCGACATAACCCACTAATGGTGGCTATTTTTTAGATATAATCTTTTCTACGCCACATGGTTTTACAATATTACTATCACTACTTCGTCAAGAATGTGTAGATGTGAACCAATAATTCCGGGTTCCTGTCTCATAATGGCACTGCCTTCTATAGTCAACAATTTAAATAGTTTTAAATTAATGGTGTGTCTCATCTCAATCACGCTGCGCGGACACCTCAGCTAGATATTCTATTGTATAAACGTGTCACCCACCAGTAAAACGGATTGCTACATGAACGATTTACCACCTTATACCGGATGTGTAATCTTATAACGTTACCTCCTATATTATAATGTCCGCCTAATCCACACACACACCAATTTGCTGCATTTATACAATATCGGAGTTAAATTAATAAATATTACGCAGAAAAAAGGGGGACTGAGTTTAAGTATTAAAACCCGCATAGACGGCGTTCGTCTAAATTTAAAACATGTTGCATCACCAGAGCTACGAGTCGGTAGTCGTTGGCGTGATCTGCACGTGTAGGACGTGTGTCAAAGTTCTAGTTTATCATAAGTATTTGACGGGGGAAAATAATCAGATGAGTTGTATCAGACAAGGCGAGGTTTCAATGCCAGCAGTAGTAGCCTTGCCTCTAAGGGTAAGGGAAAGCATCATTACACTCTGTGAAGCGGTGTTTTACAATTACTGATTCAGACTCCAGTATATAGGACGATTACTCTAGAGAGAATTGCGTAATTGTTCTGTTACGAGGCAATACAAAGGTAACATCGCTGGCTACATATTGTCGACTGTCCAAAGGAGAGTGTAGTTATAGAGACGAAAGCGAACACTTACCCGCTTCAAAGAGAATTAGTTCATCGCGTGCATGACGACTGTTTACTGGAGAAAAAATGAAACTGAGTTAATATTTGCAGATGTACATAGTTTGTACTAATGTGCATGCTTGAGACACTATTTTGCATTTGTAAAGACTAAATGACTTAAAATTGATTTAAGTGTAACCCGGATATAAGAGCACCTGATATAAGAGAAACCAGAATATATAGACATGGTCGCTGGTCCCAAATTACAGCCTGTGTTAATGTCTATAAATTAGATCCGGATATAAGAGACCCGGATATAAGAGAAACCCGGCTATAAGATACTTCTTCTCCAGTCCCGTCCTCCCCAATATAAGAGAGTTCGTTTTGAGTGACAGTGTGATGTCGTAAATTAGTCAAAAGACGTTGCTAAATTTTCCCACCTCATTGGTGAGTCTTTCTATGACCTTCACTATAGCCAGATCCATTAAATATTCGTAAAAGGGGTTTCTTTTTTTGTTGTTGTTAGAAGGCGAACCCGGATATAAGAGACTTATTCTTCGGTCCCGACAGCTCTCTTATATCTGGGTTTAACAAAGAGATTTTTGTACAATCAAAAATGACTGCCTTTTTTAAGAAAAAGTAATTTTTGACTGAATTATTTGTGAAAACTGATTGAAAAGTATTTTTTATGTCTATAACTGTTAAATAAACTAGTGTTCTGTGCGTAAAAAGCGTTATATGTGGTGTTTCCATACTTACATCAACAAAGTAGACCATACCCGGATATAAGAGGAACCCGGATATAAGATACTTGTTCTCCGGTCCCGACAGCTCTCTTATATCCGGGTTACACTGTATAATCAGCCGGTGAGTTAGATTAGAGACAGCTGGGAAAAAGCAATAGTGTTGGAAATCCATCAATGTTTATTTCAAGGTTGCTTAAAAATGGTTTTCTTTACTTAGTTTGAATCGTTATAGTAACTTTCTTCCGTCTACACCAGATTAATATAAATCATTTTGTTTTACAATTTCACACACATCAAAGATGCAATTGTGTTTTATAGCCTTACAAATAATAATATAATCAGCCGAGATGTGTAAAACGAACACTAACCTTTTCGCAGGCGTTGACGTTCTCCACATTTGACAGCCCTGCGCCAGAGACTATTGCCTTATAAGGGAGACCCACATGGCCAAACCCACGTTGCACTTCGATCGCTGACGCGTTCGAAAGACAAGTTGATTTCGAAATCATGTTAGCTGGCACCGCCAGCGCAACAGATTGAACATCGGAAAAGCTTGTTAAATTCTAACAAAAGACTTGTGAAATGAATATATTTTTCTCACGACCTTCCTTTTTTATTTGTACTGTGTCTTTTTCCTTCTCTTTCTCTCTCTCTCCCTCCCTCTCTCTTTCTCGTTTATTATAGCGATTGATATATTAGCAGTTTGGTCGACGACCTTGTACGCGACGGGTCGTACACGCAGTGAGGTCAGTGACTTTCGAGTTTTAATTGTTGTTTGACAGCGGAAATATGAAGTATGTTTTTTGTACGCTCATTACACGCCTTCTCTTCCAGCGTAGAAAGAAATAATTATTCATAATCAAGCTGTGTATTCAGACCAAATGCCGACCGGGTATAACCCTTTTCGTTTACAGGGAATTATACGATCGTTAAGTACGTAAAGCTTGTGTAGTTCCGTTCCCAAGACGCAACAGACATTCCAACGACGTCTCAACAGAACAAAACGAAAGGCCCTATAAGCGACTATGAGATGGGACTTAAAGTGAACAAGCTATCCTAAATCATAGCTCATAAAACGGTGTCTACTTTTATCAGGAGCCAAGGGGGGGCATAACAGATTAAAAGTACTTAAAACCGAATTCTACAGCGGAAAAGTGTCATAGAAAGACCACCGTTGCTATAGCTGTAGAAAAAAATGACTAAAGCTGTAACTAGTAAGTTTTGTGGGTACACTTGGTTCAATCTAAGATACCGCAGCGAGGGCATTTTTGATATAATAGACTATAGCCGGACTGCCAATAGTAACCTGAGGTAGAAGTAAATGAATTAACCCCTGGAAAATTAAAGATCAAAGTACCCGCGAAACTACCACAGGCGGGATCAGGCGCCAGGTACCCGGACATGTAACCATATCAAGTCCTCAAAGAAAGGGCAGCGGGGAAATATATACCACGGAGGACAAGGATGTCAGGGATGTATATAAATCGGTTCGAAACAGGCTCGAAAAAAGGAACTAGGGAAGTTTAATCAAACTGTTACCCTGAAAAAACGGACAAGAGTTGGTACTATATAGGATGGCCAATCAGTCGCATCCGGACGCTAAGACATACATTTAATATTGTAGATGTCATTGGATCCGATGTCGGGATAAAGCTTACGCTTAAACACGTGGTGTTCCTTAACTTTAGCACGGGTATATCTTAAAGATCTCGTCTCAATACTTTGACCCATAACAGATAGTGTATATTATATTGATAATGTAGCAAAAATCGTATATCGTCGCATTATTACACAACTGCAACCTGTTATATATTGTGGTGGCCTTGAGGGTCGAGGGTAAAAATTACACGGCAGTAGATCAGATTCTCAAATTTAATATATACATGTGGTAAATCTTGAGGCATGTATTTGATTGATGGAAAGTATCCAGAATTAAGTAGGACGGAAGTAAAAAGGTTAACGTTAGGACAGAAGGGAAGCAAATATACGAGTTGATCTATTATTAAATCAATTTGATAGTGAAATGCAGTGTAGCCAACTCAAACTGTCTGCATTTCAGAGTTGATATAAGGTGCATTAAAAAAAACAGTCCAAAATTTCACTCTAACCAATTAAAGGTAAAAGGCGTGAATACCCGACTTAGTATTAATACCAGTGGTAAAATCGACAATTCCTCATGGGAAAATTGAGGTGTTGCAATTCATCGCCACTGTTAGCTCTGATTGTAATAAACATCCAATAAAATATCATCCCGTTAGTATCCGAGCCAGCCCCCAAAAGAAAAAATGGTGATATAGCAGGTAAAGGTGTTCTCCCACCGCATGTGGGTTGTGGTTTCCCTTATGATAACTGTCACTTTACCACCGGACCTACAGGTTAAAAAATAACCTGAAATGACAAAACCCTATTAAACAAGGGTAATCACTTCCAAACCCGGATTAAATATCTAAAAAAAAAGTGTCAGTCCCCCACCAATATGTCAGAAAATGTGTCGATTTTTGCACTATCAAAGTTTCGTAGGCTTATTTAATATCTCCAACAACTATTGTAAACGATGCATTCCATCCGATCTATGAAACCAGGGATAACTTTCACATGGATAAAAGGAAAGTTTGTTTTTTTTCATCTTTAATGATATTAGTAAATGATCACAATAGAACCGAAACATTTTTAGCACGGAATTATATAGTTTATGATACTATGGATTTGATCGATTAAAGTGAAGCTATTGATGTTTGTTTGTGAATTCTGGATATGTCAGAATTTGTAGATAAAATCGAACTCTTTTTCAACCGAACTGGTGCTAATGGGTGTGCCATTATTTGGTAGGTTATAGTCGATAGTAGTGAAATAGATAGAATACAGGATACATTGCATCGCTTCGTCTTTCTGTCAAGAACCCAACAGAGAAAAGATTTTGCGACATGAACAGTAAATGGTCGACATAAAGTTTCGGGCTGATTATCGACTGGCATTTTGAAATTGTTCATTGCAATACGGTTCATAATAAAAAGGTCTTTTGTTATAGAACACACAATGCAAGTCGTATTGTTCGATATTAGCAGCTTACAATAATCCATGCAGGAGATGACACATTTCGTAATTCAACGTTATAGATATTCGATATTGAATAATCTATTCACGCATCGTGTCATCCATTCATTCAATGAACGCATTTTAGTTTGAACGTAATGAACGTATGGAAATGGTGAACGGTTCTCACCTACCACTTCTCAGTCTGTTTACACAAATGAACAGTATATTGGTAAATGATTTCATGTTGATTTTTATATACAGATTATGCATCCATTATCAATAATCTTCTGCGTGGTAGATTCTTCACTGCCAACATATATTATGTAATTGATCAGAAAATCGTTGCAACCATTCAAAGCAATGCAGAGTTGTATTTATCTTTTATCTGTGCATGATGCACCTTCGATGTGTGCCTCTTACCCAGTATTTGTCATCATTAGTATCATCAGAAACATGTTAGTTTGTAAACATATAGGATGATGATATGACACTATTTAATAAATACCTATTGACATTTGGCATTGATATTTTGATCGCCCAATACATGAGTCCCAAAGTGAATGACATGGATCTAGTTTCCAGAAAATAATAATGGCAAAATAATAGCATTTTCGCAACATTATTCTGATGATTTCTACTTCGTAGAATTTGGTATATTCGGACTAATGTTCTCATCTCGGGTGTTTTAATTACAACGTTTCGGCCGAGGTAACCTCCGACCTTCTTCAGGCGTATCTTGTCGAACTCGGTAATATTTCTGTCAAACTCGGGAATCTGGACGGAATTTCGAACAGACCCATTTATTAAATACACATGCTTGCTTCCGTTCCATCTGAGAAGAAGTCTTCAGTAATACGCAATTCTTCAGATTATTGTCATTTAGAACTGACTTTTTCTTTAATACTATATCCACTGCGCCACGGGTCCTTGCGGACAATTCTAGTATAAATTTTGGGAGTCTTAAACATGTTCTTTTTTTTAATGTAACTACTTATCACAATAGATCAGTACTTATCTATTATTTATGAGTATAGGTTCTCATATCGTAGTTAATTCTATACTAGGTATGCTTAGTAAGTCATTGTCGCCTAACATATAGGCTGCTTCTTTGAGTCGTCTTACTATCCACTGTTCTTCTCTATCTATCATTGTTATTTCATCATATATGAATAGTTGGTTTCCCTTCACTCTTCAAATGTTGTCAGCCATACCCGACTCTTACCTTTAGTGGACGACATGTCTCACCTTTGTATACTTTTCCACACTTACATGAAATTGTATACCCACAGTTCTTAGTCATGACTTCTTCCGTAGGGGGGGGTGACAAGATACTAGAATTGTCCGCAAGGACCCGTGGCGCAGTGGATATAGTACGAAGTGAAATTATATTCTAAGTGACAATCATTTGACGGTTCAATCCTCAGTGCGGGCGATACGAAGAATGTCGAATTATTGAAGAATTGTTCTTAGATGGAGAAAGCATGTTACCGACGTATATTTAATAAAGGGTTCCCGAGTTCGACAATGCACGCTATAAGAAGGTCGGAGCTTACATCGGTCGAATCGTTGTGATAAAAACACCCAAGATGAGAACACTTGCCCGAAAATACCGAATCTACAAACTATCAAGTGTCATCTAAAAAATTCAAAAACATGATTTATACTTCCTATTAAACTCGTTGTAAAATATAAGTCTAATGAAAACGAAATTGGGAGCCAATCACACAGAAAAAAAACAGACGGAATAGAAATAATAGAAGTTATCAATACATTAGTTGTAATTAAAGCAGAATCAGTATTAGTATCAATAGTAGTATAAGTATTAGTTGAAGTAGTAGCATGCCTATTTCTCCATGTTAAATGGTGCGGGGTCTGCTTGTAAACACTGGTTGTATCATTATTCTCGATTAAACAAGGCGTCTATAAATTATACAATTTTTCATGATATATTGATGTGTTCACCTACAATATTTACAACATGTCCAATCAGATATACCATTGTTTTTTTTAATAATTGATAAAAAAAATGTGACTTCTCCGTAAATAATTAAAGTTGAGAATATGAATACAATAAGGGTGACATATGCTATAGTGTTCTATAGTTATAAAGTTTGCAGGTAGACAATAAATACTTGGAATTCCCGCATAATAAAAATTGCATGAGGAATGATGCAATTCTTAGATATATTGTTTTATTTAATAATAATAATTAAAAAAATAATAATTATTATATTAAGAGTAATAATAAATATATTTACATTATATCAACAGCATCCACATTAACACATAATATCTGTACATGACAAATCTTTCAATAATGACGAACATATTAATTCAGCTCCTCTTCCTTAACACATTTGGTGCGTTTAGAATAAACAGATCCAATATTGTAGCACATGGTCAATTATTAGAAAAGCTAAATAATATAAGTTTTGTAATCTCTATATAATTGAATCACTCACTATTGGTATTGACCCCGTTCAGTCTTGAGAGACAATGCACATCTCATATAAGACTGGATGTGCAAGGGTTGCGCGAAAACCAATTACATATCTCTTGAATCGACACTTCTTGATTCCAGTAGTAAGGAGAAGTACATGACAACTAGAAAACAATGCCGAGATATACGCAAAGAACACACAGCACAAGTATGCTCTAATGAGCACACACTTATTACTGGTCAGGTTCACCATCGGTTAACTTTGGTTTTATAACGGAAACTGTTGTATCAACGTGATTATTATGTATATAAAGTACTCAATATTATGAAAATTAAAACTAATTCACTTTTGGCTAAGATCAAAGTGTAGTATCTGTTCCGATGGATACTGCACCCCATAGACTGGTATTGTCTTGGCTTTCGGGGCTTGATTTACGCCGGTCTATGGGTCTGTCCTGTGCAGTTCTAGGAGGTTCACCCTCGCAGGCTTCGCCTCCCCTCTTTGAGGAGGATTAAGTTTATTGCCTACTGCCTGAGGCGCCCCTACCGGGTAATGCCGACGCGGCTGCTCAGGCAATTTTTAAACCCCACTTTCCCGACCCGACCTTGGGTCACATCTTACTTGTGGGAGTAAGATAAACACTGACCTTGTGCCTAACTACTGAAGAGGAGTAAATCAATACTTATACATTAATTCGAAATCATCCTAGTTTGTCCCCAGGAACGTAACTATAAACAATTTGAATCAACTTGAGATTTATTTCGAACTTATATAACAAAACTAACGAAATCATAACAACGACAATAACATTTGGAAATATTAAAAATATATTTAAGTAAATTAAAAAATAAAACACACGCAGAAACCTCCGTATAGTCATATACTATTAAGATGAATAAAGTAAGGTTCCAATAGAACACATTGCTTTCACACCCACATTCCTAGCAAAATATTATATTTAAATAATGTCAGCCCATCCTTATTTAGCTGAATATTATATGTAAATAAGGAAAATAGATATGATTAGTTTTCTGATTTGTTTCAGGACGATATATGTATACAGAGGTTCTTATGTAAGGCACACTTAGATTCACTCTCTTTCAATGTCATGCAAAACAGATTCCGGATTATTACGGGTTTAGGTCAGATACATATATTATATTCTGATTCCTAAATTTTCTCCGTCACCTCCTGTTTTATCTTCTCTGAGACAGAAAAGTGGCACTAGGTTTTAAAAAAAGATCTGTATTAAAAGTTTGTATGAGGAAGCTTAAGGATGCACGACTTGACGTACCATCAATACGCCGAAAGACTCTTTCCTGAGTAAAACTTTAGCAGACAAATATGCGTGGAAACCAGTGGTCGTGAGCGCCTTTTTTTACTATAATTGTCGACAATTGGGTCCAGGGCTGTTGTAGGACAAGGGGCGACTGGCAGTTATTTAAATAGTTCCCAGCCACGCTCAAAAACCTTCCGCGGTCCAGTGACTGTTTCTGTCTTCAAGAAATGGACTCCACAAGGAATTAGTGAAGGAATACCTGACTATCCGTTCGTCGAGCGGTTCGCGTGGTCGTAGAACGAGATTAGCTCCGATGTAGAATGTTACTAGGTACGAGTCATCTCAACAACTCAGAGCTCTGTTTGCCCTGCCCATTGGCCCGGAAAGCATTACCCCTCAATGGCATAACACACAGTTCCGGAATGGAGGGCACGCCCGATTATCTCCACTGCGACACGCCCGAAAAAGAAACGCCCAGTTACGATTTCTTTCAATGTTGCGAACTGCGTCGATACTGGGTATATGTCTACGAGGTGACAGTTCGTATCGATTCTTAGCACCATATGTCGCTAAACGTATCCTACGTAATCGATAACATATGACCGCCGTGGAGCAGGGAGAAACAACTGGTGTTGCTCGCAATCTTAGCCGTACGTAGCTGGAATGGTGGGGTGGACGTCGCTGCTAAAAGATTACTAAGGGGGTGAATATTTTACTGAAAGGGTCTGATCACTTTCTTCTCTAAGCACCAGCTGAAGGTCAAGATAAGATGTGTTAGAAAAAGATTACATTCCTCGGTCATTGAAAAAAGGTGGAACACGTAGCGAGCTTTTGTATGAAACAGAATTCACGTATGAGTACTCTCTTCCCGGGCAGTGGTTTACCCTAGCCCTTCGAGTGAGTTTAAACCATTATATAAGAAGTCCTTTAAGATAGCCACTAACCATTTTCATTTTTTGTCCTCGACTTCTCTTTAAGTGAATTTATCTTGGGAGGACACCCCTTCATTCTCAACCCCCATGTTTTCTCCTACTTAGATCCTACTTCTATATAGAGATTTACCTGTTTGTATTTTTGTTCTGAATAAACCGGAAAACAGTTAGTGGTCTATTATTTAGAAAAAAAATTGGGAGATTCTAACTGACCGGTTGTTGCTTTTCTTTTTCCAGCACCCATTATACTCCAATGAATATATGTATGTATAATAATATATGAAAAATAAATAAATAAAGCCAATTTAAAGATATTTTTAGTAATACGGATTCTAGAGAAAATGTTGCATTGTGGTTACTGAGACGAGTCTAGTTAAAATAGTATTGTGCCTAACTTGCTTTGAATGTAATTTTATTTACATTTTCTGCAAAACAATGATTCAAAGTGCAGTATCTGTTTTGACCACGTATATATTTGAACGATAAAAAGAACTACTTCATTCCTAAATCTACTATTGTAGGTTTACGTAACTTATTTACAATAAATATATTTACGGACAACAATAAATATAGTTTACATTGAAATTCTTTATCGACAGTATAGTTTGCATTAACTGCTCTTTGTTGACATGTTTGTTTGCGTAGATAATGTAGTGTTACTGCACCGACGATTCACCGGTAAGGGGACGAGTTACGGCCCCTGGCGATGACTCAGTTAGAATGTATTTTGACCGCCAATAAACCTTATTATTTATCCTATACGTCTCTCTGTCTTACTACTCATTTAACCCAGCCGATAACATTACATGGTGTAAGATAAAAGATACAATTTGTAGGGAGACCAAAAAAAACAAAGTAAAATATCGGATATCGTAGTAAGAAAAACAAAGGATTCCTAAAACAAATAAACTCCTACTATCGATAAACAAACGACTTACGAGAAAACTGTCCCACAAACAAAAAAAAAGTAAGAAAAGAGAGAACAGTAAGTCCAGGATTTGTTTTCCTAATATATATCGTATACATTTGAAAAATGTCTTACACGGACATAAAGCAATATTCTGCTAATACACCACCTCCCGAACGAATGACTCTCGTTGGAAATGTAACTAATAACTGGCGAAAATTTAAACGAAATGTTCTCAATTATTCGATCGCTAGTAGATTGTCTAAAGAAGCAGATACTTCATATCAGACATCGGTATTTTTAGCAACTATCGGGGAGGATAGTTACGATATATATGAAGGGTTGAAGTTTAACTCCGAGAAAGAAAAGACGGACCTAGAGAAGGTGATGAAGAAGTTTTAGGATTTTTTCGTAGGCGAAAAACACACGAAGCTTACGAATCCTATACATTCCATTTTCGCCAGCAAGAAGTATCGGAAGGTATCGAGACCTATATAGCTGTTCTTCGATAACTTGCAAAGAACTGCAATTTCGGACAGCTACAGGATAGGCTTATTCGAGACCAAGTCGTTGTCAGAGTACGAAGCGATACCGTCAGAGAAAAGTTACTGTCTGATAAACAGCTTACTCTAGACAAGTGCCTACATATAGGTAGAGCCTACGAAACTTCGAAATAACAGACGCAGACCATTTCCTCCGGTGCCGATGCAGCGGATCCTCAAATAAACCGGGTTACGAAGCGAACCTACAAGACAAACTTCATCAAACAACCCCATCCGAAATCGAAAATGCCTAGCAAATGCACACGATGCGGGAAATTTCCATTCCACAATAGAAATGACTCCCCAGCAAAAGATGCACACTGCATAATTTGTTCGCAGAAAAGGCATTATGCACAATTTTGCAGAACCGATAAGGTGAATGTTAGAGAAATAAGAGAGGAAGAAGAAAATCATTTTTTAGGTTCTGTTACTCTCGAAAATATAGGTACACTTACCACTGAGGATAATACAAATTGGCAGGCTAAAATCAAGGTCACCACTAAGACCTGTACCAAAATAATAAATGTTAGCCTTGATACAGGTGCAGATGTGACCGTAATCCCGGACCGGTTCTTCAGGAAAAATTCCCCACTCATCCAACCCACAAACAAAAGACTGTACGGACCGGGTCATCATGAGATAAACCTAATAGGATGTGTGAAGGCCAAACTGGCCACGGAAAAAGTAAGCTCGCATCAAGACCTTTATGTTATAGAGAGTCTGCAAGAACCTCTACTGGGAGGACCAGCAATCAAAGCCCTCAACCTGCTGAAAGCAGTTAATAGAGTGACAAGCGAAGGGCACCAGTATAAGAAAGAGTTCCCAGAACTGTTCACAGGCCTAGGGAAACTGGAGCATGTGTACCATATACATTTGGATGCAGGAGCTCAGCCCTTTTCCATTGCTGCCGCTAGAAGATTTCCGTTGCCTATGAAACAAAAGGTTCAGGAAGAACTGAAACGTCTGGAGAACGAGGACATAATCCGTCCAGTCAAATCACCAACTGATTGGTGTGCCTCAATATTCGCTGTCCAAAAAGCTAACGGTAAAGTTAGGTTATGCGTCGACTTTACCAAGTTAAACGAGAGCGTGAAACGGGAAAAATTCCTTTACCCACCACAGACCAATTACTGGCCAAGCTTGATGGAGCCACAGTGTTTAGCAAGCTCGACTGCAACAACGGTTCATACCAAATCGTCCTACACGAAAAATCGCACATCCTTACCACATTTATAACACCTTATTGGAGGTACTGTTTCAAACGACTTCAATTCGGGATAAGTTCTGGGCCAGAAATCTTTCATAGGGAGATGACACACATTTTGTCCGGAATACCAGGAGTCATCTGTGATATAGATGACGTCCTAATAAGTGGAAGAAACCCGCAGGAGCACGACCAGCGACTAAAAGCAGTACTGCAGAACATGAAGAAGAGGGAATACAAATAGATCCCGAAAAAGTAGCAGCAATTATGGACATGCCCAGACCTGAGAATTTGTCCGAATTACGACGCTTACTGGGCATGGCAAACCAGGTCGGAAAATTTGCTAGGAATCTAGCCTAAACCACCAAACCACTTCGAGAGCCTCTTAGGAAAGAGTCAGAATGGATATTGGATGAGCCTCAGAAAGCAGCATTCAAGACCATGAAGAAGCAATTGTGTTCTGCACCAGTACTGACTCATTACAATTCCAACAAGCCGACAAGGGTATCAGCAGATTTATCTAGCTATTGCCTAGGCGGTGTACTACTGCAGAAGCATGAACATGCCTGGAAACCGGTATTTTATGCTTCACGATCTCTGACAGAAACAGAGCAGAGATATGCACAGGTTGAGAAGGAGGCACTAGCAGTCACTTGGTGTTGTGAACAATGTGCGGTCTACTTGGTCGGGATGCCAAAATTCACAGTCGAAACAGACCACAAACTACTGTTGGCACTGTTGAAGAGGAATTGACTCCAAGAATTCAACGTTTCTGCATGAGGTTAATGAGATTCTCCTATAAGATCATATACACAGCGGGAAAAGACCTCACACCAACAGACGCTTTGTCCCGAGCACCTGGGAGTAGTCCCGTTATACAGGATATCCAGCAGGAGTCAGAGACCGACTCATTTATCCGCTCAGTCATAGGAAATATCTCGGCGAGCGATAAACGATTGGAGGATATCCGACTAAAACAAAATACTGACCAGGTATGCAGTCAAGTAATCAAATATCATGAGATGGACCACTGGCCCGAAAGAGCAAGGCGGGATCTCGAACTAAAACAGTACTGGTTTGTCAACCACGACTTAACAGTTTACCAGGGACTTCTAATGTACCAGAGCCGACTTGTCATTCCTAATGTACTTCAAAAAGACATACTAGAGCGTCTACATGAGGGACCCCAAGGTATTGTCAAATGCCGAGCATTAGCTCGCGAAAGTGTGTGGTGGCCTGGCCTCTCTAAACAAATTGCAGACAAAGTTGAAAAATGTGGTATCTGTGAAAAAGAACGAAAATATCCACCAGAACCACTACAATCCACCAAATTACCTGCATATCCATGACAGAAAATAGGAATGAATCTGTTCGAATTCATAGGACACCGATATCTTCTGATTGCCGATTATTTTTCCAGGTGGATTGAAATAGCCCATTTACGGACAACCACCTCAGTCAGCGTAATAGAGCATTGCAAATCAATATTCGCTAGGCATGGGATCCCAGAGACAATTATATCTGACAACGGTCCCCAATTCAGTTCTACTGAATTCAAGAACTTTTCAAATGTTTTTGACTTCCTGCACCTCACAAGTAGCCTCCATCATCCGCAAGGAAACGGAGAAGCTGAACGTGCAGTCCAGACAATAATAAAACACTTATTGAAGAAAACAAGTGACCCATACATAGCACTGCTAAATTATCGCAGCACTCGTCTGCAACACAGTAAGAGTCCTGTAGAGCTGTTAATGAATAGAACACTAAGAACACGGATCCCTACAATTCCTCAAAAAAATCATTTGATCAGCAAAACATCGAGGAGCATAGAAGGGCAGACACCCGGCTCAAAGCCAGACAAACGCAAAACTATGACAAACGTCATCGGGCTAAAGATCGTCTTGCCTTTGAAAAAGGACAACCAGTCTGGATCAAGATACCTAAGACCAGTACAGCTGTAGTAAGTAAAACTCTGTCACCAAGGTCAGTTCTAGTTAAGACAGATTCAGGACTACACCGACGCAACAAAAATAATCTGTGCCTATGGAACGGAGAAACCAGCTTCTCTCAGGTGGCTACACCACAGGAAGCAAACACCTTACCACGTTCCCCTCGATATAGATATATGTATAGCTGGTATGATGACTCAACAGATCTTCCCAGTTACCTAAGAAACATCCCACTAGAGAGTTCCAGAGGTCCTGACCAAGGGAAATATACAAGAAGCGGTCGACAAGTTCGACCACCTAAAAGACTGTCCTTGTAAAAAACTTTACAACCGAAAGGGGAATGTAGTGTTACTGCACCGACAATTCACCGGTAAGGGGACGAGTTACGGCCCCTGGCGATGAGTCAGTTAGAATGTATTTTAGCCGCAATAAACCAAGTATTTATCCTATACGTCTCTCTGTCTTACTACTCAGTTAACCCAGCCGATAACATTACAGATAATACCATGAAATTAACAGTGGATTAAGCTTACGGGGCTGGACAAAACATGGGCAACGGCAAAATATATAATAAAAAGTCATATAGGAGTCGAGTTTGTTACTCTTAAGGAGCAACCATTTTACGGAGGTGTCGTCTTTGCCCGCTTGGCTTACTTGCCGCACATTTACAGAAGGCTGAATTCGGACAATATTTCCAGGTAATATTTTCTAATCGTTTCTCGTCCGGTGTTATTATCAAAATTGTGTCGGTTAATGGATACTGTATTTTTTTATATAGTTAAACGCTGAAATTTATTTTTGACAGTACAAATGTGCTGATTTGCTATTTGTTGACAGCCGTGTAACGTAGGTTATAGAATTTAAGACTCGAACCTGCATCTCCACAAAACTTAACACTTGCGTAATCTGTACACATACGAAAACTTATATACTACATATTGCATTTGTTATTTAGAAGAACGTACTTTATTTTACATATAATATACCCCGTAATAAATACTATTAAAAATGACGATACCGAAATAAAATGCAATCGAATCTATTAAGAGTATGTTCGCACTAATAATTTTGAGAAAGTATAAACAAATAATTCAACTCGTTTTCATCTTTCTGTTTAATTAATTGTATTAATTAAATCTTTCTCATATAAGTACATCAATTCGGCATTAGAAAGTCGAAAATGAAGTAATGTGCCGTAAACGAAATACATGTTCAAACTTTTTCAAATCTATTGTTTCCAGAAATACCCACACGATTAATATTAGCGAGTATTTTCGGTACGTTAATTGGTGTCGATTCAGTAAACCATGTCATTTGCTGACAAAGTAAAAATGGAATATATATAGCGCTCCTTTTTTGTGACACTTTTTATCATGCTGAATTCTTTTTGTGAACCGATACTACGCGTACGCATTGCTTCATCTTGGGATAATGGCGGAATAAAATGCAGTCAATGAAAGTAAACTTGATTTCGCTCGAACGAACCGAATTCATCAGTTGCAATACAAATAGATTATTGAGAATCTATTTGTGCACGACAGAAACATATAGGCAGACTGGTTGCTATTCTATAAACTATTGATAATAAAATCAGGAACCGAATGCCGTATGTGCTCGACTGATTCAAGATTGTAAATCCTTACTTTATTTACGATGTGATGCTGACTATTGACGTAGATCGAAACGGAGTTTATGAAGTGGGATCAATTTTCTGTCACTATACTTTCAAACTAAATTATTCGTGATTGACATACACACGGAAATACGTTTATTGTGACATACACCAAATGTCGAAAAACTGTTGAGATTTTCACATTCTTCTCGACGAAAGTTAAGAGGATGTCTAAGTCAGTAGTACAGTCGGGTTGGCCCCGACAGTGTTTTGCAAAAATACTTCATTTCCCAACCTCGACACAGCTCAAGGATCAAATAACATAGAACGCTCACTATTTGGCTGAGAAGAATGGTAACATAAATTGTAGACTGCTATTTCCTCTTATAAAAGCTTGAAGGAATGTTTTTTTTTAAAGGATTGTGATTACGCCAACGCTTCCGTGTTACACTTAGAAATAAAGCTGACTAAAAAGAGATAAAGATGAAGGGGACGCCCGTTTTTAGAGGCTCCCCCCTCCTTCTACATACGGGAACTAACTAGTTGAACGTATGCAAATAAACTCACCAGAGTCCACTGTTCGATAACAGTTTTCTGACAAGACAACCAACATTCTGCTTTTCCACAAATTTTCAAAACAGATGAGAGAAAATTACAAAATTAAAAAGTGTATACTTCTTAAAGAATGGTAACAGCTTTTTTGTTGTGTGTGTGCATGTGTGTGCTAATTAGTTCAATTAAACTTAAATAAAGGAGAAGAAAATGAATTCAGATGCTGTTCTTTTTACATTTAGTTCTACAAAATCTCAACTTAACATTTCTTCATTCTGAAATGCTGCAAAAATAGTTTCAGAGTGTATATTATTTTCTTTTGTTTTTTTATACTAAATGTAGACTACGTCTACCCCGCAGTCTCTTGCGTTGCAAACATTTTCTTCAGTACAATTCCTCTCCTGACGGATTGGCTTCTATCAGCTTCAAACATTCGAAATTAAAACAATCATTGCGTTCGTCACATGCAATTATTGATTTTTCATCCTATATTTTCTCGCAACAGGGACAACTCCCAATTATAGTTTCCCCGGGTTAATAATACTGGGTTTGTTCTTTAGACAGTATTTAATTTACATTGAAATGATTATAACTCGAAAGCAAAAGAAGAGTCTTTTACATCGGTTCTGCCGTTTTATCAGTTCTTCATTTATTGAACATTTTTTCATCTTTTGTCACCTTCTGTGTAGCATACTGCCTGTTTCGTTCTATTGAGAAGGTTGATTTTTTTGTCACTGGTGTAGTCTATGATAACCAGATTCATTACTATCATTTATATGACTGTTATCAGTAGATGTTTTATATTTCGGTTATGCACTACTTAAAGAGGAAATATTGAAAAGTAATAATAGCAGATGCGGGTTGGTACGCTCGAGTACATATTTAAGTGGTTAAACATGCTTGATTAACTTCAGTTCTTGTATGTTTTGGGAATCGTTGTGATCTTTTTCTTCATTTCATCTGGGTCTCGGATTATTCAAATTAATAATTGATGCAATCTTTTGCTTAAAGGAAGTTCAACCACCTGTTATGTAGACTTGGTGTTTGAGTTCTTTCTTACTAGCCGCAACAGATCGGACCAATAACTTGGTTTCAAGGGTTAGTTTATTAGTATACATAGGTCTGCCTTGAATACTAACAAAGTCCTCCAGATCGTAGTTAGGTCGAAGCTTTAGCTTACAACTCGTCATTGCATTCTTGACAGTCAGAATAAATACCATTTAGAGTATTCGTGCTTTAGCCGCCAGAGAAAAGTGCTTAATCTTCTCGGATATAGATCTCTTGGAAGGATCGTCGGGAACATCACCATTCGGCAAAAGACCTGTCTTCTGACTTTTCCTCTAACACTACAAGAGAACCCCTGCGCTCCATCTCTCAGTGGACTACGATCACAATGGTCCACTCTAGAGTTGGCCCGTACAAAGCCCACCGTTTTTAACTGATCCATCATATCCCATTGTTCGTCCACAAACTTCGTCCAATGCTGCAGTATCACCCGTTTCTATGTACAAAATGGAGAATTATATTCAGTGACCCACTGACCAGTATGAGTTCTATGGGATAAACCGTTTTTATTTTACCAATAAATTTCTTCTTGCGCTGCTTCTGTTCAAGGGGAGATATCAAGACTTGTTATTTCTCTGGTGTAGATTTTATCAATGCCGCACATCTGTCAAATTTACTTAGAATTTCATTTAAGCTTCAGTTATAGTGTCCATAGTCCTCCCAACTAAATTGTGAACCGCTTCAATTTTGTTTGTAAGCTCCACTGAGGAGCAAGCACAAATTTTCGCTCCAGTTCGCTCGGATCTGGGGTAACAGAGTAATTCTGATTCAGAGGATTGGAATTTATTTCTTCCAGTAAGACATTTTTAATTTTTTTCGAACCCAAACTGTAAAGTTGAAATAAGCTTGTTGCATTTGCGTCAATGAATATTCATCCTCATCAGCGTATAGTTACTCTTCCAGACTTCTGGACACTGCTTCCAAGTCTTTCAACCAGCCATCTATTTCTTGTCTGAAGGAAGAGAACTCTTCTGTTGAAAAATCATTATGCTTCATCCTTTTTACAAAAGTAGTAATAAGGCTATATCTACGCTGAAATTCCTCCTAGAGGACTGGATCTTCTATTTTGTTTTTTTTTATCGAAAAAATGTCAGCAAGATTCTTTACTCCTGATTTTCATATTTTCAAGTGACTACACCGAAAGTCCCTTGACACAGTTTGTTTAAAGTGTGTTTAATATAATTCATTGCAAATGTCAAATTGTCTTGTAGCTTAGTCGTCTTACAGTGACATTATGCTTTTTTAACAACCCTCTGGTTTCCTTGCTGTCGTTTAATTTCAATATATCAACTAACGTAGGTCCAGCACTTGACGAATAAGGAAGAGGGTCTTAGTCAGGCGAACATTCAGGTAGTCTCCGGCAGTGTTTCACAAAAATACTGGCTTTCGCGACCTCGACACCAGTCAAGGATATATTAACACATAATGCGCGTTATCTGACTGAGAAGACTGGGCATCGCCACTTGTAACATAGATTGGGACTGTCTATTTTCTCTTATAGCAGCTGTAATGAACGTTTGTTTTTGTAAATATTGAAATTACGACAACACTTGTGTGTGTTCACTGAGAAATAAAATTGACTAACAAAATAAGGAGAGGACGATGACTCTTTTTATAAGTGCCACCCTACTTCTACACGATAACTGCCTCCTGCTAAGACAACCCACTCTTGTTTCCACAAAACATGCATACGCGTTCACAACCAGACACCAATTAGGGTGGTTATTTACAAGAGTGCTCCTGTCACTTAATCGATATAAATACTTACCAGGTATAAGATTCCAAATAGTAAGTGATTTAGTGTCGTGGTTTACACATATCCATTCTTAAGTTTCATATATTCCTTCAGTGGGGGTAATTTGGCAGTACCCGATAGGTTAAACCCTATTTGCTAGTGTTAGAATTCTATTGTCGGTTTTATTTTCTATACGTACAGGGTATATATCCATTAATATATTGCTCTTTTTTCGAAGTCTACCTTCAACTAGAAAAGTTGTTTGACGACGGATGAAGTCCGGTTTTATTTCGATGTTATTTTTCATATAAACGAATAGAATAAGTAACACCGAACATTGTTCAACCTCCATATTTCTTCTGCATTTACTCAGGAAAAATATTAAACCATACAATATCAATTCATCAATTCGGTTTTCCTCATCGGAATTTGAAAGATGATAAATAATTCCAAGTAAATTAAAATAAAACACGATATATTTAGCTTTCACTTACACACGGATACTTTTTAAGAAAAGTATGCGTGTGGTATTTTTCAACAGAATTTGGAAAAGGGAAACGTATATTTAATCAACCTATACAAAGAATGGTTTTCAATGCAGCCGTAGCCGAGGTGTTGCAATAGGGAAAATAGACAATGGCACCATGGAGTGCATCTCAAATATTCTCTGAAAACTAAGTAAATCCACGAGCTTACCCACATGGCTTACATTTAAACCTGGTTGCATCGATACTATTTACTGCAGAGGTGGAAAAGGCGTGTTACATATCACCTGCACATAGATCACTGGGTAGATTTTGCTATTATCAGTCTAAGAAGACAATCACTATAGGAAAGAAAACAGATCTGAAAACTCAGTAACCATACCTACTTATAAAAATTTTTTCAGGAAGCACACAAGAGGAAAATTCGGAATATTCAGGGTTGTCTAAGACTCTATGCATGAACGTTTTCGAAACAGTTGACATGGCGCTAGAATAACGCGTATCAAGTAATGCAATTATATAGAAGTAAGTTGTAATGACTCAAATGAATATAAATAAGAATAGCAAACTCTTTTGAGTTGTGCATTGGGGCTGTGAACACTGCGGAGGTATCATTACTTGTGAGGTTATTTATTTTATATACCATTTTCATGATACAAATATCGGCCTATATAGGAATAGTATATTAGTTGTAATAATGGTTTCTAACAGAGTATGATGTGAAACTTCAAGAAAAGTGTATATATATATATCTATATATATATATATATATATATATATATATGGATACGAGAAGATTATGCCTAATACTTAACGTACTAGATCAAAATGAAAATAACTTACTTTTCAGATGTAACTTTACACGTAAATAAAAATGTATACGAGACATATCTAAAAAATAACGTCAATCTAATATATGTCTATCCAAAGTCAAATTATCTCCATTCATCAGACACCATAGTTTTTAGTTCTATCGAACCTAAGCTCAGCAATAACTGTGTTTGAGAAATCAAGCAACATTGAAACCACAACTATAAAAAATAGTAAATATGATAATATTTAAATAAATATAAGCAACAAAACAACAGAAATCATAGTAAAAATAAAAATAGAATAAGGAGAGATATACTCTGATTTTCACAACCCAGAACTCTGTTAAAAACTAAACTTGGCAAAATATTCCTAAATCTCATAAAAAAAGTTATTCGTCACAAACTTCTTGCACAAAATATTAAATGAAAATAGCTTAATCTAAGAAAAGAATAATTAAAGTAAACGATATCAAAACGCGTAACGAGAGTATTACAGACAACTAAGAATATTTCTGAAAAAGTGATGGTATAGCAACAATAAAAATAACACTAAGAAGAATCAAAATATAATCAGTAGAAATAGTAATCACTCAGATGCAAATAAAACTCATCCAAATAAAAAAGTAAATAAAAATCAAGAGAACTGTAACTGTAGAACTTTAGTAATTGCCCACTAAAAATAACTGCCTAATCAAAATAATTTTTACCAAATATCTGCCAAAAAAAAAACTCAACTAACAAGAAGAACAACGTGGGTATGATCTCATTAGATTTTAAGGTGTTATAACCGTACAATCACATTCAATAACAAAACAAAACAACTCTAAACAACACTAGATACCCATTGCTTGGAACTCAAAGAAAGCGGATGCTTTCCAATATAAGACTGGGAAACAGTACAATGCATGCACATATTTAGTCGACCCGTGTAGATGATGTTTGAATAATACGTTTTAGATTTTAAACTTTAATTATCATCCATACATATTACACTGTATAAATATAATAGGAAACACCTGTTTACGCAGATTAAACTTTACGTTATGATACCAATGCATGATAATAATAATAATAATAATAATAATAATAATAATAATAATAATAATAATAATAATAATAATAACATTACATTACTGATTAATAACAAAAACTAAACAACTCAAAAAAGGACTGAGCAACTAATAACAAAATAAATAGAAATACACCTATTCAAAACAGGCATGTGTAAAATAATGTCAGTTGTTGGGTTTGCACACTCACAAAAAGGGTGCGTCAACCCCATGCAAAACTAAACAAAAGGAAAATATGTCAACTATAAGTCAGCCAGACATTCAGTTAAAGGTTGATTAACAATATTAAACTATAGAAGGGTATATCAATGAGTCTAATTGGTTAGCTACCTGGGCTAAACACCACATAGACATATAAATACAATGAGCAAAACGAATGCCATGCACTAAGCCTTACGAGTTTGTAAGTATATGAAACGCTGACGCCTCTACGTTGTTTAATTGCCATGGGCATATTTTTATACGTAAATATATATATATATATATATATGTATATATATACATATACAGGGTGTTTCAAAAGTCTTGGGAACATTACAAATGCGTATATCTCATGAACTATTCCAGGTAGAAAAATGAAACTGGTGCCATTTTAAAGCTTGCTTAATCAAGTTTTTGGTCATACTAATGATTTTCGTGTTATCTTTCCAGGTGCAGTAATGGCGTTCTCTAAACAAGACAAGGCATTTTGCGTCCTCCAATTTGCAAAGACTGAATCGTGGACATGTGTTCAGCGTGCATTCTGCAGGAAATTTAAAAAAGAAGCTCCTGAAAGGAAATCCATTGTCAGATGGCATACTAAATTTGTGAAAGATGGGTGTTTGTGCCCAAGTAAGCGATACCATTAAACACAATTTTGTTACATTTTGTGAAACAATGCGGAAAATATGACTTACCGTCCGTTCAAAGTAATTACGAAAATAACAAAAATGATGCAATAGTTCAAACCATCGTACACCAATCTTCGTAAAATGTAAGCTAGTCGATTCACATACCCTTTACAAATTCGTGTAATTAGAGCGAACTTCTTTTTTGCCGGAAATCTTCTGTACTTCATCTCGATCACAAGTAAATTCACAAAAAAATCCCAATGGATGAGCATTTTGAGAAGTTACTACTACCGAGTAATCGGTATTTGTTAGAATATATGATATGTGATAATAGTTTATTACGTATAGAGATACGGACACGCTGGTATATTGCGTTTAAGAAATTCTGAAATGAGGATTAATAATTTAGATCCTTCCGACCCCAATTATTATTTTGTTTTTATTTTCACAAAGTTTCGGCGGTGTAATTACGACCTCATTAAAATATGTCTTTCCGAACTCGGGAGCTTCTACGAAACTCGATCCGCCAGTGTATATTTTTTTCCTACCGTCATACATGAACGGTGTGCCGTGTTAAGTCGTTTTTTTATTCTTAGTTTATAGCGTCTATTATGAAGTGTGGACATTCAACTCCAAGGAAACCCTCACTTAGAATTAATTCTTATTTAAAACCGTCATCTCTTGCGCCATGATACTGAATTCAATACCTCCAGTAATACGTTTTTAATATGTTTACATTGTTATTTTAGAATTAACACAAGTGTACCTGAATACTAAAAACACAGTTACATTATTTTATAGTTTTGTGAACGATGATGCATTAAGGAAAGCGAATTTATAAAATGAATATGTAAATATATGGAAGGAACCCATTTAAAGTGTTCCTTGCTAGGATTAAAGACTTAATTAATAACGTATCGGAATATCGCATTTGCTATAACCTGTCAAGGTTCTCCTTGATCTAGAATGCGTAATAACGGATTTCAAAAGTTGTGGAATTTATTTCGTCATCATTTAATTTACAAAAATTGGTAAAACAAACGTAAATTTTATTTAACTAAACGCATACAATAACATTTCTACAGCATTTTTTGTGAATTGATTACACTAAAATAAGCGTTGTATGGTGTAAAGAAATATGAGCTTAACACATCCGATAATTATTTCATCCAAACCCTCTTCAATGGCTTCCTTAAAATGTTTTGATTTTCATGTTGTGTCAACTTTTTTTTACTTGATTGTTTGTCATACCAATAACCTCAGATTACCATCATTGTTTCCTTGTAGATACCAGCAATGGTATCATCATAACTATGTAGCAAGATTCCCGGTGCTGCATGCAAACCAAATAGAAATTATTCGATGTTATTTTAAATGTGACCTTCGTTTTCAGATTAGCGTGGGCATTAAAAATAAATTATAAGGTGGATCTAGCACGATGGACTCCGTTTATTTATTTATTTATGGTATATCTAATAGATCTTGAGATAAAAAGAAAATGTTTTCCTATTTTTAAATATATAGAAATCAAAAGCAATAGTATTATGGCTAGAAAGTTTTCTCGGCATCGTTCCTGCCTTAGGAGGCTAAACTGTGAAAAATATATGAACTGGAAGAATAAAGGCATAACGCGGTATAAGGAAAATAAGTGGATCAAAATGAAAAGCACATGAATAGACAAAGGCACACACACAAATACTACTACATATATATTCATAATTACTACTCAATATATACATGCAAGTATCATCTGATTACTATAAAAGTGATTGATACGTAAAGCCGGATTTTCAATAAAAGTAGGAAAAATATATATGAAAATTAAGTTTAACAGAGCTGTCCATGTTTCGTATCCCAAGGAAGGTATGAAGCTAAATTGATGGAATAATTGTTTGTGAATGGTTTAATATCTAAGAAGTGTCTATCTATGCTAATTGCCTAATTTGCTTTGCTTTTTTTATTACACTAATTTTAGTTAATCTTTGTCATTAGCCAATGGCTTAACAGCTCTCAAACAAGAGTGTTTAGCACCTTTTTCTGTCTGCGGATCATGATGGCACACTCTATTTTCCGATAAATCAACTAAATAGTTTACTTTTTTTAAAAAGAGAAAAGACACAAACAAATTATATTTTATTTTTTATTTTTTTTACATTTTTAAGTTGGTCAAATTAACAGATAATTTTTTTACAACACGTAGGAGCAAAAATAATTTCATATTCTTACATTTTTAAGTTGCTCGAAATGAATAGAATACTTTTTTCCAACACATGGGGGCAAAATAAGAAATATTCAATTCATATATATTTATATTTCCAAGTTGCTAAAATTAATTGATGATTTCCTTTCAGATGTAAGGGACAAGAATGATTAATACAGATTTGTTTATATTTTTACATTTTGATGTTGCTAACATTTATTGATGGTTCCTTTTCAGATGTTGGACATAAGAATAATTTATACAGTGTTTTTATATTTTGACATTTGTATGTTGCTAACATTAATTGATGATTCCTTTTCAGATGTGGGGGACAAAAATAATGTATACAGTGTTTATATATTTTAACATTTTCGAGTTGCTAAAATTAAATGATGATTCCTTTTTTCAGATGTGGGGGACAAGGATAATTCATACTGGTTTTATTTTTCAACCTTTTTATGTTGCTAACATTAATTGATGATTCCTTTTCAGATGGGGGGGGGGCAAGGATAGTTCATACTGTTTTTATTTTTTAACATTTTTATGTTGTTAAAATTAATTGATGATTCCTTTTCAGATGTAGCGGACAAGAATAATGCATACAGTATCTTTATATTTTAACATTTTTATGTTGCTAAAATTAATTGATGATTCCTTTTTCAGATGTCGGGGGGGGCAAGGATAATTCATACTGTTTTTATATTTTAACATTTTATGTTGCTAAAATTAATTGATGATTCCTTTTCAGATGTGGGGGACAAGGATAATTCATACTGGTTTTATTTTTTAACCTTTTTATGTTGCTAAAATTAATTGATGATTCCTTTTCAGATGTCGGGGACGAGAATGATGCATACAGTGTTTTTATATTTTAACATTTTTATATTGCTAAAATTAATTGATGATTCCTTTTTCAGATGTGGGGGGCGAGGATAATTCATACGGTTTTGATTTTTTAACATTTTTATGTTGCTAAAATTAATTGATGATTCCTTTTCAGATGTGGGGGACGAGAATGATGCATACAGTGTTTTTATATTTTAACATTTTTATGTTGCTAAAATTAATTGATGATTCCTTTTTCAGATGTGGGGGGCAAGGATAATTCATACTGGTTTTGATTTTTTAACATTTTTATGTTGCTAAAATTAATTGATGATTCCTTTTCAGATGTGGGGGACGAGAATGATGCATACAGTGTTTTGATTTTTTAACATTTTTATGTTGCTAAAATTAATTGATGATTTCTTTTCAGATGTGGGGGGCAACAATAATTTATAGTGTTTTTATTTTTCAGCATTTTTATGTTGCTAAAATTTATTGATGAATCTTTTTCAGACGTGGGGGGCAAGGATAATTACTACTGTTTTTATTTTCTAACATTTTTATGTTGCTAACATTAATTGATGATTCCTTTTCAGATGTGGGGGGGCAAGGATAATTCATACTGTTTTTATTTTTCAACCTTTTTATGTTGCTAACATGAATTGATGATTCCTTTTCATCTGAGGTCCAAGGGAGGTTAAGGAAACCTGGTGGCTCCTCGATCTTATCGAGCATCTTGACTACCATAGCGCTCCTCTGCTTCTTGTCTGAGGCTGTAAGGGTCGGCAGCGTCTGTATTCTGTATGGGTAAGCCCTGATATCGTTCACATGCACTATCCTGCAAGTCTCACGGGAGATACCGAGGGACTGACTTTGCTTACGCACAGAGCGTTTCGGACTCTCCAGTTCTTAATTTTGCTTTTGGGTGGAGCCTTTTCACATCCGAACTGATGCATGAAACTGCCCTGGGTTTTCTTAAACGAGCCTGTCTTGTAGTAATATTTAACACAGTGTATTCTTTTTCCTAGCTCCCACTGAGGTCTTTGTGTACTCACGGTCGTTGATTCTGCCATGTCCTGTAAAATAAGGGAAATCAGTAAATAAATAAAGGAGATATCACATAAAGTATACACGGGGCCCGTTTTTTTTAGTCACCCTGTATACATATATATGTATATGTTTGTGTGAGAAAAACTTCGTTAAGGCGTCAAACACATAGGTAAACATTAATATAGGTCTAAATGTGATCATACAGACAAATATGCCTTCAATAGGAATAACATTTTTATAATATACAAAACAGAAGAATGCCCATTTAACGTTACTGACCAGTCATTGTAGATCTTTGTCACTAATAGTGGATATTTATTTTTGGGTAAAGATTACTTCTTCTTATTTCGTGTGAATCAGATGATTCTGGTGTTGGCATAAGTTTCCCCGATATTTTTCTAGTTAGACATCTTTCTGGAAAGACATCGGGTACTTACGGGAAGTACCACGAGAAGGTTATCAAGATCCCTAAATGAAGGTGGTACTGTGGAACCGACTGGATTCGAACTTGGAACACCCAGGTCTCCGGTCTGTGTCGTTATCCACTTTACCACCTTCACCTTCCTGGTAAGGTTTACTGTGTGTGCTTTATAAGGTTTACGTCTGATAAAGATAGCGACGGTATGACTGATATCTATGTGATTGGGGTGTTTCCAGTTTTTTCGCTGTGTTTGCTTTTCTAATAAATGCTTCAACTCGTGAATTGGTTTGATTTGTCGCAGCTGTATCGATTTATTGATTTTTAGCATTTCGCTAACTCATGTGTAATGGTTTTCCTACTATTTCATTTTTAGCGATAGAGAAATGTGATGTTCACCTAAACTAACACAGACAGCAGATTATGGCAGACCCACTTTTTCATGCTATGATAATCCTGGTGTGGTACTGGCTTTTCGAAAAATCTTACATATAAAGCTTTATAGAACTAATAAAAAACATTGAATCAAATTGTCTCTCCACTCTGAGTGTTGCACTCTGAAATCTGACACTTTTATTATTCAATAAAATAGTGGTGTCAACGTGTATACTATATCACATGGCCCATTTACCTGTAGTTCGTCAACTATTTTTACTGAATTGTGTCCATGAATCAAAGCCGGATGCCATACGAGGATACGTATTAATATGATTGAATAATTTTCAAGAACAAATTCGAATATATTTAAGGACGGGTGTAGATAGAGATCTGTTGACATTGGTTTTGAAGATGTCTAACTTGCAATCCGCCAGGAAGTAGTCCCACAGCAGGGTGTTTCAAACACGGGAAGGCCTTGCAGATCAGCTCTGTTCCTAGACATTTTGCATGACGTCAAGAACACTGAGGAGAACGGGAAATTTTTTTTCATAGTAGTAATGAGACAAGTTCTTGCTGTGAATGTCTTACAACGATGAACCACAGAGTTGCGCTTAGTCGCGTGCCTTCCATTGAAATGACGATAGACTAGACAGAGACTAACACTGTCTCTTCTGTTATTGATGGGTAATAAGCAACGGAAAAGATCATCATTCACTAGATTTCCAAGGCTAAACTCTGTTAAAGCAACGAATATATTTTAGCAGTACTGTATCTTAGGACGTGCATGCGTCGTATACAGGTACTGAATTGCACCAAGAGGCCTGCACTCTCTGCACCGGTAGCATTTGTAATAGTCCTAGTGACAAATAGGATGAACGCCTTCCATTTTAAGTCTGGCGTGAAGGTGAGTCATAGGAGTGTATTAAAGTTGTATTCTGTATTAACATTATATCTTCTACGTAAAAACTGTTAACATATTTTACAATGAAATATATGTTTATATTTATCCATATTAGTGTTAGACATGCATTTTAAGAATTCCGGTAATATTTTGTACATGCATCTCCTTTCTTATTTAAACAAACTCTAAATGTATATTTTTACACTCATATTTTCTTTTAAAACACAGACAATATAATATATTTCACACGATACTTGCTTGTTGTTGCTGCACTAGTGTATGGATAAGCGCAATGAGAGGTGTATTTCTATCGCGGTTGAAACCACAAACGTTTTTGTGAATTAGACACTTTCAGTGGGCGTTTTCCATCGCACTCAGCCCACACAGTTCCAGCATTTCCATGTATTCTGCTACTTCGAGGCCGCTGCAAACGTGGATACATTTCAAAGGATTCTCATCAGCGTTTCAAGGGGCTCTATCTGGATTTAACGTCAAATTGACACCTTATATCATAATAACTCTTCGAAAATAGTTGAAACACGTAACTCAATCGGGAGCGTAAAGCACATACAAGATCATCCAGAAGAAAAAAATATTCTGCCTTCAGAATCACAGTCGTCTTATTGTATGTTTTTTTTTTAGCGTGTGTAGGGGGAAAATAGGAAACTATGTACACACATATTTGTCATCAATCTAGCACTAGCTCGTTAGCACAACATTAATATTACATAATTCTAATCTTAAAACTCGAACAGATGTGCAATTTTAAACTTATGCAAGAACGCCTATATTATACAACTAATCAACAATACTCTACTCTATAATAATGAACAATGTGTATTCATTCGTAGATACGAATGAAAGTTATCACTCTCTAGTGTGCTTCTCTTCTTCAATATTTAATATACTATTTTTCAATTTTGTGTTTAACTACACCCAAAATATACAATCAATCATCTACTACACACTATATCCAAGTAAATAAAATATTTCTATATACATCCCGTGAGCCATTATTACGAGTATAATATTGGCTCACGGGATTTATATAAAAATATTTTGTTTATTTTTTATATCTCTTTAAGTCTTCCCCAGTTCAAATCTCAACTGTTCCTTTTCACCCTTCCCCTTTTATAAAACCTTATTAAACCTTCCTTACACTATATTTAAACAAACATGCATACCACTCTAAGAAATAACGCGTCCAAACGAAAGTGACACGTGACATCATATTTCCGAAACAGATGAAAACAGAAGCTGAAGAAAGCCGGATGGCTAAGTCCTTCTGTGCTTGAAACTGACGGTACGAATGTTGTACTGTTTTTTATGTACCAATATATATATATATATATATATATATATATATATATATATATACATATATATATATATATATATATAGATTCACATAGAATTTTATGAGAAAATATACTTTTTTAAATATTAATTTTTATTATTTACTTCAACGATAACTTAGTAGAGCTAGGTAGTAAGTTATAAAAATATATTTATGGCTATTAATCTACACAGAGGGCCCCGCGTTGGGATCTTGATGGTAAAATGCATGGAGTTAGTTTTCCGGCTGCTTTTCTATACACAATTAGTCAGTATACCAATCGGAGTTTTTGTTGTTCTCTTAGTCAATCGTTGCGCTTCATTAAGAACAAAGGTCTAACCGTTTTACTTCCTATTTCCTATGCTTTTGTTCGGTTTTCTATTGAGTGGCCGATCCTTGTTTCTTTGTCGTGTCCATATAATAGCTGACTTTATTTTAACACGTGGTTCCTTGAATTTCTATTTAATGGTTTAGTTTTTAAGTTTGTCGGTTTTAGTTTAGTTTAGTCTATTCTTACTTATTTGTTTCTTTATTTGTTTATTCATTTATATCTTGTTAGGCTAAGGTAACTTTTCTTCTGTGCAGGCAGCTGTTTGCTATCTCACCTTCTACAGGTTAATAGATTTTAGGATTCTTTAAAGTTTAGGAATTCAACGATTTGTTAAGAGATAAACAAATAATCTGAGCCGTGTATATAAAGACGCACTGCAAAACTTAATCCATGCATTTTAGCCTGATGATTTACACTGGCAATGAAATGCGGGAGCATCTGTGTAGATTAATTGCCATGAATAAAGTGTTATAACTTACTATATATCAATCTATCTGTCTATCTATCTATCTATATATCTATCTCTCGCTCTCTCTCTCTCTCTCTCTCTCTCTCTCTCTCTCTATATATATATATATATATATATATATATATATATAATTGACTTAAAATTGTAAATAATCTTGAAAAAACATAATTCGTCGTTATTATGCTCTGAAGTCTTGGGAACATTACAAATGCGTATATCTCATGAACTATTTTAGGTAGAAAAATGAAACTGGTGCCATTTTAAAGCTTGCTTAATCAAGTTTTTGGTCATACCAATGATTTTCGTGTTATCTTTCCAGGTGCAGTAATGGCGTTCTCTAAACAAGACAAGGCCTTTTGCGTCCTCCAATTTGCAAAGACTGAATCCTGGACATGTGTTCAGCGTGCATTTCGCAGGAAATTTAAAAAAAAAGCCCCTGAAAGGAAATCCATTGTCAGATGGCATGCTAAATTTGTGAAAGATGGGTGTTTGTGCCCAAGTAAGCGAACAGGTCGCCCTTCAACTTCAGAAGATGTAGTTGAGCAAGTTCGGACAGCCTTTCAGCGGAGCCCCCGTAAATCAGTGAGAAGAGCCAGCAGGGAACTTCAGCTTGCTCCAGCAACTGTCTGGCGTGTCTTAAGGAAACGACTGCAAATGGTACCTTACAAGCTCAAGTTGGTCCAAAAGTTGAAGGACACTGATAAGCCACTTCGCCGTGACATTTGCATTGCAATGCAAGAGAAGTTGGAAGATAACGGCTTTGATGACCGGCTTGTTTTTAGCGATGAGGCGACCTTCCATCTGAATGACAAAGTTAACAAGCATAACACTCGCATATAGAGTACTGAGAATCCTCATGAACTTCTTGAGCACGAGCGAGATTCACCAAAAGTGAACGTGTTTTGTGCAATTTCCAAGAAAGGTGTCTATGGACCGTTCTTCTTTGAAGAGGCAACTATCACTGGTGAATCCTATCTCAACATGCTGGAAGACTGGTTAATGGCTCAGTTGGAACAAGCAGAATCTGATGACCTCATTTTTCAACAAGATGGTGCACCACCACACTGGAGTCTTAGAGTAAGGCAATTTCTTAACACAAGGCTGCCTGGTAGATGGATTGGGAGATCTGGGCGAGGTGATGACGTTCTCATGCCCTGGCCTCCTAGGTCTCCAGATCTTACCCTGTGTGACTTTTTCCTTTGGGGCTTTGTCAAGCAACAAGTCTATGTGCCGCCCCTTCCAAGAGATATTGACGAACTAAAGGCTCGAGTAACGGCAGTTGTGGGAACCATTGACGTCAAGATGCTGGAACGCGTTTGGCAGGAATTGGACTATCGACTAGATGTCTGCCGTGTGACGAATGGTGCTCATATTGATCAACTTTGAAGATTCCCCACACAACTTGGGACTTTAACCGTTCCAATGGTACCAATTTCATTTTTCAACTCCTAATAGTTTTTGAGTTATTAAAAATCGTTATGTTCCCAAGACTTTTGAAACACCCTGTATATCTCTGTTTTTCATTCTCTTTATTCACTTTTCACTATTCTTGAACCCTTTATCTTTTACCTTTTTTTACCTTTTCTAATTCGCCTGAAAATGACTGCTCTTACTCTGATCAAGACTATTGAAATATTATTTGTATTTTTATTTCCTTATCAGGATGCTTTTATGCGCACAAAATAGTGTTTGTCTATATATATATATATATATATATATATATATATATATATATATATATATATATATATATATATATGTATATATATATATATATATATATATATATATATATATATACATAGACATGCAAAGTTATAGTTTCCAGTGATACATACATTACTGAGTGTTGCCCTGTTAGAAAATACATGAATAAAGGATCATAAAATTATTCCTTGTTTAACAACTTTGATTAATTAATAAAATTAGTAATTTTTCTAACTTTTGTTTTCATAATTGTCTTTCTCTCTATGTCTCTCCCTCTCTCTCTCTCTCTCTCTCTCTCTCTCTCTCTCTCTCTATATATATATATATATATATATATATATATATATATATATTTATATATATGTGTACAAAAATGACAAACAGAAAACAAGTTAAAGTGCAAGAGAAAAAAAAACACGAGATTTTTTTACCGTTTTCTGAAGACGTTCGCCTCGAACGAAACCGGTCAAAACATCTCGTGTTTTTGTTTTTCTCCTGCACTTTAACTTGTTTTCGGTTTGCCATTTTTTCACACATTCTGTCCATCACGATATTTTATTTTCATGAATTATCGTGTACCTTACCCCATATATATATATATATATATATATATATATATATATATATATATATATATATATATATATATATACATGTGTGTGTGTAAACATATATGTATATATGTATGTATATATATATATATATTTATCTAAATATATGTAAATATATATGTATATATGTTTATATATATATATATATATATATATATATATATATATATATATATATATATATATATATATACATATATATATATATATGTATGTGTGTGTGTTATGACCGCCACTCGAATGGAGTATACTTATTTTAAGGTTTTCATTTGTCGATTTTTATATGATAAAACAGCCAAATTCGAGATCCACGCATCTATCACAAACCGGGCATACATTAGTATTTGCCAATTATGCACATAGCTGATTTTCGCGCCGCACTATGCTTCCTGCTCTCAGCTATCCCGTTCACAGTCAAATCTTCCCTCGTTATCTCTTATTAGATTCGTCCACTCGTTTCTCTTGAATACACTCACTTCCAATGTATTGTGATCAATTCCACACCTCCTCATATTTTCCTTCCAACAATCATTGTACAGCTTCTTCTGTCTTTTAGCCATATTTCCCATGATTTAGTTCAGAACAAAATATTGTCTTAGGAAAGGACCGATCGCTCAACTTTACAATGTAGCCAACCCATATCAAACGATTTTGAACAATTACAGCCTTTATATAATGGGCAACAAACTCTTCTAGGACACTAATGTTGATTCGACGATATTGTCAGTATATATAAAAGTTTGATGTAGTATCTCGAGTGGTTCAAGTTGTCGACCGTATGGCGTCCAGATCTCTTATGCATACACAAATGTTACAAGGATAATGGTGTGATACACAAATGTTTTGTATCAAGCTTCAAATCTTCATCGCCAAAGACTCCGAGACGAATTTTACCAAAATAAGCATTTGCGCAAATAATGCTGTATTGGAATTTTTCGTAAATTCTGGCATTTAAGGTAGGTAGCTACCAATGTTCGTGAAGAGACTCAGGTTGTCTAGCGATTGGTCGCCTAGTTTGATAGTTGTTGTTATCTTGAAGTTACGTCTACAATAATACCTCAGATTTTCGAACGTTGCTGTTTAGTTGTAGTTTGCAGTATTCATCGGCAGCGGTATTAATCGAGGCCTGTAAATCCTCTTCAGTTTGGGCGCAAACTGCATTATCATATGCATATTGAAAGGCAATAAGAGAATACAGATGTGTACTGAGTTTAGATTTCAGACGTCTAACGTTATACACTCAACAATCCATTATGTATTTATTGAATATTCTAGGCAGAAGTTGCCCATCTATTATCTTAAGTATATCTGCAATAAAGATTAGAGACAACGTCGATGCGGCTATACACCCCTGTTTGACACTACAATTAAGCTTTAGATGGATCCGTAGAGTTGCTATTTGCGATTACCGCTGCAGTTTTTTTTTATGTCTTACAATTCCAGGTCAGCATGGTTAGACACACTCCTTAAACCCCCTTCCATAAAATCTAGCATTGTAAAGCCATTCACGAACAATTTTAGTTGAAACAGGATTATCCAGGTGATGCTGTAATTTTGTGTGGTATGGTTCTCTGCCATTTCTTCACAATCCTTCAAGGTGTTTCTATAATTGAGTCCAACATCTGTATATATATATATATATATATATATATATATATATATATATATATATATATATATATATATGAAATCAAATAATGTTTTTTTTATTTACACACATAATATAAATAATCGCTAGGATTAATATTCAATCAAATCAATAAAATAAATTGTTAAATCATTATTTTCTTAAATAGGTAGTTCAGATGATTGTTTGGCTCTCATCGAACAGAATAGAATTACCAACGTCTTGATAAGATTGTGTTGATGAGATATATATAAAATCAATAGAAACAATGAAAACACGGAATAGAAGATGAAATCACATCAAACGCTAGAGGGAGAACTACTATTGGGTTGCATTATATTCATGAAACAAAATTAGCAATGCAATACAAAGCTTTTTTTCATTGTAGCTTCGTGAGTAAAATGTAGCGACATATCCGTCGTACCTATAGTGTGTGTCTATACTATTGTATTTTTATTTCTTGTATTTAGACTTTGAACAGTTTTTATGTACAAACTCATTCAACTTCTTATCATCATAGTGTATCTAGTCTCTCTCTCTCACACGCATGTAAATATATCCAGGATCATAATTAGAACCTTATATTGACTATCAATGTTATTTACGAACCCACCAAACATTAACAACTAATAAGAGAGTTCAAACAATTTCACTTAAAGTAGTAGCTTGTTATAGGAATGTAATCGTTATTTATAGCGATCCCCATAAATATAGACTTAGAACACCCATGTAAAATATACACTATTACTCCATATATATATATATATATATATATATATATATACATGTATATATATACATATATATGTATATATATATATGTATATATATATACATATATATTTACATACATACATATATTTATATATATATATATATACACACATTTATATATATATATATGTATATATATATATATATATATATATATATATATATATATATATATATATATATATATATATATATAAAGTCAAACGTTGTTAAACAAGACGGTGTGGTTCTACCTGAAAAGTATTTTTTTTAATTTGTCCAATTTTTCAGATGGTCCATCGAATATATATTATGGGCTACCCTGTCGATTTCGACATATGATTGTTACAAAAGCAAAATCAGTTTTTATTCCTAGTACTGATGTCGTTGTGTCATTTCAGTCAAGCAAGTGATTAACAGACGAGACCACAAAGGGTGCAAGCAAATATTGTGATTGGGCCGAACGCATCTTTGTCTATAATCTTTCCCCCTCTTAACCTCTCAATGCGATCAACTTAAAAACTCTCCATGCAATATGTATAGCAACTCTTCACTTTTTCCTTTCCTGTGCGAAGTACCCAAAGCTTCTATCAAATGTTTTAAGGCTGCCAGTACGTCTACTCCAATTTTTTAGTTCACCATACATAAGTATATTTGGTATTCGCTCATCACTCATTCTTTCACCATGACTGGATGAGGAACGTGTAATACCCTTAATCTTACATTAATCGAAAAGATCATAATTGTATACTTCATCTTTAAGTGTGTATCAACAAATAGAGCGAATACAGCGTGTTTAGAAGACATCGCGCTTATTCATATGCGATCGATATGCAGTCTACGTCTAAAACCTATACAAAAGAACGGAAAATGACAGCGTTATAGGGCTGTATACTATTGTCGAAGTTCAACCCTTCTGGCCCAAAGACGATGGTGAAGCTGACCAAAAGCATGAGACAATTTTGCTATTCGGATTATAATTTAATCCTCAAGTTATCTATTAATGTTCATAGTACTTCTCGAATATGTGAACTCGTTCACATACTTCAGGCTTTTGTCATCTACTGAGAAGCGATCCATACTTTTCTGAGCAGAGTCGGTCATAACTTGTGCGAAATTGGAACTAACCAGCATAAGAATATTGTGGCATCACCAAGACAAAAACCATTCACAGAAAACCGAAGCTATGACACAATCCTTTTTTGTAGTAATGTAAGCATCGAACGGTTCCGCTGAAGAAAAAAATTCGATTACACTGGAATAACGAGTTTGTTTAGCACCTTCCACAATGCGTCTCTTTTCACAGTGTCGAAGTCCTTGGTTAAGTTCACGAACACCATTTACAATTTCTGATTGTGTCGCTCACTTTCTCGGCAACCTTACGAAAGCAAAGAGCAGATCAATAACACCACGGCACCCTCGAAAACTACATTGCGATTCCGTGTAAATTTTCACAAGATGCACAATTATTCTGTTAAAAAAAATCTCGCTAAAATCTGACAACTGACCACAGAAAGATCCCCGGGAGTTGTTACGGGAGTTGTTACAGACGTTTCGATAACCCTTCTCTTAAAAAAAAGTGTTTAATGTGGACGTATCTGCAATATTGTGCTAGATACCCATGCTTCTAGATGACAATTAAAAGATCCAAGAGCTTTATTCTTAGTTTTGTGCCACTATACTAATAGATTTCCGGTGGAATTCCGTCCCTTCCTGGGGCCCAGAAAATGTAATAGGTCTGATTTGAGGCAGCCGGGTCAAGAGGGTGGAACTGAGATGGCCAGTCGTGCTAACCCCTGGTTCTGACTAGACCCTGCAGAGGGGTGTGTAAAAATCAAAATCTTAGAATTGTTTTGTTGTATAGGGAGGGGTGGAATGTTGGATGATGGCCCTGTTTGAACAGACAAATATTGAGGTGGGCGTATCTGTTAGAAATCGTGTGGGTTGTCCTGCGCGATTTAATACGGGTGGACCCGTGCAGGCGGGTGCAGAATATGGCTGCTCTCACGGTTGGAGCTCACAGACGTGGCAGGACACCATTTTGATGAGACCTTTTAGGTTGAGGAGTTCAAAGGAGTCGGACTGTGACGAATGCACCTGCGCATGGGGGCTCTGTGACATCACGGGTTTTTGCGTAGGAAGCAGCGCTTTTGCTAGTCTGGATTTTGGAAGCGAGCCGAACGGACGTGTTTCACGATGTAGTCTGCAACATGATTAGGGAAATTAATATCCTGAGAAAATACAGGTTTGAGATCTCTTTTCACCCTCAACGAATGGCTAAGGACTTAATTGATAAGTAATTACGAAAGCAGTAATTTGGGCTCTCTCTCGACGTTAGTGGATATCTCAAAGCCGACGGATAACTAACGCCAAATAAAACAGAACTTAACAGTTTATAAAGATTGTTTGTTTCCTGAGTCGGCTATTAAGTTTTTGTTGCAGCGACGTGGTTCACAGCAGAAAGAAAGAAGAAAGAATTCAACCACTGGACGGCGCCTCCCTCCCCCCCCCCCCGCGATGTGGAAAAATTGAAGATGCAAGAAATTTAAAGGTATGCAACATATATGATTTTTTGTGTTAAAATAGCGTGTTGTTTAAGCGAGAACTGTCACGGCCCGTTCCGGGACGAGCATATAGAAAGAGAACTGCCACGGCCCAAGCGGATGCTATGCAACACCAAGACTATTCGAATGTGAATATATAGAACGTTGCTGCATTGCAGTAGACTCAAAGAGATCATAGACACAGTATATGGTGAAAATGCCGTCGTACACATGATCAGAGAAAGGCAGGGCAACAAGCATTTCGTGGCCACCTGCTGGTGAATCAGTGTCTCACACGTCAGAGTGTTGCCAACATCTTGGAGGATGAACCTGGTTTTCTGGAGAAAGTAGAGCTACTTGAGGTGATATACATGCTGATGGAGACTGGTGAATGTGACTTGAAGTCATTGTTGGAAGCAGATTCTATCGGTATGATTTACAACAGTCTAACTCTGATAAGGAATGACCTGGTAAGATCCTTCAAAACTAGCAAGTTTGTTGTGTTCGCTTGCCTTCAAATATTCGCAGCCACTGGTCATGTCAGCTATCTGAAGTCGGCCCGTCTATATCTCAAGAAGATGTATGTCTTGAAAGATGGCACTCCTGCAGTACATAGAATAGTTCTTGTTTTGGTTTCACTTAATCAGATATAGTAGCCAATGTTTGGTTAGACTTGGCTTCGATCTTGTCATCGAGCAAACACTAATACGCTCACTCAAAAGCCACGGTTGCCTCACACAGGGTAATGGGATATCCGAGCACCAGAAAACAGTTTAGGCCATGCCGTCCACTATGTCATCCGCTTACAACCGTGTCATACAATAACTTAGCGCACAAAGTTACACAACATGCGAACAACATAAGAAGTTGTCTGCCTCACGGATGAGAAGAGATGAGCCATACATCGGGGAAGTTACAGAGCAACTAGACAGCTTTCCGTCGTTTTCAGGCGATAAATCCGTATGCAATATTATCACAGGGATTGTAGCTAACGAGGATGTAAATGTTCAGGGCCTTTTCGAAATCTAAAATACATTGTACAGAAGATGGTTGGACAATCAGCGTTCTTCTAATTTGGGGTGGTTTTAATCAGTCAACACTATTTTTCTTGAGCTTTTTAAAGTACAGATAAGTCAGTAGATACCAAGGACAAAAACCACTATGTGATTACTTTAAATCACAACTATACAAATATTTGTTGACATTAGACTAAGATATACCTATAATATAGTCTGCAAGGAAGCAGTATTGTGGCAATTCGTTGAAAGAAAATGCATTCATATACATTTAGTTTGGTTGTATATATAAACAAGAAGAAATGTAAGTTATTTGCAGTGCTGCTTTAACGGGGTATGTCTGTGAATGTTAAAAAGGCAATAACCAACGATTGACATTCAGTCGTGAACTTTCCCTACAAAGTGCAGAAAAAACATCCTAGTGAATGTAGTGTAACAGATTCGAAATAACGCGAAGATTGAAGGCCGAATTGTTTGTCCGCTTTGTTATGCTACATAACCACCAACAACCCTAATTGAATAGAGAATATTAGATTAACAAAAAAAATACTGTATTACGTCAATAATATAATTGCAAACCTGCTTATCAAGCACGGAAGTCAGTTAAATGCTGCATCAAATGTTTACGATAACTGACACACGAAAAGGTGATAATTAGATGAATACGATAGGTTGAACGCTGACATGGAATAACGAAAAAAAAATCTTGCCGCTTAGGAGCCAAGCAAGCATACATGTCTCGTGTTAAATGAGATTGAAAGATTACTTATGCAAGTCATGCTTTTTTGTAGATTGTACAAACAAAGAGGATGGTTGAGTAAACGAACTCCGGAATATGTATGTCGAACTTAAAAATCTGTGAGGAATTTCGATGATACTTTTTGTTGAATGCCCAAGGATAGCTTGATCGGGTACGGTTAGCAATGATCGGATAGACGTCTTAAGCAAATTAAATTCAATAACTGTAAATACATGAGAAAAATCACCATTGAACATTTATTTTACTACTGACTAAACATATTCTATATAAACAAATATCGGTCTTAATATGCAATCACACTTTGTTGATTCCATTTCTTATTTTCAATCATTCATATGAATCGTCATAATTTATTTAACAATTCACCAGTCTTACCCGGATGAACTCTTACTAATACTTGAAAAAACGCTCCATATGAACGCTATATTAAATTATGATACATATGTGAATATATATATATATATATATATATATATATATATAGTGTGTAGATTTCAATTTTGTGTAGAGAATCTGAATAACAGAGCTCAATGTAATTTTAACAGAGCAAAATAGAATTATAAAAAGAAAAACTATACACACATTAAGGTTGTACACATAATAACTTATTTCGACCCCTTTAATTAGGTCTCCTCAGATGTATAGACAACCACGTCAAAAAAACCAGACGTGGTTGTCTATACATCTGAGGAGACCTAATTAAAGGGGTCGAAATAAGTTATTATGTGTACAACCTTAATGTGTGTATAGTTTTTCTTTTTATAATTCTATATATATATATATATATATATATATATATATATATATATATATATATATATATTGCATGTTTTAAAACAATTGTAAGGTGATCGACAATTCTGCCATTGCAAAAAAATGACTTATATGAGAAAATACTAATTCTGGTCATCGGAATGTAGAAATTCCTCTGATGATCATATTTTAATATTTGATAAGCGTTGGCTTAAGGAAAGAATAATACACATGTTTTTATCGAGTACACCTTGCATTGAACAATCGAAGTTGAAATAAATTTGTCATTTGTAAATGTTTATCCTTCTTTTTTCATCTCTCTCTCTCTGTCTCTCTCTCTCTCTCTATATATATATATATATATATATATATATATATATTTTATATATCATAGCAGGGTCTGGGTTCTGACGTTTATCGGGTGAAATAAAAAAATACTCATTTTAAGCAAAAAGTCTGCTTATCCCTGTAATTAATTTACGTGATTGAAATAAGATGTATCTATGTCTAATGGATTGCAATATGTGTTAGCGAAAATTCATAAATATCCCAAGTGCATTTTATTTAAAACTATTCATGCTTTGTGAAAGTTGTTGATGAAATTGTATTTATGCAAAGGTAAATAAACAAACTTTCAAGTACATTGTCTTCAAGCAAATACATTTGGGATATTCGTCGAAACCATTTTTATATTAACCTATTAACTTGATACGTATTTGCGGTAAGTAGATATTTCAATATAAGTAAGTTACGTTATAAAAATAAGACTATCCATATCGTCTGAGTTACGCAGAGGTTGTGTTTTGCCAAACGGACTTAGGTTTAGGATTGTTTTTTTGTCACATGAACTTCAGGAAGACGTTAAATAAAGACACTAAAATATACATATATTGTATTAAAGCAATACACTTTGGCTATTTGTCAAAACCAATGTGTCCGCTTACTTACGCAAGTTATATATATATATATATATATATATATATATATATATATATATATATATATATATATATATTTATATATATATATATATATATTCACATTAAATGCTACCGACAAAATACTAGTTTGTTTTTGTCTGATTTTAAGAAAGAATATATATGAAACTCCGAAATAGGACGGAATTTCTATATGCACCTCATATCCAATCCACGAAAGAAAATAACCCCCATTCCGTCAGACAGAATAGGGTATCATTATTCCTTAATCTTTATAATATTCTCAGTACCGATCTCCAGAAGTTTCTCACTTAGAAGAGATTCTTGATAAACTCTATTTTCGTTGTTCCACGACGGCATGTGTACAAATGCGACATACATTTGGAGAGACTTACGACGATTTTTTTTGTTTTGTCACCACATATTATTAGTTATTAGTACATATATACCCTCCGAGCAGATACCCGTTTTCGGTATGATGATTACATAGAATGCTGAGATTACATCGGAAGTAACGTTGTGAGAACAACATCGAACATGAGATTAGTAGTCTAGATAGTCTAAATACAAAACATGCAGTGTAAACTGGGTATGGATCGTTGGAAAGAATGATGGATAATTAAAGATATGGGGGTGCAATTCTTACTGGGGGAAAAATGGACAAAACGTAGATAAAAATCTGCAAAACGAAATGGACAACACATATGGGTTGAAGACTGGTCTTTCTTTTTTAAATTGCAACATCTGACTAGAGATTGGAAGTAAACTTTGAAAAAAGATTAACAAGTTTATAAAGCGCATAAAGAAAAATACACCAGAAATGATAAAACTGTTTGGGAAACACGAAGGAATAGAGCTAAAGTTGATTAGCCATAGAGAAGCCAGAGACAAGATCTCAGACGTGCAAATGAATTAGAATATTTCCGATTATTGAAAGCAAATGTATGTTTAAAATGTAAACTCAGTAACGACAAAACCAGTGAAATATAAACTGGCGGAAATTAGACAATGTTTTGTAAGATGTAAAGAAATAAAAAAGCATACCCGGAATGCGAAATGGTTGAAGATATGAAGGAAATCCTTCTAGAAGAGCGAACAGAAATCGAAATATGTATAGACACGAGATAATCTAAAAAAGCACCTGCTTACGATGAACTGCATGTATTTCCAAGCTACATCAGAATCACATCAAAAAAGAAACGTACGTACGAAATAGGAACACTAGAGTTGATGAGTAAACAAAATAGCGAGTAGAGAACGATTGCAAGCAACTGCATCGAAAATGTGTGTGTATATATATATATATATATATATATATATATATATATAATCCGGGTATTGTATATATCCACAGGGTATAACTCCAGGGGAGTTGAACCGGGTTAATGAGAGTGCTCAATAAAAAATATAGATATATAAATATATATTATAATTAATTTCATTTTGACTACAACATTGATTTTGTTTCACGAGAGCGATTTAAGGCGCTCCCGATCGTCAGGTCTTGAAATAACATAATTCCTGTTAAGATAAGTTCAGATTAACACAGTGTTATGAAGATGGCAGAAATTTAAAATAACACAAAAAAATGAAAATGAAAATAAATATTGAACATGAATAGAAACAAAAAAAACAAAAACAAAAGCAAATAGCCTAAATAGAAATACAAGTAAGAAGAAAAAGAAAAAGAAAAAGAAAGAAGGAAATATTAAGAGCTATACGGGACATAGAAAAGAAATAGAAAGAGATGAAGAGAACGCATACGTGATTTGGTGATGGTTGGTCGAAATATGAAAGCGTCATCGCGTGTCAAAGAGAAAACTGTCTCAGTCTTGTTTTTGCAGAAATGGGCAAGTAACCGATTATCAATCTGGTAATATGTCTATGTAGGGGGGAGGGAGAGATTAACCTTATATGGAGAGCGGGTGGATGAGTAAGGGAGGGGGAAGGATAAAAATATTTAAGTGCTAATAATAATAAAATTAAAAAATTAAAAAGTTACAGATTTGAGGATTAAAAATGCCTATATACTGGTCAAAATAAATATAAAATTATGAATACAGCAAATATGTAATCGTAATTATACTAATAATATAAAAATATGAGAAATATATATATACACATATATACACATACACACATAGACAAATACATACATATATATATATATATACATATATATAATAATGCTGATAATAATAATAATAATAATAATAATAATAATAATAATAATAATAATAATAATAATAATAATAATAATAATAATGATAGTAATATTAATAACAATGATAATATTATCATTATAATAATAATAATAATAAATAAATAAAAAATAAAAAATAATTATAATAACTAGAGGGATAATAGTAATTAAGATGATACTTTTCTTATAGTAGTCCTAAAAAGATTAGATTTAGGTTCTTATTTATATTTGGCAATGCCAGTATATATATTTTATAAATGGTGGTATTAGGGAAATATATAATGGATACTAAAGATAAAAGCACGATAGTAGCAATTAAGATGATGTAGTATTCATGAATTATTAAAATTGCCAAAGAGTCAATAGGTCATTTATATATATATATATATATATATATATATATATATATATATATATATATATATATATTTAGGAGAGGGTATATTCTGGGTAGTTTGTCATAGAAGGGAGAAAGTATAAGTAGTAGTTATGGATATAAGAGTAGAAGTAAAATTGCTGGTTGTATTCAGAAACAATGAGGTAGAGTAGGTAAATGGTTACTAACCCATAGTTGTTCTGGGGGCATGTGATTACGGGATAGGTGGGGGAGATGGGTAAGAGTGCGGGTTGACAATGTGTTAGGAGGGATGGTAGAATGTGTTGGAGGGAAGTTAACATAGTGTAAGTAGACAGAGAAGAGAATAGGGGTAAAAATGAAATTATGTGGGTAAGTAGAGTAATTATATAAGAAAACACTTATGTGTCAACGATCTATTGGGATTTACAAGAGATTAGGGTGGGGTATGGGGACTAGTAAGGAGGTAAAGTCTAAAGTGTCGGCAGTTGATGGATATCTCATGTTTTCCTTTTAAAAGTTTATTCATGCAGTTAAAAGTTCTTCTAGGGTTAGGGGGTGTTAATGTACTTAATATTTTATTATTGTGTTTTTTTAATGATTTTTTCAAGGTTATCCCCACAGCTGTAACCTAGTTAAGGCGTATTTATAATATAATACTAAAATACTACGTATACTTTCTCCTTTCTATGACAAACTACCCAGAATATACCTCCCTATTTATTATATATTACATTTTTTTAAAAATAACCTATTGACTTTTTGGCAATCTTAATAATTTATGAATACTATAACATCTTTATTGCGACTATGTCGTGCTTTTATCTTTAGTATCTATTATATATTTCCATAATACCACCATTTATAATATATATATTTTGTACATGTCTGTGTAAATAAAATTATCATATATATATATAAATATATATGAGATAATTTATTTCATTTTGACTACAAAATTGATTTTGTTTCACGAGAGCGATTTGAAGAAAAAAGGACCTAAGAAAAAATGACCTATTGACTTTTTGGCAATCTTAATAATTCATGAATACTACATCATCTTAATTGCTACTATGTCGTGCTTTTATCTTGAGTATGCCTTATATATTTCCCTAATACCACCATTTATAAAATATATATACTGGCATAACCAAAGATAAATAAGAACCTAAACCTGATCTTTTTAGGACTACTATAAGAAAAGTATCATCTTAATTACCATTATCCCTCTAGATATTATCATTTTTTATTTTTTTAATTTGTTTTATTATTAGTAGTATCATTATTATTATTATTACCATCAGTATTAGCATTATTATTATTATTATTATTATTATTATTATTATTATTATTATTATTATTATTATTATTATTATTATTATTATTATATGTATATATGTATATATATATATATGTATATATATATATATATATATATATATATATATATATATATATATATATATATATATATATGTATGTGTGTATGTGTGTATGTGTATATATGTTTGGTTTGGTTTGGTAGTTTTGTTTTACGGCATATCAACCCTTTTTGGGTTATTTAATGCCGAATCTGGTCTTGTTTTCTTCTCTTGTTTGTTTCCTTCTCCTTTTAATATCTGTTTCTATTTAACCCATAGTTGGGACCCTAACAGGTACTACCACTCCGGGTCAGGGTGGACCTGGGAGCAATGGTAATTAAGAGGAGGCTCCACATTCCCCAAAGTCCGTAAGCCGGATCTCACCATCGGATGTAGTTTAAGGTCATATCCAGGACCGGGACTAGGGTAGGAAAAATTAAAATAAAAAAGGGGAGGGAGAAAGGGAGAGGGGCTGTTGTTTTTGTTTTTGGTTTTGTAGAACATAATTAAGTTTTACAAACAAAAAAAAAAAAAAAAAAAAACGTCAATGTAGGTGAATTTAGTCTCAGGGAGCCACAGGGCAGCCTGATCTGGTATCACCAGCGTGTATATATGTGTATATATATTTCTCATATTTGTTATATTATTAGTATAATTACGATTACATATTTGCTGTATTCATAATTTTATATTTATTTTGACCAGTATATAGGCATTCTTAATCCTCAATTCTGTAACTTTTTTAATTTTTTAATTTTATTATTATTAGCACTTAAATATTGTTATCCTTCCCCCTCCCCTACTCATCCACCCGCTCTCCATATAAGGTTAAGCTATCCCTCCCTAAGTCATAGACATATTACCAGATTGATAATCGGTTACTTGCCCATTTCTGCAAAAGCAAGACCCAGACAGTTTTCTTTTATGACACGCGTTGATGCTTTCATATTTCGACCAACCTTCACCAAATCACGTCTACGTTCTCTTTATCTCTTTCTATTTCTTTTCTATGTCCCGTGTAGCTCTTAATAATTCCTTCTGCCTTTTCTTTTTCTTTTTCTTGTTACTTCTATTTCTATTTTTGCTTTTGGCTTTAGTTTTTTTTGTTTCTATTCATATTCTTTTTTTTTTTTTAAATTTTAATTTTAATTTTTTTATTTCTGCCACCTTCATAAAACTGTGTGATTCTGAACTTATCTTAACAGGTATGATGTTAGTTCAAGGCCTGACGATCGGGAGCGCCTCAAATCGCTCTCGTGAAACAAAATCAATTTTGTAGCCAAAATGAAATAAATAATCATATATATATATATATATATATACATATATATATATATATATATATATATATATATATATATATATATATATATATATATATTAATTTGGTACATAAAAACAGAAGCTGAAGAGAGCCGGATTGCTAATATGTTCCATGCTTGAAACCGACGGTACAAATGTTGTACGTATTTTTCAGTACTAAAATAAATAAATATTACGCTTTTAATTTTTTTAATTTTAAACTGTAATTCTTAATTAATCGAGCACTCTGCTAGGATTTGTCCTGCTATATTACAAAGAAATATATATATATATATATATATGTATATGCATGTTACACGGAAAATATACAAACCTATTCGTTAATAGTGGCAACTTCTACCTACAGAACAATAGGGATGACGCGAAAAGACACACATCAATTGATCCGAAGGTACGCAAAGTAGTAAACCCCAGAAGGAAGTATGGCAATATTATGGATTGTTTACAAGAAAGTATAAAATAGGTTATCACAACACATCTGTAACTAAATCATTAAAAGTTGTTTCACATTCAAAAACAAATTATCGGATACACTAATGGAAAAAAAGTCAGACTAGAAGTACCAGCTGGATAGAAATTACTGGCGGAGATGAGGAGAAAAGAGTAATTTTTCTCGGATAATCAATATTACCACTAATTAAATTATTTGCATTGTGGGTTAAATATGTTTCATTTTTTCTTATGTGAAGCAAGTTTACTTTTATTAACGTAAAAATAATTGTCAGCTGAATATCCTATAATTAATTATGATGCTATTTTTTTAATGTACTTTTTAATTTACTGTTTTAGTCGATGGGTATAGAACATTTGCTTTCAATTAATTCCTTGGTAAAATTTATAATGTCAGATGTGGTTTATTTTAGGGATATTGAAGTAATAACCAATCACCTTTTAACTGTTTACGGTGTGTGTATGTGGCATTAGTATGCATGCCTAAATACAGTCGTTTGCACAGTTCCTAGTGTACTGCTTTCCCAACTTAGTCGTGGCGGTTCTTGTTTTCTTTTTGAGATAGTTTGCCGCATTAACTTATTATGTGATTTATCGTTTCGCCTCTTTGTCTACAAAATGTACATTTTATTTTTTCTTGGGTTTAATCTATTTTAGCTTTAATGCATTAAGTTCTAATCCTATTGTTCTGTTCAGTTGTCAGTAGCGATTCCGTTTCTCCGTCCGAGTAGCATTTGCTTCGCAGTTTCCAGGTGGTTTCATTATTTTCTTTTAGTGTCATTTTATAAATCGTCCTTGTAGCTGTTTTTCTTTCCACTTGTCTTTCTGTGTTCTGGTTTATGAATTTTTCAAGGTATTTGTCTGTTTTTTCATCATATACTTTCTAATCCGCTTCCCCTTTCGTTCGCTTTTACGTAGAATCGGTCAGTATGAGCGTGTATGTGTACTGTATTGTGTATTGTCATTAGTTGACTTTTGTTTTCTTATTTGTGTTGTTGTTAGTATTATTATTGTTGTTTTCTTCATGGTTAATATTATTTAGTTTTTGAACAAATATCGAATTATTATTTATTTATTAGCACCTTTATTGTTGATAAGTATAAATATATTTTACTATTGTTTTAAATTAAAACCTGACATCCACCTGGCTTTATAATAAATATAGTTTCCCGTCTTTCTAGGGTCAATGTATGTTGTAATGTGTCATGTTTTTATCGACTGTATTTTTATTGAAATCTGATGCGAATTTTTATTCGTTAAAGGAGGTAATATTACATTAAATGATTTTCTTTGCAATCAATTTCACTTCAGCTGAAAGCAGAAAAGCGGATATTTCGAAGTTTCGTCTATTTAAGGAACAAATATATTTCAACTGTGAATCTGCGAGGTAATTTAAAGTGATTCTGAATTTAAGGTTCGCTACTGAAAAAGATGAGCGTGCGAGAGCGATTGCCAGAATGTAATATGTGACAAATCAACGAATGCACTATTTAAAATGTAAGGTTAACCAACAGAGTAACGGACCAAACATCTCATGGAGATGCATCTGAAACAAGATTCTTTCATTCAATCTGCGCTTTAGCCGGTGAAAATGGTCGTTAAACTGTGTCAGCTCGACAGCGAAAGGACGGATCCTCTAAGCGATTTTTATGACGCAAATAGATGTAACCAATGATCTGCAATGCTTTGCTTTTCTCCCCTATCACAATGATTCCTAGCGTTCCTAAATCGTTTCATATTTGATTTCGACTCTATATTGTTCTGAATGGATTCGCCTAGAATCGGTTATCAATATTTGTCTCACGCACGTATGGGCAATAGACAAAAAGAACTGTTCACCTTTTTTTAATTAGAGAAATGATTTACGCCCATTGCCCAAAGTTTTATGCTGCTAAATTACATAAAAGGTGAGCTTCAGACCAGCAATTCGGTGATTTTCCCGCATATCAATGATGGAAATAAAAATAAATATATGTCGTACCATTGACATGAGTTTAGGTACGAGGCAAAGCAATTGAAAACATTGATGACTGTAGTATACATACTTATTGTTAAGGGCATGTCTTGCTGCAAACGACAAGATCATGCAACGGAATAACAAACACATGATTTAGATCCTCATGTTTAAGTAGGCATATACACTGAACAATAGGGAAACTGTGACTTTTTTCTCAAGATGCCTGCGAAATAAGGATACACAGATAATTAGCATTCAGTGACAGAACTAAAGAGCAACACAACTTAGGTGTTGGATAATGGTTCTATGGGAATGGACGTATCTGTTGGAAATCGTTGGTTTGATTTGCGCGAATTAGCGCGGGTGAACCCGTGCAGTCGAGTGCAGAATAGAGCCTGTTCTCACAGTCGGAGCTCACAGATGTGACAAGGTCACCGCGTGACAAGCCTTCGGATCAGGGGTCAATGTGCACCTGCGAGAAAGTATGTGACGTCACGGGCCTTTGTGTGGGAAGCAGAGCGGTCCGTGACGTCACTCGTTCTTCGTGAGAAGCGAGTTTAAGCAGTCTGGGTTTTGGAGGCGTACCTATCAGACGTGATGTTTGCCATGTAGTCTGCAACATATTTACGGGAAATATTTTCCCTCAGAAAATACAGGCGAATTGTTAAGCTTTAATGAATAAGTTATTTCGAAAGCAGTCATTTCGAAAGCAGTAATGTTCTCTCTCTCTCTCGACGTTAGTGAATATTTTCCAGCTGACGGATAACTTACGCTTGACATTAAACAGAAATTAAATTTAAAAAGATTGTTTGTCTTAGGAGTCGATCATAAAGTGTTTTTGTTGTAGCGGCGATGTTCACGGCAGTACAGAAAAGAAGAAAGTAGTCAACCACTAGACGGCACGCCTCTCCACGCGACGAGGAAAGAAGAGAGAGTACGAGAAACGTAAAGGTATGCAAACTATATGATGTTTGGTGTTAAAAAATGACGAGTGTTTAAACGAGGACTGCCGCGGCCCGTTCTGGGGCGAGTATGCAAAACGAGTACCGCCGTGACCCATGTAGAGGGGTATGCAACATTAAGGAGTTAAACATCGTTTATTTACGAAAAGTATAAGACTTAATTAGAAAAACACAACATTTGCTGGGACGAGATCTGTATAGATATGCAGCTAAATCGAACCAAGAATATATGTCCATATATATAAAACATCAAACATAGAAAGGGGGATGGTATAGTCTTACAACTTGTCGATATATCTTCAAAGTTACTGAAAAGAAACGGTCAAATATCTTTGACACTTTTAAACAATTTTAGTCGACGTGCAGTTATCAGTAACAGTGGAGATACTCCGAATAATTCTCCTTGATTTCGCTTATGGAAGCTATCACGTCAATTTAATATTTTTTTAAAATGTATTTTGCATTCAGTAACATATATCGACAGCATAGTCTTTAGGTCGGTGCCCGTATCGATACAAGACAATTTTGAAACTTTCAATATCCAGGGTGTGCCTATGTCATTCATCGCTTTTGTCGTGTTTTGATGCGACTAAACTTCGCCTCGTCTTATCTCAGCCTCAGCGGGGTTTGTGTTTCCATAGCAACCTTCCTTAATTTCCTTTGTGTTTGTTTGGCGGCAAAAACAGTCGCACTGGCCAATGATTAATCAGATCAAGTAGGAAGAGAGGCAGGTTGTCTGTACTTTTGTGTATTTTAATAGAGACAGGAAATGACTAATAATTTTCCTGAACCACTAAGCTTTCAGATACGTGAAAATGTAAAAAGTTGTAATGAGATACATTGAAGCCCACCGCAATATACTCTTCACAACTCCTTTAATTCCCTTCCTCTTTATCTCCGTGTGTTCATATCCGAAGCTGGGAAACAAAGCAAATTAAAGAGAGAGTATTTCTTTGGCTCGGTGACATTTCATTTACAAAAGTAATCTAATTTTGAGATTACGTTTCATCCTTTACTAAAGAAAAATAAAAAAAATGATTTTAAGCAACATTTTTCTGCAAAAGTGCAAATCGTCTCATATAAAGTTATCATGCTAATTATAATTACTTATTTCAACATTGATAGGGAATCAAGTACCGAGTGACCGAACACTAGTTCAGATGGACTGAACACCAAATACTCCTGCGTAGCGTCTAAGGCTGCGAATATCAGGAACATAATGCTTTCGTCCCAATCGTTGTGGTGATCGAGCCAGTAATTCCGCATCATTGTCGAGTGTAAAGTGAAATCTTTCAAAACCTCTCTGGGATCTAGGTTAGTATGCCGTCCCTTAAGGCTTTGTTATTACTACTTGGCCAGAAAGCTGCCGAGACAGCTCGTGACATCAATGATGCGTTTTGCACAGGTACCACTAACGAACGTACGGCACAAAGGTGGTTCAAGGAATGTCGCAATGGTGACGACAGCCTCAAAGATCAAGACGGTCAAGGTCGATCGACTGCGGTTGAAAACGAAGATCTTAAATCCTTAATTGAAGCCGATCCTCGGAAAATCACACGACAAGTTTCTGATGAACTCAATAGTTGTTCGCCATTTACAGCAAATAGGGAAGTCAAAAAAGCTGGGTAAATGGGTGCCGCACGAATTGCACGATAATAAAAAAAATCGTCGTTTTCAGGTGTCTTCTACGCTCTTACTGTGCAACAGAAACTGCCCATTTCTCAGGCGAATTATGACGTGTGATTAGAAGTGGATCCTCTATGACAGTCGGCGACCGAAATTGCACTAACAAAATATTATGGTGACTGTTTGATGGCCTGCGACCAGTCTCATCATATCACAGCTTCTTGAATCCGGGCGAAACGATATAGCGGAGAAGTACTGCCAGCCAATTGACGAAATTCACCAGAAGCTCCAATGTATGCGCCCAAGATTGGAAAATATGCAGGGACCAATTCTCCTCCATGACAACGCTCGCCCGCATGTTGCACAACTGATTCTGCAGAAGCTAAACGAATTGGGCTACGAGACTCTGCCTCATCCACCATATTCACCGGACCTCTCGTCCACCGATTATCACTTTATCAAGCATCTCGACAACTTCCTGTGCGTGAAATGCTTCACCAGCCGAGATGATGCCGAATCGGCCTCTAATGACTTTATCAATTCCAGAACCGAGGATTTGTATGATAATGGAATAAGTAAACTTGTTTCCCGTTGGCAAAAAAATGTGTTGATTCTAATGATTCTAATTTTGATTTATAAAGTTTCGTATAAAATAAGTTATATATATGTTTATTTATACTTATATATATTTACATACATATTTGCATGCATGCTTATATATATATCTTCCTCTCTCGCAACACGAACGAAACCGGTCAAATCTCTTGTTTTTGTTTTTCTCCTGTGTTAACCTTTTTTCTGTTGATCATTTTTCACACATTTTGTCTACAACGGCATTTTATTTTCATGACTTATCGTGTACCTTACCCCATATATATATATATATATATATATATATATATATATATATATATATATATATATATATATATATATATATATATATATATTTAAAGGACTAAACCTATGCGAACATAGATAATAAACGAAACAAATATTTATCATGTGTGGTTCTTGGAAAACCTCTCTAGATGGGCACTGTAAGTGTAGTATTAACACAGATGGCGTTGCTAGCTATAAATGCGTCGTTCCTTTCATTACGTTGAACGATACGATGACCTCAAGCCGCCGGATAAAATGTTAAAATTATCACTGTTTATTCGCTACTCAGCGGTAGACCCAGTGGTTCTTGATTTCGGGATTGGCGTTGTAAAATACTCAGAATGCGGGGTTTCGTATCGCATAACAATTAGTGAATAGTTAGATCTCTATGCTGAGGAGTCCCGATTATTAAGGATTAAACGTATACGTACATTAATAATAAACAAAACAAATATATATATATATACGCGTGTGTGTGTGTGGCTTATAAATATCTGTTATTATTTTTATCTATGTATGTATACGTGGCCTCCTTAATGATCGGGGCTCATATTCATATGACTATTCACTACCGATCATGTGATTCGAAACCCCGGATTACGAGTATTTTGCAACTCAAATCCGACGCCTTAACCACTCGGCCAATTTTGAACAGCGAATAAACGGTGATAGTTTTACCAAATTATACGGCGGCTTGACGTCTAGAGCGTTCGACTTTTTTAATGAACAGAACGATGCATTTAAAGCTAGCGACGTAATGCTGTGTTAATACTACACTCACATGCTCTACTAGACGGGTTTGAGACGGAGAAGTTATTTTAAAAATTTAGTTAGATTTAGAAAACTTGTTAACTTATATTGTTTATTTATGCAATACGAATCCATTACATTTCCGCCACGGAAATAATATGTGATGCACTTTTGTATGCATATTTTTTATATATTCGCATATGTCTGTATATCAGGATAATTGTATATGTGGGATCATAATATAATAACTATTTCGTGAGACACTAGAGAGGCGGGTGAACATTGAAAACATTCGAATCACGCAATACATCCGAGGTGAATTATGAGATTGGCTATCTTTTTTTTTTATATCAGATGGCTTCATAATGTCTACGGCTATTACGATTGTCTATGGTCAAAAGCTGATCCTGAAATGAGAATGTCTGACGTGCACGCAATGATATTTCCATTAATATAGGTAAATGGCGATAGAAACATGTATATTCTATGTTACGCCCATCACAATTACGCATTCAGCGATGAAGCTATTGAATTTTGCCTATGATTTTATTTACAATATTTTCGGTTTGCTTTTCCAATGCACCAGTTCACAAAATGCAACAACACTGTGTGTAATTCGACAGGGATTCTTCTGTGTGCAATCTAATAACTCAAAAGTGCTTATTTAACGGGAAACTTACTAATTTAATATGTTAAATTACATTTTTTATTTTAAATATACACTTTTTATATCTGATATTAATTGTCTCTATATACCAAGCTTTTTGTATACGTTTATATAAAGTAATTAAGCGCCATTATGATCATTTTAACGGTTTATAGGCATGGCAGTTGTAAAGGTGATATGTTTAGTGCAATTTAGTTTTATTTATAGAATGATAATGGCTCTCTTTTAAGATCAATGTGCACATAGTTTGAAAAAACAAACTGCACACAATGGTCTTAAATTAAAGTGTAGATAATGGGCATGAATTTCCGAAGTTTGTTTTATTTTCATGGGGAACAAACTAATTGACCTTGTTACATGAACTATATAAAATGAATATTCACATGAAGTCCAACAGATGTCTACACCCTTGCATGTGCTATTATCAAAGAAAAAATACAACGTCGGGAAACACGGAAGTAAGTACATATACATGACTAATTATTTCATAGATGTTGCCGAGTTAGCTTATTAGTTTAGATCGTGTATTATATTCTTAAAATGACCAGGGCGGTCTATGTACCTATTTTTAACGATTTATTTTATTGGCATCAACTCTATTTCTATTCTATGTCTGCCTTTTTGCTTTTATTTTCAATTTTTTAAACATTCCATGAGTTATTAGCTAATCGGTTTACATTATTGTGCAGTAATTCCAGGTTTCTTTTGTTTACTGTATGGTATAGATTTTTATAAATTTCTTTTCATGAAGATGTCCATAACTTTCGTTTCTTGTCTAACAAATTAATTGCGTCATGGAATAACATGATCAAGCTCGTACAATTTCCTTGTGAACTTAACCTGGACATTAAATCTGCAGGGAAAACAGCCAATATAGGAAAAGTAATGAGAGATAAAGATGATGCATTTTTTTCAGGACAGACTACATTATTTGATCCAATTGTTCCCGACTATAAATTTATATTAATGAACAATGTTTTTACAAAATGTGTAGGTTGACGTGAAAATAGAACTATATTCTATTCATCTTGAATGAAATTAAGAGACACGACAGAGTTTCATCTGTGAAAAACTTGACAATAAAGCCTTTATATTATATACTAGCAGGGCTACCCGGTGTTGCCCAGGGCGATAAAAAACATACAAACGTGGACATTACCCCTCCTTTTGATAAGCATAATGATCAGAAGAGAAAAAAATGTTTTAAAAAAAAATTGGAAGAAATAAATAAACAAAACAAGTGGCATGCCTGGGCCATAAAATGCACAAGTACCAGTCCCCGGGTCATATACTACACAAGTACCATGCTAGGGTAATATACTGAACAAGTGCCATGCTCTGGGTCATATACTGCACAAGAAGCATTCCTGGGTAATATAATGCACAAGTACTAGTCCCCGGGTCATATACTGCACAAGTAAAAGCCTCCGGGTCATATACTGCACAAGTACCATGCCTGGGTCATATACTGGGCAAGTGCCATACCCCGGGTCATATACTGCACAAGTACCACGCCGCCGGTCATATACTGCACAAGTACCATGCCTCGGGTCATAGAATGCACAAGTGCAATGCCCCGGGTCATATACTGCACAAGTACCAACCTGGGTCATATACGTCACAAGTGGCATGCCCCGGATCATGTAATGCACAAGTACAATGCCCGGGTCATGTACTACACAAGTGCCATGCCTGGTTCATATACTGCACAAGTGCCATGCCCTGGTCATGTAATGCATAAGTACCATGTCTGGGTCATATACTGCACAAGTGCCATGCCTGGGTCATATAATGCACAAGTATCAGTCCCCGGGTCATATACTGTACAAGTAACATGCGCGGGTCATATACTGCACAAGTATCATGTCTGGGTCATATACTGCACAAGTGCCATGCCTCGGTTCATATACTGCACAAGTGGCATATCCCGGGTCATATAGTGCACAAGTGTCATGCCCCGGGTCATATACTGCACAAGTGCCATGCCCGGTTTATATACTGAACAAGTACCATGCCCCGGGTCATATACTGCACAAGTGACATGCCCCAGATCATGTACTGCACAAGTACCATGCCTAGGTCATATACTGCACAAGTACAATGCCTGGGTCATATATATGCCTCATGGACCCCTAAGGATATAGATTCGGGAATACTCTCATCATCTTACTCTGTGAGTTTTACATAAGAATACACTGTTATATGTTATGTATATTCTCTAACCTTGTTTTAAAAACCGAAATTATGTTTTTAAACGTGAATTATTGTTCTTTCTTAGCTATCCTCTGAAAATAAATTTCATTAAAAACCATAAATTGTAACGAACTTGTGGTATTATTTGCAGGACAACCCTGAATACTTTTCTTATATAAGATATTATACAATGGACATGTGTGTGTACGTACATAGTGGCGGGCAGTGGCGTCTAGTGGCGGGACTTGGCGTAGTGTCTCCCCCCATGTAAATAGAATTGATGCTAAGAAACATTAAATAAAATATGATGTAATTTCAAATTATTATGTAATTAAATTACAATATGACTCAACAATTTCAAATTACTATAAAATATAATGAAAAATAACTGAAAAGCCTCCCCCCCCCCCCCGATGAAATCTGTCATATGGATCCCTAAGTGGTGGGTTTATAGATTCGAGAATACGACCATCAACTTAATCTGTGAATTTTACATAAGAATACAGTTTTATCTTGTATCTATATTCTCTAACATTTTTCTATAAGGCACACCCACACAAACACACAACACCACACACATACATACATTCAGGTTTATATAGATAGATTGCAAGTTCAAGTTCAACTGTATTGATCAAATGAACTCAAACCCAATGTATTTATGAGTGCTCAATACATGTTAGATATTTATAAAGTAACACTTAGAATAGCCTTCGAATATTCTAATTACGTTTCATCAAGCCATGCGTTTCGTCACGGCTGAAAGGTAATAATGAAACTGAAAACCTTGCAATGGGCCCTAAAGAAATATAGATGAAAGATTTGAGAGAATAAGTCTCTGCCGAAGGAATTGATAAGATAAGTAGAAGCTTGGATAATACATTGGCCAATTATTATTAATACACATACACTTAATGAAATTCTAGGAAAGACAGACACATTGTTTTATATCTTGATTTATAGCACTCAGACTAGATGTGAAAAAATTACGTTTAAAAATTGTTGACAATCCAACTTGATCCAGGATATTAAATGCAAGGCTGCAGCGAGTCATGTAGGGAGCAAGCCGTCCTTTATCTCTCCACCGTATTAGCCAAACAAAAACTACTCATTCATTCATGTGTGAGCATAAGGAGCCAGCATGGTGTACGACTTGTAAAGTGCAATACACAGTCAACACCTTTATGTAAAAATGTGTATATTGTATTCCAATGCGACAATAACACTACAATGTTTGTAATATGATGGAACTATTTAAACACATCAGAGTGGTTATCATAATGTCCTATCAGAAATGATAGGTTTATACTACGAACTCTTATATCTATAAGTTCAATAAACGAGAATACCCTATGGAAAAAAAATCAAATGCAGACTGCTTACTCGAGAAATACACACATATAAAATAAATTCATAAACATCTCTTTAAACATTTAAAACGATTATAAACCTCAAACATAAAATCCTTTTCCTAATATAAATTGAGTTATCATTAAAAAACATCAACGGGTTGATAAGCCGTAAAACAAAAGTAACGAAACAAGAATATATCAATATAAAAGATATATATATATATATAAGTAAACTAACAAATATATTCCAAATATGCATGTACATATATATATATATATATATATATATATATATATATATATATATATATATATATATATATATATATCAAGGGCGGCGCGTCAGCGCTCTATCCTTTAATAGAATTCAAGAATGACCTACTCTGGAAATCTTATTTCTTTGATCAATTATAACTGAAAAAACAACAGTAAACCAAATTAGTGAAAACTTTGCACAAAATTTGTATTTGATAGGTTCTATAAGTGTGTAGAATTTCAGCATCATTAATCAAGGAAACCCAGAGATCCAGAAAGTTGAATCATGAAATCATGTTAACTGTGTGTACGTACGTACGTACCTACGTACGTATGTAGTATATATGTGCCACCCTGTATCTCATTATCTATTTGAAAGATTACGCTGATTTTTGGCGGATATAGAGGTTCTCGGGTCTAATTGATGGCATTTTAATTTCAGTTTACAATATACCTTAGTTTTCCAGAAAAGTCCATAACACCTTAAAAAAATTACCATTGTATTGAGGCATAGCCTTTACAAAAGTAGTGACATTCCATGATAAATGCCAGTATTCTGAAATCATATGTCCATTATAGGGTTAATATGAAAATTCATATATACTAAATGTACAAAAGCTAGGAGATCCCAATTATTTACACTTTTATTGTCATTAATGCAGGCACAACAGAGCTATATATTTTACTGGTAGGAACTTTTCTTTAGCGCACCTCGCACATTTCATAAACTCGTGCATAGAGAGTTATACTGTAGTGATGTAATAATAGAATAGTTTGGTTGATATGTAGTTATACCTTTAATTAATGACAATAAAAGTGTACACATTTGGGAATTTCCTTGCTTTTGTACATTTAGTGTATATGAATTTTAATTTTAACCCTATTAATGGCATATGATTTCAGTATACTGGCATTTATAATGGTATATATATATATATATATATATATATATATATATATATACATATATATATGTATATATATATATGCATGACATAGATAATGAAAACATGTATATATATACACATATATATAACAGATAACAAGAATATACAAAGAAAGCGTAAGATAGATAAACTGAACATAAAAGGAAGCAGAGTAAATCACTAAAAATACAAGTAAACCTTATTTTCGAACAAAAATACATATATATAGGAGAAAAACAAAAACAAGAGATGTTTTGACCGGTTTCGTTCGTGGCGAACCTCTTCAGAAAATGAAGATATGGAAATACTTTAATTTGAAAGCACACACATGGGATGAGGGAAGGATGCTCTGATTGGACCAAATGAGAAGACATTCAGTGATATTGGAATATTATCAGTAGGTGACACATTCTACTATGTTTCTTATTCTTCTGTTTATTCTTATTCTCTCATATGGTCCGATCAGATCACCCTTCCCATATCCCATGTGTGGGCCTTAAAATAAAATTATTTCCATATCTTCATTTTCTGAAGACGTTCGACACGAACGAAACCGGTGAGAAAATCTCTTATTTTTGTTTTTCTCCTGCACTTTAACTTGTTTTCCGTTTGTCATTTTTTCACATATGTATATATATAAATATATATATAATACACTACCCCCCACACACATATATATATATATATATATATATATATATATATATATATATATATATATATATATATATATATATATATATATATAGTAATCAAGTAATACATTTGGAGTGCGTGGGGCTGATAATGTATATAACAAAATATACAAATAAAACATAGAAATACAATTACCTCCGCATATACACCTATATGCACACACATATTTGTTGTATTCCCTGGAGTATGAGTGACAACATGTCTCCCCAGATGTCCTATATTATCTACCTCTTTTTGATAGCCACCGCAAATTACCTTGCAGTACCGCAACACCCGTTTACCATTGATTTCACGCTGGTAAGGACCATTGAGGTTATAAGGCTTGTCAAGGTCGCAACACTCTCTGCACTTTCAGTGGAGGTCTGATTTATGCTGTCCCTTCTCGGTCTTCTCATCCTCGTTTCCAATATTTGATGTGGTGTCAGCCAAGGCTGGTACCATTTTTTATTTTGTATTTATTTATTTATTAATTTTGATTTATTAATTTATTTTTTAATATTCTTGGTGGAGGGGGCGGGAGAGGTGAACGGGTGAGCCTTTAGTGTTTCTAGCTATTTGTGTTCATTAGTTCATTTTTGTCTCGTGTCTGTTCTTGTATTATTTTGGGGTTAGTTTACTGCAATCACTATTATATTATTTACTGTGTTGTCTTTTTGTCCACACAGTCAACATTTACTGTTTTCCTGGGGTTTATCTATTTTTGTTTTAATGTAGTTTGTCCAAATTGCATTGTTCTGTGCAGCTATCAGTAAGGATTCAGTTTCTCTGCTCTTTTTCTTAGCCATGCCCAAATATTTTCGTGGTTTTCTTCTCTTGCAGTCCTCTGAAGCGTCCCTGTAGTTGTTTTAATTCTCACTGTTCTTTTCTTGTCGTTTTGTTTCTGGTGTCGGTGCATCCCGTATTGCTCGTTGGAATGGTGTCTCTTGCTGCGGTAATAAGCCTTACCGTGTTTTGAGTTATGTATTTCTCCAGCTCGCTTTTCTTAGTTTTCCACACAATCTTATATCGTTTTTGCTTCATGTAGAGTATGTCCGTATCGTCTTTTGGATATAGGGTGTTGTGTATGGTAATTAATTTTCTAGTCTTCTTGTGAAGGTGCATGAGTTCTTCTTTGGTCCAGCCTATGAATGGCCCAGAGTATCTTATTAGTGATTCTGCTTAGGTGTGTATTCCTTTTCCTAGATTCCTGCTATATACTTTCGTTTCTAGGAGTACTCTTGTTCTTTGTAAATATTATGTTCTTATCTTCTCTTTCATGTCTGTAGATTTGATGGTGTCTGCTTCCAGAACTCCAATATATTTGTAGCTATCCTGTTCGTCTTGCGCCCTAATTTCCTCTTCGTTATTATCATCATCATCATTATTATTATTTTTATTATTATTATTATTATTATTATTATTATTATTATTATTATTATTATTATTTCTAGTTAGAGTCAGAGTTTCACAAATTGATGTGGTTGTATGTAAGTAAGAGGGTTTGTATACACACGTATGATAAGTTTATATACGTATGTTGTTTAATGAAGACACTAGTTAATTTATACGAGAAAATGCTCGTGTATATGTACATATGGTATTGCTTGGATGTGCGCGGATCTTAAATGTCGCTATTTCATGATCTATCTAGTCTCATAAGCAGCTGGTAATAACAGGAAATGTATTGTTGTCGATATCTTATGCGTAAGCGGCTACATTATCACAAGATGATGTATAGCTTCTGCTATATCTAAATGCGCGTGAATTGAAAAAGAAATACCCTGACGCCGCATCTCCCAGAATTGACTAAAAGATTTACTAGAAAAATAAAAAATAAAGTAAACTAATAAAATCCATGTCTTTTGATTCTCGCCAGTTGTAACCCATCCGAGCCACAGTTCTTTCATATCAATATATCAATATGCACTTTCATACCAAGAATGTAGCTTGACGAAATTCCACTGCTTTTCGTCTAGAATTAAAACATGTCTGCGAATCTGTAGTCAAATTATTGAAATAGTCTCTTTTCACAAACTTTTCCTTTAAAAGGTGTGCCCTATCAAAACAAGCACTCTCTTTAAAAAAAATAAAACTAAGTTAGATATAAATGTTTATCAGAGAGAACAATTACTGTAAACCAAATTTTGAGTTATATTTAGTAATAAATTGTAAAAAGGATCGGTGTGGGACTGAACGTTAATAATATGGGAAACTCCTAAAATATTAGACTAAACATAACAAAGTATTGAATATGTATTACAGGCAATAGGTTGAGTTACGTTTGAACATGATTTATTTATTTGGTAAACTGTACAACTAAGGGTATGTCGCTGAACCCGTACCATACTGAATCTAGCTTCAAAATTCCAAAGTATTTCTATATTCATAATGAATTACTGGCCTAGGATATATATGGCCTGTCCTGTTAATGTCATTAAAAATACAGGAATCGAGAAACTTTTGTTTTATCTCCTGAACTATTAATGAACATATTTAGTCAAACTGTTAAATTAATCTAATCTGTATCCATCATTATACTAAAACTTAATGTGTGTTTGTATGAGGCTTTTTCATGAATATTTTCATCAGACGAAATGCATGCCATAATGTTTCTGATGTAAATGATAACATTATCTTTCATATGTTATTTATTGTAACATAATTCACGTCTCGCTTTAACTGATTTTTATTAAAAAAATATGAAGATCCTTACAGTTTCGTTTCACTTACATTTCCCACTCCAAATCTTAAACAAGTAATTGATTATAAATTTGCGAGTATTACTATTTTGCTTCGAAGCAATTTTGTTCAAACTTACTTCACCAGTTGTAAGAGAAAAACACCAATCCTTCAAATTACACTTTCAATTTTAGTTCATCCCGCTTGTATGAATTTAATAGACATTTTTCTGCCTATTTATTCAAATCATCGTTTGATGAGTTAATATGCCTTTAAAACGATAACCGGCAAATTTTGCTGTGGCTCACTTGGATTATAGAATTACATCGTTTGCCGCTAGCAATTGTGAGAAAAATAAGTTTAATGACTTAGGTGGCATGGGATAGCTGATGGCGGTGAAGAACCGGTGCCTTTTGGTTTACTCAAAGTCTAAACCGAGTGACACTTCTGGTTTTGTTTGTATGCCTACTACTGCAAAGAATTTCACATGCATATTTATCGATTACTGGTTATTTAAGAGCATTTCTCCCTTTTGTGGATGGTGTGATTCGAAGGGTTCTAGCGAGTGTTATATTTCGTGAGAGTTTTACTGATTGTTTAATTTTTTATTGGTGCGAACAATCGTATTTGGTACATGAGTCCTGAGATAGTCGGTGTTGCGATTTAGCAATATTTCACAAGTTTTTACACTTTACGCACCTGTGATCTAATAACTTCCTATTTGCGTCGATGGAGTTTTTAACAAAACTCAACCCGTTTTCAAAGTAAAGTAATCAAACCAAATTCTTGTACTTAAAGCGAACATCACATGAAGAATAACATTGCTCGAGATGATTTTTTAATTATTTTCAAGAATATTTAACAACGAAAAAAATCTTGGTCCAGATCTCAAATTTTTTTCCCATACTTAATATATAATTTCGATTTTTTTCTTTTTTACATTGTAGATTTGATATATAAGCGAAACTGAATATCCACATTTACGTTACAAAAAGTAAACTGGTAGATATCCTAGACATAGCGCTCTGAAGCCTATTGTCCGACTGACCTTATATATACCAAGTTTCCTGTAGATCATCGCATCAGTTGGCCCCACCAAAAGTATTAGAAGAACTCCGATGGCTTGACAGTGTTTCTTTTCTGCAAATTGCAAGTCGCTAATAGGGGTTGCCACTTGTGTCGGCACGTTACTCCTTCGTCAGTTACAACAAACCCTAGACCTCTGGCAACCTCAGCTAATGGCTGCAAGGGAAAGCAAAATACTCCAGTCTTCTCGATAAACATGTGTTTTAACCAAACACTGTTCTGACGAGTGGAGGGACAGATGCCGCCACGTGGCACTCCTACAAAAGTATTGTTCTATTAATGATGCGCCACGCGGCAAACCATCGTGAATTAATTTTGCTTGATGAGTTCCTATCTATCGCCACTATGCGCCGAAAGGTATTGGGCATACTACTAGCCTGCTGAACCAGCAGAGGAGCATCGAATGTAATTTCCCGATATTTGCATATTTGTTTGGAAAAAGTAATTATGTTAATTTTCTATTATTTGCTGTTGCTGAATTAATAGTATTCTTTTGTTATATAGAAAACAAAAATTAACCATGAAAATCATTATTTGCGCTCTGTAGCATGTGTTTCTAGTAATACATATATTAAACGTTCGTATTTTATACTGTTTTTATTATTGTTATATTATATTTATTTAATTGAGTTTTTATATCATAAACTCTTGCATAAGTGTATCTATACACAGTGATCTGTAAGTCAGGATCCAAGGAACTATATCACTAAACGGCATTGTACGTAAACAAATAATAACACACACAATTCAATTACATAAAGTAATACATGATGAAAATAGTAGATTGATGAAAGCCTTCATACGCCGTGAAAATTTAATGATTTAATTATTTGATATGCAAGACTTTGTTAAAAACAACACCGTCATATGTAATATTTGTTTCGACGATCTTCGCCCTATGACGTAAAAGCTTTAGGATGTGGTGAGTGTCGATTCTCTGGCTGGCTTGTAATCGCTAAGTTCTCGAAGGTTACTTTAGCCTAATAAATAAACTCGAATTCGCGACTCTTCTTAACTGAGATCTGATCTACATAATACGTGTAGCAGGTTTTGCACAATGTCTTATTCCTCAATAGCATTGCCATTCTTGTTGGGTATTATGCAACTTTGTAATAGTGGTTGCTGTGTTATTACAGCAGGTTTTGGACATCGCTCGTCTTTCACTAGGAAACCTGCTCGTCTTTCACTAGGAAAATATTTTTTTTTTAAATTAATTATTGCATGATAAATCGTTGTTTCGTCCCTGTGCACGAACATGTTCCTCAACCTTGAATTTGCTTTTAGGTGACATGCACATTTTGTATATACTATATTACTGTCGGTCTAGACTTATGAAACTCCCTGTAGTTCTCGTGATAGTTCGAGCCAACTACTTTTGCTAAAGAAGCTTTCTTTATTATCTGCGTATTGGGAAATATTACATACCCATATTGATACTTCTATGTTTTTTTTATATTCGGGTTTCATCTTCGACTGGTTTTATGATGATGCATGCCATGCCTTATTGCCTTTTTATAGCTCGCCCTCTGAATGAAGACTACTCCATATAAAAGCTAATATATTTTTATGGGTAAAATTTTATTTCATTTTGCCAACCCCAAGAGAACAGTTACATAAGATTTCAAAGTAACTTCAATATTTCAAATGCAGACATCTTAGAAAATAACGTTTTGCGGATACACCGTTATTTGTTACTCTCCATAAAGTCTTGATTATTGACAATTTTTTTTATTTCTTAAGATTCATAACTAATCCATTGCTGGTTATTCGTTCCTTTAATATATTTTTTGGCTTTTTTATTTTAAATCTCAACGGAACATACGCGAAATGTCATACAAGCAATCATAAAGACAAGGTCGTAGTGACCTACCGATTGAATACGTCTAACGCTGAAACTGTCATTTACAACTAAAAATGCCAGACGGAGTGGTAGAAACTTCGTTTACACATAATAAGACATCGAAACCCCGATACGTCTATTAATTTATAGGCTTTCGTAATGAATAAGTAAAACCGAAGCCTGACAGACCGGTATATAGAATTGACCGACTTACAACACTTCTTTAAAAAAGTAGACGTGTAAAAAATGGTATCGTAATTTAAACGTTATTTTATTTACCGCCCCTTCAGGAGGTAAGACACAAGGTTAGGTGTGGGTTGATGAACATTTTTTTGTGGAACGAACTGAATTCGAACATCGTTCGTCTATGTTTTGAGTCCGCGCCGTTGACAACTTAACCACTTGTATTGGAAATGTATGCGTAAAAGAAACGACTAAGCCTTTTATAGAGATGTCTATCTAAATAAACAAGACGTCCTTCGATATGTACGTTTAGCGATGGAGATTTTATTGAAAACTTGATCAGTACAGATAAAGTGCGAGTATAGCCTATAATAGATAGATGTTCGCATTTAAAAATTGCTGGCGAGAAAAAAGTATGTCTAATTCAATCTCCAGCGTGAAAAACAGGGGTGAACTTTAATGAACATTTACCAGTGAAATACCGATCAACTGATAGAGATTAGACGATTCTAGAATAAAATGTATCGATTCAATCGACGTAAGCAGTATATTTAAACTTAAATCTTACAACTAAAGGGAACATGATGTTTAAAACTTTATCGGAATATACCGTCCGACGGAAATAGCCTATTATGAGAATGTTCGTAATTAAAGTAATATACGCCGATTGTATCTGCGCATTGGACAATACTAACGTTGGTCTAAAATAAATGCGGAACTGACTGACAGGGCATTTTATTACATTTACTAAACTCGGGGAATATTGAAATAATATTCTTTTTAAATAAAGTTCACATTAAACGCAAGAATGGACAATGGCGTTCTGTTAATAATTAAATAAAGGCGTGTACTTAAAAAATACATTTGGTGTTGTTGCTGTCACTGTTCCTATTTACTTGCATCACAGGAGGGAAGAGTAAGGTACAATGTCAGTATATATCGTGGGGTCAATCCAGTTGCCCCGAGAGGGACACTCTAGATTGAAACAAATATTTAAATTAGCTTAGTCAAAAAGAATGGCTCGTCCAGTTTATAATGAGGAATTCATTTTCATTTTTATTGTGAAACTAAATAAACTTCCTAGAGTTTAAATATATTTAAGGCTATATCAATAAACCGTTATGGTTGTTTTTCGCAATAAATAAAGATTGGCTATGTCCATGCACAGAAAATGTTCCATACATTGTGGTATATAAATAAAACTACGGTAATCATAATTTAGTTGTGTTCCTCCTAATTAATGAAATGCTAATTAAAAATTATTTCTTTGTTTTCTGTAACGAAGACTACAGCCTCAGTAATTTCTGGACACACCAATTAGAGATATAACGGGAGTTATTTAAACCACTTTCTATTTGAGTTCTTGTATACGACCAGATACACGTATTAATTTGAAAGAAAAAAAAACAGATTACTTATCTGATTTCATCACTCTGGTCATTCTAAGATATATATTTGGTTATAAGAATACAAGCTTGAATAGCCACACGAAAAACATCCATTAAATAAGACAAAAAGGTGTAGACTCTAACATATTACACATAAAAGAAATAAAATATTGCTATGAAGTAAAATTGTAAACCTAAAAATCAAACGACTGAACGTATTTGAAATAATTTTAATAGGTAGATTAAATTCACATTAACGATTTATTATGTGAAGCAATTGTCTGCGTTTCAGTATTTAAACACATTCTCTCGAGCTAAGTTTATATTTTAATCCTGATTTAACTCAGAAACCTACACAATTATGTCAGAGTGTTATCGTCTCCACATATATTTTTTCATAAAACGTGAAAACGACTAGGCCAAAATATATTTGAAATCACTGAAATAACGGTTAACTGGCCATGGGAAAATTAGAAAGTACACATCAAAAGATATAAGCTCAGGATGTTGCTTGAAGGATCGCTTGTTATGATGTTTAGAATACTCTGAATATTTTACATTGTATCAATGGTGTCCATTTCATTGAAATCAGAAATTTAAAATAGTTCAAGTGGAAGTTATGCACTGCCTTCTGGCTATCTTTTCTATTGAATTAGCCTCAGACAAGGCAAATACTTACTTTAGGTAAGGAACATGAAGTTATTATTGTAAATACAGGAGATGCCTATTAATTTTAGTTTTGAAAAGACTAATGATATAGGCAGGAGGGAATCAGTCATGGCAAAGTTCTTGTAAAGAAGATACTGGAATAAGAAGCTGTATTATAACAACATATCAGAACAGCAAATTGACGAAGACCTCATGACGAACGAGTTATACGAGCTGGGTCAAAGTAAACAAGTAATACATAAGACATTTCCGAAAAAAAACGCATTCCATAATAGTAGTTGTCAAAGAAACTGGGACGAGCAATATCACGTCTGTGAGAGAGAGTGTGCAGATAAGAAGAGGAAAATGTAAAAAGCAAAACATGAATATTAACTCCTGATCTTAAATAGGTAGGGGTAATAACATGTAAATATTCAACATAGACGAAATTAAATATCTAATGTATATTTATATAGCGAGATAGTTGTAATTGTGCGTGCGCGCTTATAATGATTATTATATGTAATTTCGTTTCTGCATTTTTTTAATCAACCATACGCAGAGAGACTAATATGCCACAAAAACTAACTTCGTACATGAGACTACTTTTAATTAAATGTTTTGATTCCTTGCGTAAAGGTATATTAATTAATTGTGTTGCGCCATTAAGTGTTCATATAATTGCTGTTTAATGTGTCTGTTATTGTAATGTATCCTAAATCTTCATTTGTTGGTACGCGTCACTTCTAAGTTTGAAACATCATTTTTGGGTCTGCCATGTTTATATTTGGGATAGAATTTTCCTTGCGAAACGCGCCATTTAAATTGATGACTGTTAAGGATAAATTTTCGTTAGTGTTGTACGTTGTGCGTATTACGGTTAATATTACTGTTTCAAAAGTTACATGAAATTTGGGTCACGAAGAGGTCAAATTTCTTCTTTTTTTCCTCGTTATTTTTCACGCATTTTTCTTTGTTAGTTTGCCTGTGTGTTTTGTGCCTGTTTATTATATGGATTATTGTATCAATATGTCATAGTTTACAGAGAAAAAAACGTATAATACTTCGGTGTATTTAGAAAAAAATGGGTGTAATGTCGGAATTAATACAATTGTATTCCTAATTTTGTATCACACAATTTTCAAAGACGCATAATGCTGTTTTGATGCGCGTGTATAAGGATAAGGCAAATATACTAAATAGTTGCGTAAGATTAAACATAAGCTGAAGTATAATTGTTCCATTAGACTACGAGTAACACTCCGTGTCACAGCAACGAGCTTACAGACACAACGCCACCCGTCTAACGTGCCGAATAAGCGTAGAAGATATATGTCTTCCCAGATGATCACCAGAGAAAGTGGTTTGGTTCGGGTACAAAGCGGGCGTTGTTTTACGTGTATAATGTATGAAATAGAACTACCCCAAGTGATTTTTATTGTTACCGAGATAACATATTTAACGTTATAATAATAGATTAATTGCATTATACAAGTAAGCCAAAATATAATTCGTGAAAGGCATTTAGCTTAATGCAGTGAAACCTAATAACTGACCTGCTTCCCAAATGCTGATACTAGTCAATGATCTAGTATGAAAGTAAAATACAGTATTATTTCTACGTATGTGTTGAATTTTAATACGTTTTTTTATCGTATAGGACTTTAGTAATACACATACCTAGAAAAGCTTGTATCGGAGATACTTTCCCGACATTCAGTCTGACAGTAACTTTTATGATGTCGGCATTATGTATTATCACTCTGCAAGGCTTTACATTCTCTTGATAATAAGTTAGTTAATTCCTAATCACATGATCGGTCCCTACCAAGCAATGCCGGCGGCGCTGATCTGGCAGTTTTTGGAGAGCAGAACGCCCTAGTGCTTGTTCACTGACTTGTCAAATCAACACCGTGCTTGTGTCTAACCTCATTGGAAAGATGTAAATAAAATACTTAGCGAAGGGAAATCCTTCTCATTTTAGATGCATGATATCGTCAACTTACCTCAGAGTTATGCTGATTACATTTATACGATTAGAGCCCCCAGAAATGAGTATTTATTGATGTGCTATGTCTAAAAGCTACTTAAATAGTTTTGAGAATAACTGATCTAGCACTAAAAGCATAAACATAGACGAATCGAACACGTCTCTGAAACTTACGATTGATCAAAATCGATGATGTTATATAATTAGTACAAAACTTATTTTAAAAATAAACTGCTGAAACATTATAACACCACACAACTTTATAATAGCCAACTTTAAACAGACACATCTTATATCAATATTCAAAGCTAAAATTAATCACATGATGTAAAGTAAGATGATCAATACGTGTGCCCTGCCAATGTTTTTCAAAATAGCATGATTAAAGCAATGTATATAGAGAGTTTAACAGATCATATTAAAATAAGTTATATTTTTGTAAAGTAGAACTATCACTCATACCTTTTGTTAGTAAAGCTGAAAGGGTTAAGACTACACAGATACACGACAAGATATTCACCAATGTACACATTATGCTGAAACGGCATGGTATATAAGTACAGACAAAAGGAATCTGTGAGAAGATAACGTTATAGAGTTCCTGTATTCAAGACCTGTCAGATTGATAAAATAATGAAAGATATGAAGTCATCAGCTAAGTAAATGCATGCGAGATAGTGTTTTATAGAGAAACCCTGTTATGTGACAATTCTATTGCATGTGTATGTTATGGTATTTGCTTTGTTAATGTCTCCATTTACAATCTTAATATGGAGACTTGTAATGTATCAAGATGCCTTATCGTAATAGCGTTGTTTCTTTTTGTTTATTTTAGAGGACGTTGAATAATGTAATTTGTGCGGGCACTAGATCAGGCCAGTGCATTCAAAAACCGTATTAGATTTATTACAAATACGTACACATAAATACCATTCAGAAATTTTTTTAAATTCTCACACTTAACCCAGTTATTGGTCAATAGTTGTTCCTCTTACATGATTCGTTTAGATTTAATTTTTCATTTCAGTATTAATTTACTTCCAAACAATCGATAGGTCGAAAAACGCGAAATTATTTTTCTCCATCTTTGACCCTCATATTTTCACTGCTGTCATTTTTACATTTGTGTGTAGTTATTAATCTTATCTTGTCAGTGTTTTTCTATGTCTCTTCATTATGCTAGGGTTTGCTTATTTATATATGTCATTTTCTTTGATATCTAATATGCACGTTGAATAGACAGCATATCCCATAACCGATGCAGCCTAGTTCGTGAGTTACCTTTGTTATATGTAGATACCTTGCGACAAACTGAATATTTTTAGTAAATTTGGGAATTGAGCCTTCTCACCCTTTGAGAAGGGGTTGGTGTATTGCTAATCGCCTGAGGACCCCCTCTTATTAGCCAGAGTGCTCAAATTCTCGAGCGCTGGTTTTTTTCCCCACTTTCCCGACCTTGTGTCACATCTTACCTTTTGGGAGGAAGATGAATAGAACCAGTAAATACTCAGCAGATTGAATGCTTATCTCTTAAACTAATCCGCACTATATATGAACCTGGCGTAACATTTTGTTTTATCTATACAACGTATAAGCTAATCATTTTCAATCGACGAACAAAGAATGTACTCTTAATGTCCGCGTAGGCGTAAATTTGAATTTGACCCAATCCTTCTCTTGCTTTTCAGATTATTAGCTTTACTATTTTTTTAAAATTTTACACTGTTACACTCTTATGTATATTAGTCTGTGTTCTCTCCAGTATTCATACTTGTGCTGTATATTATTGTGTTTGTTTAACGTTTCATCACTAACGATATGAATTCTCTTAATTTTATCGTTTGTATTCCACTCTTTTTCTCCCCAATTACATTACGATATGTTTGTTGTTCAGCTCTCTGATTATTATGTAGGCATGTTTGTGCTTGGATTTCCACTGTTTACTAAAAGATTATCTAGAAAAATGCGTAAGTTCGTTGGTTTCATAACTGTTATTGAAGTATAAAATATAATATATTTTTGAATTTTCCACTTTAGGGATTCTAAAATGTATTTGATAGTCTTAAAAGTGTTATTTACTCGGGAATTCGGGCACTGATTGCCTCACCAATCGCTCTGAATTATGTATTATTTGCTTTGAATCTTATTATCTTATGTATATATATATATATATATATATATATATATATATATATAACGAATGTTAAGTCTGCAATATCTTGGATTTAGTTAGTTTGTCTGGGAATTTAAACTGCATTTTACATTTTTTTTTCTTTAATGACTCAAAGCTTATTTAGACTATATATTGGGTATTTAGATCTGTATGGCTAGGTTTCCTTCCTCTTATCTAATTACTTTTCTGGTACCTAAGGTACTTAAACTTTATTTTTTATTTATTTTTTAATGCACTTTTAATTACTATATAATTTTATTGCTAGCTACCATATTGCAGAATGGTTCTTGGATGTAGTGTTTAGATAGTACTATTATTATTTTTTTTATTATTGTTATAATTAATGTTATTTGATATGCAAATTACTATATAATACGGTAGTCTTAAGGATAATATATTATTATCATTATTTTATCATTATTATAATTTATTTATGTATATATTAGTGATATTTAAAGCTGAATTATTTCGACACTTGATTATTGGGGAAATGGTCGTATAATCAGTACCATTGGAGAGCCATCAATATTATAACTGTCCTGTTTTTAAATTTCCGAAACAGTTACATGGTAAACTGCTGATGATCCCCGTGTTAATATTAGACGCTTAAGGTCTCTTGTTTTTGTTTCACTCTTAGATAATTAACCCCCCCTCTTTTTTTACTTAGATTTTTTCATTTCTTAATTTTCCAACGAATGTTAAGTCTGCAATATCTTGGATTTAGTTAGTTTGTCTTGGAATTAAAACTGCATTTTACATTTCTTTTCTTTAATGACTCAAACCTTCTTTAGACTCTATATATATATATATATATATATATATATATATATATATATATATATACTTGAAAAGGTGTACACCTCTTCAAGTCAACGCTTTTTGAAATGTATTATAGAATTTTGAGGTAAAACAAGAAACATTACTTAAAAAAATCTACATATACTTATTAAATGAATAAAATTATTTTTCATAAATATATGTCTTTGAGACTTTTGCCGGAAAACGGCTTTAACGAAGAGTTATTTACTTTCTTTCTTTCTTTGTGTTCCTTCTCATTTTACTGGTGTTTAAATCGCAAGTAAATCCACACGTGCTTCCCAGGGGGCGTGCCTCGTCCGATTTCGCATATGTGTATATTAGTGCGGGTAACGCTTATATGAATTTGAACAGGTGTGCACTTCTTTAAGTAAACGCCTTTTAAAATATATTATAGAATTTGGAAAAAACAAGAAACGCTATTGTTTTTCATATATATTTATCAACATTCTTCATTAATATATGTATCTTAGATGTTCGCAGTTAAACGGCCTTAACTAAGAAGTATTTACTTTCTTTCCTCTGTTTTCTTTATTTTTCTCCTAACCCCGCTGGTGTTAAAATCGCCTCGTGTACATCTCTTCAAATTTATATACGCGTAAACTACGCCAATACATAACACAAAAATGTTCAGTTTCTTCAGAATCATCGGCGAGATCCGACGAGGTATGACCTCTTGGAGCCACGTGTGGATTTGTTTGCGGTTTTAACATATATTTATGGAAAATGATTTCATTCATTTAATAAATATATATATATATATTTTTAAAATAACGTTTCTTGTCTTTTCAAAATTCTGTAATATATATATATATATATATATATATATATATATATATTTATATATATATATATATATATATATATATATCAGTAAACAACAGAGACAATTCCTGTTTGTTTATTTTTATAATCCATCTTTTGTTCTGATCAAGTAAGTAGCTTCTTATTCTAGTAGCTTCTTTACAACAACAACATATTTGTTGAAATCTCTTATTGCTGACTGTTTCCCTCTTACCTATAACCTTGGTATTTTCAAACAGACATAGGCATCCCTTATCCTTGCGATAATCATATTTATTCGTGTAAGCTACTTACGTGGAGTGAATTCATGCCTTGTTTAGAGCGACTTCTATGATAAAGTGTGTGAACTCCCAAAACTGCAAGCGTTTACGACTCATATGAGTGTTCCTAAGGTACATGTAGATTACACAAATAAAAAATTGCCAATTTTTTTTAACAAAGTCGATTGAAACAAGTTCCTATATTATTTATTTATTTACTCATATTAAAAACATTTTAGAATACATTATGCCCCCTCATATCGAGCTTAGTTGATAATCGGTGTGTCACTGCAGTTTAATCACACATGCATAAACGACGAAATGCTGCCTAAGTATATATATATATATATATATATATATATATATATATTAATATGTATATACATATATTGATATATATATATATATATAGTCTAAAGAAGCTTTGAGTTATTTGAATTATATAGGAATTAAGGTTGCATTAAAAAAAAAAAAAAAAAAAAAAAAAGAAGCTTTAGTTCCTTTGGTACCAGAAAGGCAAATAGATAAGAGGAAGGAAACCTAGCCATACAGATCTAAATACCCAATATATAGTCTAAAGAAGCTTTGAGTTATTTTAAACAAAAAGACAAAAAAAAAGAAAGGAAAATGCAGTTTAAATTCCCAGAGAAACTAACTAAATCCAAAATAGTGTAGACTTAACATTTGTTGGAAAATTCATAAATAAATAATATATAATAGTAAGTAAATAAAATAAAAAGGGGGATTTAGTATCTAACAGTGAAACAAAAGCAGGAGACCTTAACGTAAGCATCTAATATTAACACGGGGATCTTCAGCTGTTTACCATGAAACTGTTTCGGAGATTTAAAAACAGGACAGTTATATGCATGGCTCTCCAATGGTACACATAAAATTACCATTTCCCCAATAATTCAGCTTAAAATGTTACTTATATATATACATAAATAAATAATAAAATAATAATAATAATAATATACTACCTTAAAACTACCGTGTGATATGGTAATTTGCATATCAAATAAAATTCTTTATAACAATAGTAATACTAGTAATAATAATAATAATAATAATAATAATAATAATAATAATAATAATAATAATAATAATAATAATAATAATAAAATACTATCTAGACACTACACCTACGAACAATTCTGCGATATGGTAGCTAGAAATAAAATTATATAGGAATTAAGGTTGCATTAAAAAAAAAAAAAAAAAAAAAAAGAAGCTTTAGTACCTTTGGTACCAGAAATATATATATATACATACATATATATATATATATATATATATATATATATATATATATATATATATATATATATATATATATATAAATACGACATCTAAGTTTTCCCGATTCACACACTTTCATAGAAAGTAAAATAAAGTAAACATGCCCCTAACATTCGGAACACCTCTTACGTGACAGCTGTGTTTTAAAAATGCATAATTATCGGTTAATTTATATGATAGTTGATCCTGTACATATAAATAGCTTACTTTTATTTTGTTTAATGAAAATAGTCTAAGAAAAAAAGGTGATACCCATCGTTATGATATATTATTTCAGATATCTGTTTAATTTTAGTAATATGTATTACTAATCAATCTATCAATATTCCTCGAGTTCTAGTTTTTTTAGTATTAAAAAAAAATTAGGGCAGATAATATGGGGACATGAACCATTTAGAAATGCAAATACATCGATTTTGCATCATCCATTATCTATATGCATCTGAGAATATGTATGCATTATTCCCTGAATTTCAATTACTTTTTAAGAACAATTATGCTTCAGCCTTCATTTGTAGACATTTTTCTTCGATCAAAATCATCTACTAGAGTTTGATCAGAATAGTATACATACATATACACATGTATATATATATATATATATATATATATATATATATATATATATATATATATATACAATAGTATGCATACATATATATATATATATATATATATATATATATATATACTTAGGTCTACATTTCGCTTTCTGCAGAGACGCTACTATTAAACGACTCTTTGCCGCGATTGAGAAGTACTTATTATTATTATCTCATTTTTAATTCAAACCGATAAAAAAGTATATCTGAAATGTGTATGCAAGTCCTTCAAATGCCTTAAATACACAACTTACACCCTGAACTTTTATATTGAAACCGTTTTCACTCGGATTTCTTGGGCCTCTCATGGTTCGAATACTTCAAAATTTAATTTAGTGTAAACAGATTTTGACGCCAATCTTTCTCAGATTTATCGTTTTGAGCCTGATAGTACTATTTTCATGACGCCTTAAACGATGAAATTGTTCATATCTTTTCAACTTTTTCTCTTTGCATTGGACATTTTCTATACTTACTATATAAAAAGGAATCGTATATTATATTTATGCATTTTAGTAAATTGGAGTAGAAAGTGAATTTCTGATTTACTTTCGGCAGCTTCGTAACTTCGGCTTCTCTTATCGTGTCCTTATGTCCTTACATTCCATGAACAAGTTTCTTTATAAAGGGGCAAGACGTGCTGTTTTCTGGGCCGTAACATATCCATTTAACACTTATCGTATGCTTGTTTTTAGCCTTGCAGTAGTATCTTTAGCTCCTGACATCAAGTGGCTTCGTGCCTTGTCTGGAGTGATTCCCAATAAAACATGTCCCTACCAACTTATATCTATGTCTTCCCCTATTGACTTATTTGAAAAGCTATGGCTTAAAGAAGAAAACATGCCTTATTCGAAACCCTTTTCTTTTGGGCAACTAGGACGTAATTGATATTGTATTTATACCATCTTAATTCTTGTCTATTACTTGTGTCTCTCTCCTCTCTCCTTCTCCCTCTCTCTCTCTCTCTCTCTTTCTCTCTATATATATATATATATATATATATATATATATAATATAAATATAGAGGCAAACAAGCCTTCAAAAACCATGTATTAGATGCGAGTAATTAAATCAAAAGAAAAATAAAAATATTTCGAAACATTTAATAAAATATTTCAAAATACCTTCCGTTTTTTTTTTCTTCATCTTGATTTTTTTTTTTTAGCTAATATTTCGCTTGACAAAAACAAGCCTCATCAGAGCCAAGACAAATAAAGGTATAACTATATTAATATTATATTAACTTAATATTTATATTAACTTACAAAAGATGCTTTATAAAATGAACTTTCCTAATTTATATATATATATATATATATATATAGAGAGAGAGAGAGAGACAGAGAGAGAGAGAGAGAGAGAGAAAGATGAGGATTGAGGCATAACAGTGAACCGTTATAGCAACAGAAAATAATAAACCATGATGTTTAAGTGAGAATGCTAAAGCTAAATGTGTAAACCTGCGATAGTGAGTGAAACAGACCGAAACTACTGGAGTTAGTTAAATGATATAGGAAAAATAAACACGCATAACTACATACACCAAGATTTAAAAAATCATGTTACGAACGGCAGCGGAAGCTTTAAGACGACATATTTTAATCAATATTCACAATAGTGGACTATCACTGATATGCTACATGATCAAATGGTTCAAAATGTTTATTATTAGCTGTGTTGAATATTGAAAATAAAAAAAATACTTCATTGTATAGTTATGTGCTTATATTACTAAGCGTTTTGAATCGGACCGAACTGTTTTTTCACTTTATCGCTAAATGTAAGTTAGACCTAGCGTGTCTCGTAGGTGCTAGAAATGAAACTTCCTTTCCGACTGGGTGGCTGGCGTATATTAGAATAGCTTATAACTACTATGTTTGGAATGATTATCTTGTAGCAGTTGTATGAGCGAACTATTTTGTATCCATCTACGTGAACGACAGTTATATTGTAATTTGGCTTATGATTATGTAATCATCGCCTCTTCACCGCGGGTGTTAAATAACACTACTGCGTGTAACGGGATTCATACGCGGTGAATCGTTTTGGCGCGAACAGGCTCCATCATGAATCTTCATTGCAAGCCTGTATCTCATATAGACAACACGTATATCTTGCGCTCTCTACTTGAGCCATCGGTAGATGAGTCGAGAAAGAAAATGATGATATTATTTCGTCTAATGTACATGAATCAGTCCATTTTACAATCTTAATGTTGTTCCTGTGTTTATATCTATTTAGTTGTGGAGTCATTATTTATTTCGTGGAATAATGGTGATCAGTCTTTGCTCATGTAACATTTCTATTTCAGTCACATTCGGCCAGACCTATTACTCTTGCAAGTTTGTTCGCCATTCTTATTTTCTTCACGATTGAATGAAGACCAAACATATGTTCATGCAACTAACACTAAAATCTATTTATCGAAAAACAATAAAATATTTGAAAATGTGAACAGCATTTTCTTAAATCGTAGACTCGCATGATCTGGTCAAGAGAAAGGAGACGACCAAAATTAAACATATTCGAATATTGATGATCATAAGCTGTTTTCCCAGCAAACAGTCGTATACAAGGTTTCACCAGAAAACAAAAGAATTCAGCGTAAATACAAGATAAAATATGTTCGGGTTGAAGAAAGTAAAAGAAGAAATACGTCAGTAAAAAGCTCGTATTAAACAATAATCAAGTGTTTTATTCCTGCGATGTTTAAAGGGATAACGACACGTTGACATATCATACTATAATGATATAACTTCATTGTCTGTGAGAGTGACGGGTGCAGATGTACGAGAGAGGAAGACGCGCGCACAGGACGTCAGTAGGTGGTTCTTGTCGAGCCTAAACTGCCAGACAACTGCTAATATTAATTTCCGGTTCTTATTATATAACACTAAGTGAACACCTGTGAACGCTTACGAGATGCTTCGCTGTCAATGTTACTACGCCCCCTATGGTTTTTATTCGACGACGGCTTACTTTTTGCAAGTGATTCTAATGAATAATTGATATTTTTTTGACAATCCAGAATGTTCTCTTCTCGGCCAGTTGGCCCGGTTTCAACCAAGGTTTATTTCATTTTGACAATCTATCATTGTGTTTTCTTATCTTTCAGTGAAGTGAGAATCTAACCCAAGTTCAGTCATTTCTGTCAATTTGTATTACAGTAAACATAACGATTAGTATATTATTGAAAATCAATCATATTATTGTGTTTTCCTCCTGCCATTAACTTATAAATCATCCTATTGTCTGTCAAATGACCTTTCAATAAATATAGTCTTGATATTTAACATTACTCGCTATCCTATTTTGTAAAAGATTCTACAGTACCTTTCCCTTTCACACTCCAGGTTACACCGCAATAACCGTTTGATACACAATGAATAGAAATAATAGTTACAATTATGTGCCTTGTGATAATAATATAAAAGAGAAATAATAAAATAATACAAAATAAATGATCTATCTGGATTACATCAATTTGCGATATGCCCTTAGTACCATGTTCTACAGTTTTATCGCTGTTGATGTTTATAGATATAATACAACAACAGAGAAAAACTACAACAATCCTTCGTGGTAAGTTCAGACAAATTGTTCTTCCGAAGGATGTATCATATGCGGGTAAACATTTCAATGCATAATCATCTAATCAATTCTGGTTACTAAGCCTCAATTTTTAAACTGAAATCGTGTAAAAAATTCCAGTAATATTAAGCTCGAATCTATTTTGTTACGTGTAATTAAAGCTTTAATTTTAACCATACTATGGTTGTACAAACGAAACTGCTATCATGTGCAGCGTATGCCATTCACTGATTAAAGGAAGAAAAGAATATGACCTGTTTTTTTTATTTGAAGATAATCAATGTGCAGATTAACAGGAAGAAATAGTTGTATTAGTAATAATTTCGAAGCCTTACCTACCCTGCCACTAGGAGGCTCGTATGACTGACAATTTAACATAGTCTTCTTTACTATATGCATCATACTAGATATCAGCCAGCAAATCAAAAATACTGTTTAATTGAACTTTTCCACCAGCATCGATGATAGTATTAGTTGCATGTGAAACAACAACACTTGCATCCATAAGAACTGAAACTACACAAATATCCCCCCTTATTATACGTTTGAGCTACCTGGATATTGTGATGTAAGTTATTCATTTCGTAGCTTCTCTTTATATGTACAGTGAGAACGAATCCTCTCTGAGGAACCCCCTATACAACTAGATAAGCCACTAGACGTGCATTCATGAAACTAGCCGCATCTTCCATTTTACTACGGTAATCATATGGCGCTGTATCAACTGTACCTTAGATTTATCGGCTGAGTTCTAACGAGGATGTCGACACTTGCACACTGGAAAGTCAGAATGTTCGGCTCAACATGTTTGCCATTATCGCTGTCTACTACTTGATCAGCCTATGTGATAGTCTTTAACTGCTATTCCGTCTTGGAGATGTTCTAGTCGTGACTGGGCATGTCAACTGATCTCTAATTATGAAACAGGGGCAGGCTTTTTCAATCACAACATAACATAGTCGCTAGCACACACTCACCTTCCATCTCATTTAGCATTTGTTATAGTGTACTTAATAATTCATCCAAAACTGTACGTCTATTGTGTTTCTAAAGAAATTACCAATCATCATTTACCTTGGTTTCCTCATACAATTCCGAACTAAATTTAATGCGCAATACATTTCTGTAGAGCAATTTCGTGGTGTCTATCAACGTATATACACTACGAGCTATCGAAATAATATGCAACGGCAAAATCACATCTCGGTAAATAGCAGGTGATAGGGTGAAATACGTTCGTCTTACTTGCATGCAACCTGGTAGTCACCAACATTTGATTGATGTACACGTCCCACGACTGTTCGTCGTTATCATATTGTTTCTAGATAATCGTGTATCGTTCTGTGTAACCTCGCAACCATTACATTGATCTGACGATAGTAAAATGGCATCGTTACATAGTGTACATCTATGGCTTTTTTCATAATTATGTTAATCTTCTCTGTGACGTTTTCAGTCAAAAGCTGAAATGAGTATCCGAACCGGTGCCAAATGCTCAGTACCTTTGAAACACATGTATTTGATTTCTGTTTAAAATAAAACCCTGACTGATAATGTCACAGAGTATATTTATGCGTAACATTATCAAGTTCTCTATTGTTAACCCATCATTTCTTACAACAATCTAACGACATTAAAACAGCAATCAATACACTAAAGATCAAATGCTTAAAATCAATGACATCTTATTTCTGTTGTTGTTGTTGTTTTGTTTTATGGCATATCAACCCATTTTGGGTTATTTAATGCCGAATCTGGTCATTTTGGTGAAAGTTTTTATGCTTCAAGTTCTTTATATCTTCAAATGTTTAATCATGGTTTTTGGTTTGGTAGTTTTGTTTTACGGCATATCAACCCTTTTTGGGTTATTTAATGCCGAATCTGGTCATTATAGTGAAAGTTTTTATGCTTCAAGTTCTTTATATCTTCAAATGTTTAATCATGGTTTTTGGTTTGGTAGTTTTGTTTTACGGCATATCAACCCTTTTTGTGTTATTTAATGCCGAATCTGGTCATTATAGTGAAAGTTTTTATGCTTCAAGTTCTTTATATCTTCAAATGTTTAATCAGAGTTTTTGGTTTGGTAGTTTTGTTTTATGGCATATCAACCCTTTTTGGGTTATTTAATGCCGAATCTGGTCATTTTGGTGAAAGTTTTTATGCTTCAAGTTCTTTATATCTTCAAATGTTTAATCATGGTTTTTGGTTTGGTAGTTTTGTTTTACGGCATATCAACCCTTTTTGGGTTATTTAATGCCGAATCTGGTCATTTTGGTGAAAGTTTTTATGCTTCAAGTTCTTTATATCTTCAAATGTTTAATCATGGTTTTTGGTTTGGTAGTTTTGTTTTATGGCATATCAACCCTTTTTGGGTTATTAAATGCCGAATCTGGTCATTTTGGTGAAAGTTTTTATGCTTCAAGTTCTTTATATCTTCAAATGTTTAATCATGGTTTTTGGTTTGGTAGTTTTGTTTTACGGCATATCAACCCTTTTTGGGTTATTTAATGCCGAATCTGGTCTTGTTTTCTTCTCTTTTTTGTTTCTTTCCCCTTTTAATATCGGTTTCTATTTAACCCATAGTTGGGACCCTAACAGGTACTACCACTCCGGGTCAGGGTGGACCTGGGAGCAATGGTTATTAAGAGGAGGCTCCACATTCCCCAAAGTCCGTAAGCCGGATCTCACCATCGGATGTAGTTTAAGGTCATATCCAGGACCGGGAGTAGGGTAGGAAAAATAAAAATAAAAAGGGGAGGGAGAAAGGGAGAGGGGCTGTTGTTTTTGTTTTTGGTTTTGTAGAACATGATTAAGTTTTACAAACAAAAAAAAACGTCAATGTAGGTGAATTTCGTCTCAGGGAGCCACAGGGCAGCCTGATCTGGTATCACCAGGACATCTTATTTCATTATTTCTGATGAAATTATAAAGTACATAGACTCCATTTTGAAATTCAGGGGTATTAATCATTCAACGTGATTGGCTTCTTTAAAGTTTTCTCCATCAGAAGTAATGCATTTGTTTCATTAGATAATGTTTATATACTATGCTTTGTTCTGTTTTACGCTTGTTGAATGGTTGCTGTTATGATGTTACTTGAGGACCTTGTTATTCAAACACATCATAGGCTTTTATCCTACAATTATCTGGTAAATATGAATACATCTTATCAGCTGGTAATAATTTTCGTAAAAATGTATGTCTTATGAGCTGATTATAGCAAGGACTACGCGGAAAATGTTTCTTTTAGAGTTCGCACGTAGGTTTCCATACCTTGATTGCTTCGTGAAACTATAAACTACAACGGATAATACGTCAGTCGATCAATTGTTTCTGCACAGTATGGTCACTATGTAGCTTTTACTAAGGTATCTTCATTTTTTACTGTGGGATATTTACTAGTTATCTGTGCTCTAGTCAAGAGCATGTAATTGTCGATGTTTTAATCAATTTCGTAATCAGAACTTGTTCTGTGTTATCCCGTGATGTCTCATACGAAAGTACTTATAAGTATTAACTTCAGAAATGTTGGTGCACCACAAGTTTATCGTATAACAACATTTTGTGACAGGTAGACAATTAATTACGGGGTTTTGCTATGTATTATTACCTTAACAAATATGACTACAATATTGTCTATTGGAGATATATTAGTCTTAGCTTTTTTATATTGAAAGGTGCGTCTATATCGCAATTTGTTATAGAGCAATCAGTATTTTCTAAAGATATTACTAAGCTTCGAAATTGGCCTTGACAATTCCTTGCGTGTCGTATTTTCTTAAAGTGTTGAAATTCTATGGTAAATATATAGTTTTGAAAAATATATTTACCCTTGAAGGCGATTAGCGGTCGCTATGCCTTTCATAGACCTATATATTTATAGTAATGAGCAATGGTACTTTTGCAAATTAATTTATTTCAATGTAAAACATGATTAATTCTGACTGTAACATTGTTCCTTAGTGTTATTTTTCGCTCTTTGGCTTTATTTATAACGTGAAGGTTCTTTTTATTTGTATATCTGACGGCATCAATATTTTAGTTCTATTCGTGGATATCAATAAAGTGTTCCGTGTACATCGTTGTAAACAACACTTTTTATTATGCTTAGCGTAAAGATTTACTCTTTACTATATTACAAAACGTATTCATAGGGAAGATTATATAGTTACAATGAGTTCATCCAGCCCATTCTTGGTGATCTGCTAAAACTCGTGTGGTGATTTAGCTACCATATAATTAGTATACATTCACTGTACAATGACTCAAAATTTCTCAAGCTACAGTCGAACGTTTTCTCGTCTGTACAATCTTTGTTGAATACTACTTTTTTTTCACCTGCATCTAAATTCGCAAATTAGGCTTGTTACGGAATACCGAAAAAAAAGTATTTATGATGGTAAATTCGCTTGAGTATTTAATCTAAGATTTTTGAACACACAATTTTATTTTCACACGCGGTCTTGTCATGACATACTTCTTGAGGTGACTACACTCTTTTCTGGGAATTTGGACGAATGTCTTTATGTCTTAACTATGTTATTTCCGAGTTACCTTATGTCTTGACTACACTGTTTTATGAGTGTTTAGAATTTTAAATATCAATTATTTAAGGTTTTGTATGGTTGATTTGTTAAACCTTTTTTTTTAACTCAGTGAATATAATATAAGCTAAATATGTTATTCGTTATTAATCTGATTTATTGTCGTTTTAATGTTTGAGGTAATGATTACACCAAAAATTAAAAGATTATCTGAATAACAGACGCGCTATTTGCTCCCTCTATGATTTGTTTTAAAACATCGACAATTCGACATTTCACAAACAGCTTTATGCTTACTTTCTTTATTTGTTCTGAATAATTACAGCAGGCGGCGCTGCTTGTACGATTTGTGTTGAATTTGTCATTAAAAATCTATACGTTTTCTTGGTAAAAATATTTTTAGAAGAATTAAAAGAAATAATTATGGCCTGCACGTCGTCGTCAGTGATCAGGTTCCCTGTATAGTATTTACAAAGGATACTGGCGTGGCTGTTTAATCTAAAATTCGAAACGGAACATGACGCTAGGGAAATATTTTGCTCGTATTGCGTCATAGTGTGGTCCATAAATAGAAGCATCAAGTGAGGTGAATGGGCATGTGTTTAACGTTAGATTCTGTGATAACTTTACTCGCGGTTGTGATCTAGTTATTCATATATTTTGTGTTTTCTCGGTGTAATTTCTACGTTTGCTTCGTAGTGTGAGTTTTGCTATTAATTACGGAGTGTTAAAGGGCATATTTACTATGTAAATATTCTATAATATCTATTGATGTGCATGTAAGTATGTGTTCACGTTTATATATTTTTATGTATAGGATTTACGCTGAATTGTATTGCCCAATCATTATGCTTTTTTAAAACAGAACTGCTAATCCTGGATGCGAGTAATATTGAGTTTGAAGAGCTATGAAATATGGGCAGGGAAGCTAAGAAGTTAGGATTCCTCTGATATATGTACAATTTATAAAACATCACTCAATAAATATTCCCTAATTTGTGTTTCTTAGCGGTATTTTAAAGGGATCTTAGGGTGATCTTAGGGGGCATAACATGGGCACAACAGTTCATTCGAAAATTACAAATAGTTCGTAAGGCGACATAATAGTTGTGCACAACTCTTGCTAGCGACAGTAAGTGGGGGCGGTTATTCTTCATAGTGTTTTAAAAAATCTGGAAAACGACATCAGACATGTTGCCTAATATAGTTAGGTGTGGGTAGCTGCTACGTCATATGGCGAGAGAAAAATCACGCTCAACTTATTTCCGCCTAAATATCACACGAACCAGACCTGCTCGCTAGAATGGTTCGACCTCCTTGTTTTCATGTAGTAAAAGTGACTATAAATACTACGATACCTTCACTGTTTTCTTTGATGAAAAAAACAATAACAAATTTGTACCATTATGTTCTACAACTGTCGGCACCTGCGCGAGATTGGGATGGTTAACGACGGCGAACGTAGCAATAATACGAGCTAAAATAGTCCAACTTTAAGAATATCTCCTAGCAATGGATGCGTTAAGATATTTATTTACCGGATACAATCCTATCGTCTGCAAGGGTATAGTAAACGCCAATAATGCTGTTTGACATAGCCGTATGGGAATGGACTTATCTGTTGGAAAGCGTTGGTTTGTCTTGCGCGAATTTACGCGGGGTGGACCGGCGGTCGAGTGCAGAATAGAGCCTGTTCTCACAATCAGAAATCACAGACGTGACAAGGTCACCGTGTGATGAGATCCAAGATCAAGGGTCAGTGTGCATCTGCGAGAGGTTATGTGACGTTACAGGCCCTTGCGTGGGAAACAGAGGGATCTGTGACGTCACTTGTTCTTCGTGAGAAGCGAGTTTCTTCAGTCTGGGTTTTGGAGGCAAACCTATCGGACATGGTTTTGATGTAGTCAGTAATTTGATTGAAGAGAAATATTTCCCTAAGAAAATACAGGCGAGTATATTCTTCCCCCCATCCATAAATGGTTAAATAAATAATTGTTAAGTAACTACGATAAAGTAGTGAGTTGATCCCTCTCTCTCTCTCTCTTTCTCTCTCTCTCTCTCTCTCTCGACATAGTGGATGACTTCCAGTTGATTAAATAACTAACACTTGTAATAATAATAATTGAAAGTAAAACGATTGTTGTTGGTGAGTCGGTCGGGAAGCTTTTGTTGCAGACAACGGACGGCGTGGTTCACGGCAGGAAGGAAAGAAGAAAGAATTCATCCACTAGACGACACCACCCTCTACAAGGCGAGGGAGAAATCTAAGGTATGCAAACAATATATGAGCTATGTGATTTATTACTATTTAAAAATGACGAGTATTGAATGTGAACTGCCACTGCACTTTCAGGGACGAGTAAACGAAACGCGTAAAGCCGTGGCTTGTATCGGGACAAGTGTACGATACGCGTACTGCCGCAGTCCTAGCAGGAGTGACCATGCAACAATGCAATCAGCTGTTTCATTGAGGATCCAAAAACATAGAAAGATGGAATCGTATATAGACTATCTAATGCAATAGATGTCGATATAACGTTACATTGCACAAATAAATTAAAACAACTTTAATTTATATCTACGTTTTAATTTAAAAAACGCCAAATCGACAAATGTGTTCATTAATATGCATGAACTTAATTGAGAAATACAATGGCTATGAATAATCATGTCGTCTCAAACATTGAGAACATTCTCAGCCATCTTGTTTTCAAAACGAAAAATGTGATCAACCTAAAATAATTCATCTAATCTTGAAGAGAAATATACAGTGCAATCAGGGTATGAGTTAATGCATACGTGTAATTCATATTGAAAAGGCAAATCAACATTGAAATGCACGAACAAATAATTGTCGAAATTTCAATTACAAAGAAATGACGTAAATGTGAGCTCAACATCTTGTAATAAAAAATATAAACTAGCGAACATGTACGCACTTAAAGCGTGAACACTGAAAATGTAGTGACGCCATGTAAAAACACAATTTCTGAAAAATCTTGATTTTTATATATATATGCGTTTTCTAATTAATTTATCAATTAATTATTTCGTTCACAAAAGGGGAAACATGGACACGCGTTTCTGGCTATGAGTTGTCATTTACATGCCTTACCCGGACAGGGATCGAACCATCGAAGTAAACATTCGTAGTCTAACGCTTTACCCCTCGACCAGAATTTTTTGTTCCATTTTTATCGTTAATGTTTGGTTATTGTTTATTCTGGCGATGGTCGACCGGCATTTAACGGTTCGTTTTTTTTTTAATTTCCACTACCCCGAGCGGTGTATTTACTTTAAAAGTATGCAGATGACCACATTATTTAATTCGCCCTTAATCGGACCTGTCATCTATTTTTTTATATATAGATATCGATGATTTTTTAATTAATTTATTCATAAATTGATTTTACAACGTACCCACATACATGTAAACGTTTAATATATTTGTTTCCTCCGTTCATTTTCACCTGCATATCTATGCATGATATATATATATATATATATATATATATATATATATATATATATATATATATGTGTGTTACTTTCTTTTTATATAAAGGAAGTAACACTAACCACACCTTTGTTCGTGGGAAGCCCCACGATTGGCTTAGAGAGCAACAAAGAATCTGATTGGTTAACTAGGTAGCCGTGTACATAAAAAAACCCGGCAAAAATAACTCCATGCATTTTAGCCATGAATGATTGAAAATATTTCTGGTGTCTGCTTTCTTTATAGTATTTTGTTTCGTTCTTGTTTTATTAACATCAACAGGATGCATGCCTGCAGTAGTCGATTAAGCATTTAGAAGGCCATATTTCTAGACCCCTTCCAGAATTCAGTGTTTGGAGTTCTACCCTTAATATAGCCGCTCTTTTTCAAACATCTCAACTGAATTATGATTTTGTACGATTAAAAGTAAGGCAATGTAAGATGGCCTGCAAGCCTCACAAGTGCAATGTGATAGCTGTATGCTTGAAGCTTGTAACCCCTCCACACGTCGTCATTCCTTTATCGCCTAGAGGCGTGGAGGGAGTTATGTACATGTAGATGTCCATGCTGTCAATCAACGACACGCATAGGATTTTATCCTTCTACAAATCCTGCTTTCAATAACCTACCGCGAAATAACTGAAAAACGTTGCAGCGTGCAGATTTTCTATCAGAGTTTCTGTCTGCAAGATTAATGATCTAACGATATCAACGGACCCATCGTACCGAGGAAGGTTACTTTGCGCCTAAAACATGTTGTTCCAGACTCTATACTCGAAGCGAAACATGGCTGTTGCCGCCGTCACTATACGTTTCTGAAGCAGTATCTAGTGATGTTGGAGCTTACAGGTAAAAACCTCGAAGTTTGGATCGGTAATGATGATGGTTTGGTACTGATTATATCTCGACCAAAGACTTTTATTTTGTAAAGCTTTATGCGTGTACGAAACAGTTGTAATGGAGTTTAGGTGCGTGCCATCAATGCTGCAACGTCAGCTGAAAGCTTCGCGCGTATGATGACATTTCACACTTTAGTCATAGCCTCGGTGCGGCAATGGTTATTAGGCTGCCTTTACTTTTTGGGTGGGAGTAATGCCCATCCTCTGACTGATTGAAATGTTAGGAGAACAGCAGATACAAAACATGCCATATCGGATCGATTACACACAACTTTTGCACCCTGTTCTTGATTGAAAATGGTCTAAGGAATAACATTCATACTGTACGTGTCCTTCGGGGACATCCGATAATATGTAGAATAATCCCTTTTTGTTGACGAGGTCAAATGCCTTAGTTAAGTCAATAAAAGCAATGTTCAGATGTTGCCTCTATTCATGATATTTACTTGATTGTTGTGGAGAGAATATAATGTCCACGATTAAACTTTCGGCTATAAAACAGCATTGTGATTCGGAGTATACCCGCTCTGCAAAAAACTGTAGCTTACTTGGTGTAACACGGGGAAAGGTCTTCCAAACTACACTTAGGAGGGATATTACTGCTGTTCTTGCATAGCGTGATTATATATATATATATATATATATATATATATATATATATTTATATATATATATAAATATATATATATATATATATATATATATATGTATGCGTGAGTGTGTGTGTGTATGTGTGTGTGTGAGAGAGATGCATGAGCCGAATTTAGACACATATATTATTACCACCTCTCGTTAAGATGGATATATGTGTATTTTATTTTTAATAGATAGAGTTAAATCTAATAAAAAAGGGGATATTTTTAACTGAAACTAAGATTTTTGTCTGAGAAATATTTTATCATTCCATATTTATTTTTAAACGATATTCTGACATTTGTTAATCGCACCGATTTTTCATAAGATTACATACTTACGGCTTCATTTTTCGTAAGAAAATGTCAAACTTTCGGTAAATGATGCATCTTCATTTCTCGTTTCTTTAGTTGAATATTTAGCAAATGTTAATTATATAAGAAACTGGCATTTAGAATTTTGAATATTGCGAATTATTTTATTAATTTTGATTATCATGTAATCAATATCTCAATAGTCGTAAATCAGTTTACTCTAGCTTTCTTATCTACTATATTTAATATATATAAAAAATATATTTAAATAATGTTCAAAGAAGGACCATCCGTGCATGGTGTATTGAATTATACTTTTCGCTGAATGTTTTATGTAGGTTTAAAATTACAGCTGATATTAGATTGTTTGCATGCCTAGATATTACCTTTCTCAAGTAACTTTAAAATTAAGTCTCAATATTAAACGGATTACAAGTATATGGAGTTATTATTCAGTTTATGGTTTTAATTCTTCTCAGCAAGAGAGATGCATGAATAAGAAATGTTGAACGCATTTTTTGTAAAGAATTCAGTAATTTAAACGATGTTGTTACCCTTCCAGAGATGGGCGTCAATGTATAACAATTTATTTTTCTTGGAGAAATTCCGAAATCTGTTTCAGTAATCAGAATGATCGGTTCACAGTGTGGTGTCGTTTAGTATCATTGAGCCAACACAGCTTAAATATCACTTTTAAATAACTATATTTACAAGGTGATTCTCTGAGGATATTACATTTTTTGCAAGACTGAAACCTAAATATTTCCTGCTTAAAATATTTAGAACATGTTTAACATCAGAAACTACCTCTGCGAGTTGCAGAACTTAATTTATGTGTATTTACCACGTATCGACACAAGCACAAGATAGAAAGTGTAAGTACGCTACATAATAGCATACTACTGATTGTGTCTACGTAATGTCTGAATAACGAAGGTTATTTTTAATTAAACATAATACATGTAAAACATATTAAAACAGTATTTTATAATATTTTATTAGAGGAATCCAAAAATATTTTATTTCGACAATATACACATCTAGGAACGCTTTTAAAAAGAACTTGAATAACATTGTATTTTCCGAACAATGTCAAAAGACCACATTAATATCCTATGCATTGCGAGTATACTCATATATCACTTTCCTCGCTTACATTTTAAGCAATGACTTATTCATTTATTTTTCTAATTAATGTTTATATTTTTGTTATACAATTTTATTTCCTTCAGTATCAATGTTCTAGTTGCTGCGTTGAAAATCCTTATTAGTCTACTTTCGTCATGATCGACCGAAACAAGAAAAAATCATGCATACTTCCAAGCGGTACAGGATTTGATAATTTGGATATGTGTTCATTTCAAACACACTTGACCAATGTAATAGCAACAATGAACAACAGATATATTTTGGTATAATATTGGTGAGTTTGAAAGATGGAGACAATGTCCGACTAAAAATCACAGGGATATAGAAAACGGAGTTATCTGAATTTTAACATTCAGGATTTTAGCTGCAGTTCGGTGTTAATTAAAAAAGAATTGAAGGTAGTTAGATGTGAGTAGAAGAATTGCGAGGATGATATAGAAAATGTGGCTAACAGGAATCATCATAGCAGTTGCTCTTCAGTTGTCTGCCAAGTTCGTCTCGAAAGATGCGGTAATATGCAGACAAGTAAATGCAGACTTTAGTGGTAAAAGTGTGTCTCGGAATGCGACTACGAAGAAAGCGGTGAACGATTATTTTCTTGTACTCCTAATTCAACAGGCGCTAGGTGCAACTACTAACTTACAATCCCAAAGAGAACCGCTTTATGAAGACGGAAACACCTCTACACTTTCCAAAAAGCAGTGGACCAGTGCCTACTTTGATTCCTTTTAGAATAATTCGCACAACACGCATAAAAACAGATGGCTAGTCTACAGACGACGCATAATCTCTCGCTTAATATAGATTGAGTTCTCTTAAACTCTGATAGTCTTCACCGATGTTCAATTCATACCAGCAGAAATCATCGACACAACACTTGAATTCACTTCACTTCTATGCCCATGCACTTGGAGAAAAGGGTGTTTCGAGATACCCATTCGGGTGGCAGCCGGACTCAGCTCCTTGTAAACCCTCCGGTCGATCACTTGTGTCAACATCTGGTCATATCCACTTCATACTATATTGTGTGGGTGCAGTTGAGAAATACACCAATTGTACGGACTGCGACAACAAATACCATCTGATGGTCAGGATCAGACTGGTCAATCGGCATCTGCCCCATGACACAATGAAGGCCGCATCTACTAGGATTTAGTACCACCGTTGTGTTGCAGGGTTCGTTGGTTCAGTAATCTGTATTCTGCAAAAGAGGCTAAAAGCGATGCACTCAAAACAAAATGAAAGCACTCATTTAGGAGGATGATAGTTTTTTTCGTTTTCCTTTTTATAAATGTGTCAAATATGTAAATTCTGGAAATAAGAATACGAAAAGACTGTCGTGAGAACGTTGAATACTGTGAATATTGAACGTTCGCTGATTTTCTATGAATCTAAACACATCGTGTAACTACTATGTACTTTTTAATATATAAGCCGTATAATTATAATTTTGATGTAGCTACTACTACGACACGCGGTTTTTAATGTTAAAAACTTTTCAGCCATATCACTAATGAAGGTAACTATTTCTATGATACGCGGGGGTACCCATAGCACAAATCACGCCACTAGTTACCTATAGTTTTTACAGTTTCGAAATAAAATGTCGGATCTAATGGGTATACATATAATAAATATATAGGATGTTTTCCCCTGTTATTGTTTATGATGTTAACATGTCTTGTTTGTTGCCGAAACCTTATATTACGAGTAAAGGCTACGAATCTGATAACAGTTTTCAATTGTATGAACTAAAACAATGGAGGAGATATAGGTTCTACTTTGTACCATCCTAGTATTATTATCATTATCATTATCATCATCATAATTATCATCATTATCATCATCATCAGTACTATAATTATTATTATTGTATTATTATTATAATTATTATTATAATGATTATTATTATTATTATCTATATAATACTGTACAATTCTCACTTTTAAGAAAGTTACCAACAAAGTAATTGAACCTTGTGTTGACTCTCGTCACTTCGGATGTATTCGCGTATTTTACATTATGTATGTGTATGAGTTACGTTATGACGGGCCCTGTATTTTGAAAACGGGTAAAGTAGCTAGTATGAATTATGAACTGGGTGAAAGAAATAGAATGAAGTGCAAATTAGGTGCATTGATAATTTGGGACAAACAAAATGGTTCATTCTGGGAATCATAACATACTGGATGTATGCTGTCCGAGATGAAACGCTCGAATCAAAAAGGTTAGATAAAAAGCGATATGTAGTGCTGTTATGACATTCGTTGAAGGGTCAAAGGCCTCTGACGTCACATATCCCCGGTGAGAAATTAGCTTTCTAGACAGCTCACCATAGAGGCGCTAGAATGACAAACGTCAATAAACTGAGCTCTGCAAGGCGAAGAGTCTGTGTGAGATCGCCATATATGGGCTAAGACGTAGAAGAATATAGCCGATTGCATCCGCCACGTTCCAAAAGCAGTATGAAAGAAGGACATAGTTTGAGTGAACGAACCGACGAATGAAAATCTCTCCGATTGAAGTGTGAAAAAAAGAATGGAATCTCTCTCAAAGTCTTGTCTCTGAGCGTTTTTGTGCATTTGCCCACACAAAACAGATACACCACTACGATCACGAGCCAGCAACGGAGATGAGTGGGCAAGCAAACCCACGACCAACAATGAGGCAGAAATATATAAGGTAACTGTTGATATTGATTTAAAGCGTAAGAACAATTTGAAACATTTTAAGGACACTATAAGTTTAAATACAGTTTAAAAGATTTTAAGAACTATTGTTAAAAAATGTTAATTCTGCATATAAATGAACACTAAATTTACAAAGAGGCCCGGCCGACGTTCCAAACCTCCGCAGTGAGTTTCGTGTTGTTTCGATTGTTGGGTGGTTCCGAGAAACATTGACCCGGGCGTGCGCATCACGAGCTATACAAATATATAGAAAAAGACTGTGTAAAGTATAATTTTAAAAATAATTATTATAATATAGAAAAACGGTAATGTCACATATGCAATATGTGTTCATTATATTTGAAGGCGTGTTTAATTAGTAACTTCTATAGGCGTGGCTGTGAATATACTCCTTATATGTGTGTGTCCGAGACCATTTATTTAAAAAAAATCTTTTTACGAGGTGCATATCAAATTTTTTTACGCGTCTGCGTGGGTGTTCATTCAATTATTTAGTTTATTAACCTCTTTGTTTCTCAAGCGTCAAGCGACAATTATCTGTTTTAATATCAAAGCGTATGACTTAAATTCTCGCTGTCGTTTTTTTCTCGTATCTTTTATTATGGATGGCAGCGTTGATGCGCTTCAGCCTTACTTTCTCTTTGTGTTCTAGTGGACGGCATCCGCCTAGCGATTTAAGTTTAGTAGTATGTAATACACTTTTCTTCGCGACAGAAAGGAGACTTAATTATTTCTCTTGTAATTTCAGATGTTTTTTTCTAGAGATAAACCATTAAGTTATATATATAGAGAGGAATATTCCATAATTCTTCATACTAATATCTATTTTATACACTTGTTCAAAAGGTTGGGTTAATTCGACGGGCATACATCTTGGGACACATTTTGCTACTCGACTAGTTCAACTCTTCCAATCTCAGAGCATGAGTATTACAAGGCTGCCTTGCTTAAACTCCACACAGCACTGACTAAAATATCTTCATTTATATGTTAATGACAAAAAGTGATCTAATCTTGCTTTAGTTTTTTCCTGTCTCACTTTGTGATCTGACGCCATGTTCATCCTATATGATTATTTAATTTGAACATATCAATTTCCCAAACTTTGTTTAATTTTAACCTACACTAAACACGACAGGTGTCTAGGTCCATACGAATTGAAATACTCTTATCCGGCATATGCCCATCCAGAATATAAAAATACAACGCTAAGGCAATTCCATGTGTTTTTATGTTATCATTTCTACCTTTTTTTAAGATGGGATTACTCCATCGCAAAAGGAGTAATTAAAAATAAATAAATAACAAAAAATCACCTTATCTTCCTCTTGCATTGAAGGTAAAACTCGAAACAAAATATACTTTATTAGCCACCGGCAAATATCATACTATAATATCGGAGGGGGCGAGAGGTTGTGTTTGTCGTGGAAGTACTTGGAATAAAAAAAATATCACAATCTCCATACCAGATATATTGTAAAATCAAATAAACTCGAGTAATTAGATAAGTATGTTTCAATTTGAAAGAAATAGTACAATGAGGTCTTAGTTTGTCGCAGACGCCCACAGAATGGAAATAGATTTAAGCACGACAAGACATACGCAAATATAAAATATATAACAATAGAATGTCGGTTTTATTCTACTTCATCTTTCTTTTTTCTTCTTCTTTTTCTTCTTCTTCTTATTATTATTATCATTGTGCATTCGGGAAGCATTCTACCAGTTTTCATTTTTTCAATTTTCTTCTCTTTAAATTATTATATTAATTGTTGCATTTATTTTCTGATTCCCCGTTAGATATTTGCGATCATCTCTCTTTGCCATTTTTTATATTTTTTACTATCTAGCTTGGTTGTAGTCTTAGCGTGATAATAATCATCTAGTTCTTAAAGGATTTGTTTTATTGATGTGTCCTATTTATCTTTAAGACGTCGATATTTTTTGTGAAAACAACGAATAAATCTGAAATCGATTATCGAAGTGTACGTATTATGTGCACAAGTTGAGAGAAGGAAATAACTGCATCTATTCGTTTACTAAGATTCTGATCTTATTTCTTAATTGTAGCTATTAAGACCTGTGGAAATTCATGAGGTTCATGAAAAAATAATTGTAGTATTTTTATAAAATGCGTTGTTTTAAAATGTATATATGTAGGCAACAACTTATGTAACTTAAAACCATTGGTATATCGAGTTCAACGTTGTGATACATATCCAAATTCAGGTTGACCCCCCAAGTTTCTCCCCTTTTCTTTTTTCGCAGGAGCCCCTTACGTCTACAGTGGCGGCCTGCCTTGTTTGGGGTGAACTATGTTTTAAAAAAATACGTTAGGAAGGTAATTATGTTATATAGACTCATGAATTATAGTTAAAAGCCAGTAAATTTAATCAAAACAAAATATACACCAAGTGATTTTACGGAACTAATCTATTTACAAGGATAGATGGAAAGTTTTGATTTTTTTTCTAAATTTGTTATTTTAAAATTGGATTTGTTATACTAACTTAGCCGAACACGATTCAATCACAAATTATGGAGTATTCTTTTTGGGCATTGGCGCTTATTTAAAGGCAAAAATGTCAGCTTATACTAATTCGACTGGCCACCCCCCTTGAATACGTAACTGTAAGTTTTTTCACTAATATATATATATATATATATATATATATATATATATATATATATATATATATATAGTGTGTGTATATTTAGGCAGCATATTTTTATTTCAGCAAACATTATTAAATATATAGTGTACATGCCGTATAATAATTTTAAACATTTTTCAATTTTCCGAATGTTCCATTTAGTGTTTCCGTCGAATTCCTGTATATACGTTCCGTGGCTTTCTTGTTCCATTTTCTTTCCTTTTTCTGTGAATACTTTCGATTTGATTCGTCAAATAATCTTCAGACGGTGTTGGTCTTGGTTTTTTTAAAATATGTTATAGGTGGTGAGTTTTTTTTTATTATTATAACGGCCAGTAATTTACAACTTAAAAGCAGCATCTATTCTATTGATGAGCTCCCCACGTGGTGTTTATTTATTCGAAGTCTAAACCGGTTTCGAACAGAAAGCTGGATGCGAACTGAGGGATGAAAAATATATACCAAAAAATGTGAGGTGACCACAATTCGAAAGCCATATTCTTAATATAAAAGTATAAATAAATATTTATGTGAAACTTGTAGTCAGAATTACAACGGTCTTTCCTTGAGTATATGTCTATACATTCCCCCCTGGACTTGGTTGAAGTTCCAACTTTGACTTTGTAAGTTACTGGATAGTCAATGGTTTTGTTCTCGTGTAGTGGGGACGAAATACGTATTTTTTCTCGGCGAAATAAAGCAATTCTCTCAAACGAGTACTAACAGAAGCTTTCTCTGTAGAAACAACTATAAGAACTCACTTTAAGTGTTTTAAAACTGCATCATATTAATTAACCAGGTTACCACGAGACTGTCCGGATAAAACCCCTCTACTTTGCACAGGAAAATTTTAAGTAATCTGTCTAAGATCAAAGTGTAGTATCTGTTCCGATGCATACTGCACCCCATAGACTGGTATTGTCTTGGCCTTCGGGGCTTGATTTACGCCGGTCTATGGGTCTGTCCTGTGCAGTTCTAAGAGGTCCACCCTCCCAGGCATCGCCTTCCCTCTTTGGGGAGGAGTAAGGTTATTGCTTACTGCCTGAGGCGCCCCTACCGGGGAATGCCAACGGGGCTGCCCAGGCAATTTTTAATGGCCACAGTGCTCACCTCTCGGGCGCTGGCTTTTCAAACCCTTCTTTCCCGACTCGACCATGGGTCACATCTTACTTGTGGGAGTGAGATAACAACTGACCTTGTGCCTAACTTTTGGAGAGGAGAAAATCAGTACTCATAAATGTACAGCTCTTATGCGGCTGTTGAATTATGAATCACAAATTGTCGCCTTTTACCAATCCTGTCGTTACGTCTCGAGTGTTCGGCCTCGACGCAATTTTACGGATTTTTCTCGGTTTTTATGTCTTACATTGCTGTCGCACTAATATCACCTCAGCTTTTCGAACTCGCCACCTCTAGAACAGTGATGACTGCCAACAGCGCGAACCCCTGATATTCAGCTATCGGTTGCTGTTTTGTGTAGCTTGAAATGGCAATAATATTATATATGAGAGCTGAAAGCAAGTTTTTGTCAGTAAATTGTATCTTTTATACACTAATATTTTGTTTTGTCCTACCCTGCGTATGAACTATATATATATATAGTTGTGCACCTATAGTTAACAATATCCTACTGGGCCTCGCAAATGTGTCACATGATGTAGAAAACTCCGGTTGCAATAGTTAACCCATCGAAGAAGATTTGGATTTGAATATCGGTCGGTATATATTTTCGAGGTTCGGTGTTTGTTTCGAAAGATTATGACGTAAGTATGATTTACAAAAAAAAACAATGTTGATTGGTAGTATTAGCGACTGAACACCAGCAATGATAAGGGTGTCAGCGAGTGAGGAGGAAATCCTGCACGTTTGCTTTCCTTGAGTTGTCCGTGAAGCGCTGACTGTATCTGGAATAACGAGTGTTAGAGCAAAGACGGAAATGGAAAATTTATTTGGTGGATTCAGCTCTTCATTTGAGAACAATCCTGCATAAAACATATTCTGGACAAACTAGGCCAATATGCCAACTAACGAACGACAGGTGCATGATTCTTTTCAGTTTCATATGAAGTGGCATCCTCAACAAAGTTAGTTGCTCCGTGATATGGCAGGGCTTATACCTTGTGGAACTTAAAAAAACTTCTATATGTGGGCACCACAAATAACATTAGAGATAAACACACTACACGTATGGTTACTTATTTGCTTACTTACTTGAAAGAGCATTCACCCGGGGTGGGGTGAACAGGCTTCATCAGTCCCTGCTACGGCGTTCTTCAAGACGGTAGAACAAGCCTGACAATTTGAAGTGAACAACTAAGTTATCTCTAGTCGCTCGCTGTTGACCGGCAAACTCGGTAGACGCGAGGGCCGTGATTGCATTCAAGTTCAGCGTAACCTACCGTCAACGAGGGATCCGCCATCCATCACATTGCTTTTTCCAAAAAATATATATATTAGCTGGGTCATTTGAATCCTATATTAACTCTCCAGGTTTACGCTTTTCTTAATGAATTGCAGTGCAGTGCTGCGTCGCCCCGTATTGGGGCAAAAATATCAGTCTCCGAAGGCAATATGATAGCGAGACGGATTGCAAGCCCTAGTACGTTTACTCTGTATTTCATTATCTAAGCATGAGTGTTATATTCGCCGGCAACTTATCTATTTTACGACTTCTGATAACATCTGCTAAGTCTTCAAACGTAGGTATATTGTTTACGAGTCATAAACAGTTAGATCAGTGTTACTCCTCAGAGCAGTTGATAGGGTGTGTATCTCATGGTTTAGCAGATGTATGAAATGATCTTTCCTGCTCATGGGGCGTTCATATTTAACTAATTCTAAAACTCAACTAATCGGTTGAGTTACAGTTTAATTTACAGCTGCAAAAACAATTATTTCAGTAGTATTATATGTAACATGAATGATAACATGCTTACTGTTGTAGGAATCTTAAAGTAATGATATAACTTAAAAATCCAAATATTGTTTAACATGTTTTATGTCAATTTTATAATCATAGAGTAGTTTGAGAGAGTTAAAATATTGTGTAGTTACTGTTGCATAAGATAAATATGAGGCATATATTATTTGAGCCGCATCTACATCCATGTTTTTTTGTGTAATAGTAAAGAAAGTCGGTAACTGAATTGATTATTTACACATCTATTAATAATGGAGTGTATGTATCTGTATGTCTGAAGCCGAAACTCCAGTATGACTATTTACTTAACCCACCAGCGTTCATATTATTTGTATACCTTTAGAATTAGGAAACTATTAATCAATTAATTTAGATTAGATAACATTAATAACATTAGATAACATATAATGAACAAAGAAGAAAAAAATTTCAAGACGAGGCTGCGATTAGAACAGAATACGTGTCAAGAATCTTACTTAAAGTATTATTTACTCCTCTCCAGGAGTTAGGCACAAGGCCAGTTTTATCCTACTGCCACAAGTAAGATGTGACCCAAGATCGGGTCGAGAAAGTGGGGTTTGAAAAGCCAGCGCTCGAGAGGTGAGCACTCTGCCAATTTAAAAATTGCCTGGGCAGCCCCGTCGGCATTCCCCGGTAGGGGCGCCTCAGACAGTAAGCAATAAACTTACTCCTCCCCAAAGAGGGGAGGCAAAGTCTGGGAGGGTGGACCTCCTAGAATTGCACAGGACAGGCGTGCAGTATCCATCGGAACAGATACTACACTTTGATCTTAGCCAAAAGGCCAATTTATTTAGGCAGGTGAGTTCCTTCGGACAACCCTCATCTTTATCTACAGATGAAGATTTTACAAACCTTGGGAACTCACCAGACCTTAGGCATAGTGCCCGTTATGTAGGGGGAGGGGGGTCGGGGATAAGTGAGACAAGCTGTTCAATGTTTTTTATTTCACAAAATTTTACAAACAACATAAAAAAAGAACATTTGCTGACTCTAAACTAGATTCTTGCACCAAAATACCGCATTCACTCTGTGGGTGGATCCCTACTTAACATATCCCCAAAAAACATCGATGTAAAAAAGAATTATCGTGGGAGTGGGAAAAAATATTAAAAACACCCAAAAAGAAAGAAAAAGAAAGAACGAAATAAAATGGTAAAAAAGTTAGTATGGCCCGGCTTTCCCTCATGACTAAGTGTTAGACCGCCCACTGTTTTCCGGCACGAGACCGAAAACAAGCGGGTCGGTCATTAAGTGGGAGTGGGGACTTAAGAGAGGAGTTTTCAAAAAATAAATTCATCGGGAATGGGATCATTGGGTAGATGGCGTCTTCCAAGATAGTAATGCCAAGGGTTTCAAAAGACCGGGGACAAAATAAAACAGTGGAAGTGGGAATCTTTGGAAGCTCTCTAGTGCCGGCAAAAATAAAATAGGGACAGGATTACTTTCATTCCTACTAGTTTAAGAGGTTACCAGTTTTTTGAAATAAATAAAAAAACTCTACATGGGTGGGTTCCGTAGAACCCAGTACCACGTGTGCCATAACTATGGAGGGAACACGAACTCAAACTTGGCGCCTCGTCGGATGCACAAACTAGTGTCATGCACCCATCTCCTATCGAAATCCATGCGATGTAATCGTTTCCAATCGCATCTGATCTTCACTTTAAGTTGGTGTTTAAAGTAAACTACCAGATCCCGATCCGAAACAGATCCAACCCCATGAACCTCATTAAGACGTGTAACCCACGTCACTAGTCTTGCTACGGCTAGGATGGCTAGAAACACCATTCGTTTCTCCCCAGACCACGGCGGTGCTGCGTTGTTGATGACAGATGCTACATCCAGGACCATCGGCTGCTCGGCGTCGATGCGGGCCGTCACCTCCCTGACGTATCCCCAGAGATGTCGAAGTTTGCTGCAGGTGAAGAAGGCGTGCTCGGCCGTTTCTTCTTCGTCGTCTTCACAGCGCGGGCATAAAGGGACGTCCCTTAAACCATCTCTGCATAATCTGCCATAGAGGGGCAGTGCGTTCTGAACCAGTCGCCAGGTCAGAGAATACTCAGAATTGTTGAGATAACTCTGGCCTGGCGCCCAATTCCACTGGGAGCGGGCCTCCTCCCTCGACAATCCAAGCCGCTCCTCAAGTGGGTCCGAAGCGGTACCCTCCACTAGATCCCGATATAGTCTCTTCCTAGACCGGGCAAGGTGACTGGACCCCGGCAACGCTCTAAGCGCGGCCCGGCATTCGGCGAAGAACAAGGGCTCCCCTCTCGGCCTACGTCGTCCTTCGACCGAGAGGTCGGGTATGAGGTTGGGAAAGGCGCTCCCGACCGCAGGGACCCACGGAGTGTCTTCCATCAAAGTCCGACTCAGGAAAGCCAGTCTCTCGGCATGTCGATGACTTGCCAAGTCAGGCATCCCCAAGCCTCCCACACTCGGAACTTGAGTACAGACCTGTCTGCTGACGTACGCTTTCCGGCCCTTCCAAAGAAGCGAGAAGAGTAAGCGCGTGAAAGCGATAAGGCGGGCCGCAGGCAGTGGTAGTACAGACAGCCGGTAAAGGATGAGAGGAAAGACGTAAGTGGCGCACGCCCTCGCTCTGCCCTTTAAGGAAAGCTTCCTTCGAATCCAAGCCCGGACCGACGATTCGACCTTTGTCTGTACTTCCGACCAGTTCTTTTCCAGCTGGAGGCCCGGCCCGAACCACACGCCGAGGATTCGAACCGGGCCATCCGACCAGCTGAATTCACCTGGAAGAACGGTCTCTCCGCTCCAGGCACCCAACCGCAGGCCGTTCGACTTGCTGCGGTTGACTATGGCCCCTGTCACTTCTTCGTACCGATCGAGCGCCTTAATCACCGTTCGAATGTCAGTACGGCTCGACACGAAAACGGTGACATCATCGGCAAACGCGGAAACCCTGACTCGCGCTTTGCGAGGAGGGATAGCGATCCCGCGCAGGACTGGTGTTGACGCCTCATCCCTTAATTTGCGAAGGAAGGGTTCCAACGCCAGGATATAGAGAAGGGGCGACAGCGGACAACCCTGACGTACCGACCGAGAAACAACGAACGATTCCGACCTCTTTCCATTGACTTGCACCACTGCCGTCGGCGAGTCATACAGAATAGAGATCCACCTGCGGAAGTCCGGACCAAAACCGGCAGCCGCTAAAACAGCTTTCAGGAAACCATGGTCGACCCTATCGAAAGCCTTGGACTGATCTAAATTGATCAGCGCGGCTTCAGCGTCGTCTTCTGTCCCCTCTATGATCATGCGAATCAAATGCAAGTTGTTCTGAATCGACCTCCCCTTCACAGCAAAGTTCTGCTCAGGCTTGATCAAATCACCGATAACAACCTGCAGGCGGTTCGCAAGAACGCGGGCCAAAATCTTTAACTCTGTGTTTAGCAGAGTTATGGGCCTGTAGTCGTCTAAATTTCCCCCACCAGGTTGGTCCCTCTTCTTCAGTAATGTGACCACTCCTTTGGTTACCTGTCCAGGGATTGACTCCTGAACAAACCAGTGGTTAAACACATCCTTCAGAATTGGGACAAACATGGGCGACAGCCTCAAATACATTTCGTACGGCAGACCATCGAGTCCCGGAGATTTGTTCAAGCCGACATGCTTCAACGCAGTAACGATCTCGCCCTCCGTAATCCTGCCATCACAGCCAGCTGCTCGAGCCGCCTCGAGGCGGGGCGAGTCAGCCAAATAGCTGTCAAACTCCTGGCCGCGGAGTCTGGGCAGTTGGGTGAAGCGTTCCTCCAAATGCTCACGGAACCCCTCACAGATCTCACGAGATGATACCAGGGTATGTCCTTCCAGGTTTTTCACCTTCCGAATGTACCCATCCGAACCACGACGTAAAGCAGCCTTACGCTCAACAGCGTCAACGTTCACGGCTTCGTTAGAGACTTTCTTTAATCTAGCTCTAACTACTTGACCTTCATATCGCTCGCTAGCCAAGCGATTGAGGTCCCCCGTAATTAATGCTATCTCAAGGGGATCCCCCCAGCCACCGCCCGGGTCATCTTATCCTCTACTTGCTTTTGCGTCCTAGCCCTATCTTGAGCGAGGCGCTGGCTGTAGCGGACACAAAAGTTTCTAACCTGAGCCTTAGTTTTAACCCAGGACCTACTCCCGATAACCACCCCCACTAATACCCGCTGGAGTAGTAACGTTAGCTGTTCCCGGAAGTCTCGTATCTCCAGTAAGGAGGTATTAAACTTCCAGTACCCAGCCAACCTAGGCCTATCACTTAAGTTCAACCGGGCCGTAACCAATTTATGGTCCGAATGTCCTAACCAAGTGAACGTGGGACAAGATATGAAATCTACGTCGCCTCTTCTAACTAACATTCTGTCCAAGTAAGTACTCGGACAGAAGGCCGCGCTAGTATGCCACGTCCACATCTCCCGCCCTGGGTGATCAACGCGAAATCTGTCGACAAGATCGCATGAGGCCATCAGGTCAGACAGACTGCTTTCCCACCTCGTCGACCCTCTATTCCCACCGACCTTATCTATCTTGGGGTCTAGGATGGCATTCCAGTCCCCCATTAAAACTACTCGCTCCGGACCCTTGAGGAACGCCTCCAACCGTCGAAAAAAGGAAACCCTCTCGCCAGCAATGTTGGGCGCATAAACCGCAACGATCCGAAACTTGCTGTTTTCAACGGCAACATCGACCACGACCAGTCGTCCCACCGCATCCGCATGAACAACGCTCACCGCCGCAGGCAGGGTGCGTCTCACTAACAAAGAGATGCCACAACTATGAGCATCGCCATATGCTGAGTAGACGTCATAGTCGTCAGTCAGCACATCACAATCCCCATACGAATCGAAGTGGGTCTCTTCAATCGCAGCTACATCTACCTCACGGGCCACGAGATCCCTCAGCACGCGAGCAGCCCTGCTTCGGGATCTCATGCCCCTCACATTCCAACAAGCCAAGTTTAAATTTGTGGTCCCCATCAATTAGTGTCACACACGGGGCTAAAGTCCTCGGGAGTGAGGACGCCGAAGGTCTGACCGAGACTGCCGGTCAGCAGTTCGGACGAAATCCGTCCGTCTCGTGCCAAACCTCCCACGTCCACGGGGAAAGTTAATTTTAAAGCCCGAAAAAATGAGGTGTGAACATAAATGGGGACCCTCCCACTACATTTGGACTTAATTTCCTTAAATGAAGGGTGCTCCTCTTCTATAAGGGGTTGCTCCGGGATTGCGTCCTTGGCCGCCCTAAGCATTCTCCATAATGCTTTCTCCCTCCCGTTCCCGGTTTCCTGCCTCACAAACGTTATAATTTTGGGTGCATGTTTAAAATTTCGGGGGTCTTGCACCTGTTTTCCTCCTACGTGGGTGAAGCTCTCCAGCTGCTTAATATATCGCCTCTGCCTTCCATTGAGGTCTGATTGGACCTGTAATGAATCCGCCTCACAGATCCTTACCCCCGGCAGAAAGGGGAACCTCCTAGTCTTCTCCCGTCTCACTGGCGTAGGAGGAGGTGGTACCGGGACGACTTCTGGAATGACCTCTTGCTTTCTTCCTGGAACGACTTCTGGCATGACTCCCTCAGCAGCTCCTCCTGGTTCAGAGGCCGGCGGCGCTACTGGGATGGGAGCCTCCTCTTCCCTCTGTCTCGCCGACACTGGGGACCTATCCCGAGGGCTGTTTAAGGGAGTGTAAAACTTGAGAGGAACATTTTCCTGTTCCATTGACTCGGAGGGGGCTAAAGATTTAATGTTTTCCTCCTCTCTTGCTGACTCCCGGACTTTTTTTGCTTTTGGGTCCTTTCTTTTGGGGGGCTCCATTGCTGCTTCCACCTCCTTTCCCTCTTCCTCCGATTCTGATGAGAGGGCTGTCAGCTTCCTCTTCAAAGCTGCAGGCATCGGTCTCCCCTTGGTTGGTATAGGGGTCGGGGTGGGCTTCCTCCCCTTCTCTGTGGACTCCTTGTTTACTGCTGCTGACGATGATGCCGACACTGCTGCCGCTTTTTGGGGAACAGCCGCCGGGGGCTTTGCTGTTATTCTTTGGGGGCAGTTTTTTGCCACATGCCCTGGCGTCTGACAGCGCCAGCAATGTGGCCTTCTTCCCTCCACGATGATCGACATAGACCAGGATTCGCATTTTAACTGCGCTGGAATCGCCTGAAACCCCTGCCGGTTGACCCTCATCTTCAGCCTGTATTCTCCTGTCAGAATACCATGCATTCCGCGAGTCGGCACCACCTCCTCGACGTCGCCATACTGCGACATTATCGCTCCCAGATGGTCGGAGTCGATGCAGCATGGGACGCCGAGAACCGAAACTGACGCGCTTCTCCTTTCCATATATTCGGGTCTTAATTTCATGCCCTTCCAGACTACGTCTCCGCCCATTGCTAGCTTTTCTGCTACCTCCTGGGTTGGGAGCAACACATCCCACATTGCAAAGCTTTTCCTGAGGATATAGGAAGCTGGGATCTTCAATCCCACCAGTGCTTCCATGACTCTCTCCTTCAGGACTCCTACCAACCCATTCGCCTTTGCGTCCAAAGTTACGAAGGAGATGATCCTCTTCCTCAAATTTTCCAGCGTTCCCGGAGGCAGCCTCACTGTGTTTCCTTCAGTGAACTCCTTGTATTTTTCCTCGAACACTCTCCTATAATGTTCAGGAGTCTTCTGCTGTTTGGGCCCCCACACTGAACTAGTGGGTTTAGCGGAAGCCGTTACCTCGATCTTCTTTTTATTGGGGATCCGCGAACCAGAGTTGGACAGCCTTGGCCATGGTTCATTAGCCGCGATCCCCTTCCTCCTTTCCGGTCTGTGAGCTGGTTTACTTGGGCCCTCTCCCCCTGATAGACTTTCATCCCCTGAGGAGCACCCTACAAATAAACCTGGGCGGTAGTTTTGTTCCGCCACCTTTAAGTCCCACGACTGGCTTTTCGTTAGTTTACTTTTATGAAAAGGGGTATCATCATACCCTTGGAAGAAAACTTCCGGAGACACCAATACTCTTGGAACCGCTGGCGTCTCCATTTCCAAAAGGAAATCCGACAACGATGGATTGTCGCTCGAGGCGACACTCCCTCGTCGCGATGAAGAGGTGTCCTGCGTGGCAACACCTCCTGGGGAGCACTCGGGCGTGTCTCCCCCCGACCGAACTGGAGTATCGCACGGCACGACACTCCCCAACAAAGCTCCAGAGGTGCCCTGCGGGGCAACACCTCCTGGGGAGCACTCGAGCGTGTCTCCCCCCGACCGAACTGGAGTATCGCACGGCACAACACTCCCCAGCAAAGCTCCAGAGGTGCCCTGCGGGGCAACACCTCCTGGGGAGCACTCGAGCGTGACTGGAGTGTCGCTCGACGCGGCACTCACCGAACTCGCAACTGGGGCGCCCTTCGCGGCCACACCCCTCTCGCTGTCTGTAGCCAAGACAGCTCTGGCTTTTGAGACCCAGGTGGCCTCCATCTCAATCTGTGTCTGTCTGCCGACCACAACCCGCCGATTCGGAATCAGGGAGACCGTCGCCAAAAGGCACGTGAGTCTTTCCCGAACCTGCCGGCTGCTTAAGTTGGGACAAGCAGTCAGACTCTGAAAAAAGAATTAATTAATATTAATTGCCAAAAAAATGGCTACAAGAAAGAGAAAAGTGAGAAACTTAGCTCTAAAACCAAGTGGGAGCTGCCTCCCCAACGGGGGAGGAATAGGGAAAAGTGAGAAATTAGCTCTAAAACCAAGTGGGAGCTGGAACTAGATAGAGAAAAGTGAGAAATTAGCTCTAAAACCAAGTGGGAGCTGCCTCCCCAACGGGGGAGGAACTAGAAAGATCATAAAAAAAAGAGAAAAAATCCCCCAAAAGAGGGAGGAAAAAAGTGACAAAAGCCCCAAAAGGGGGCAAGAAAACGCTTTAAACCTAGCCAACGGGCCCGGTAGCGGGACGCTTGGTCTTTGGGAAGAAGAGAATGTCGTAACTGAGAACAGATACTACACTTTGATCTTAGCCAAAAGGCCAACGAAGGCCAAGATCCACTTAATACTTTTTCAAATTCCTTATACACTGTTATTAAAGTCGTTCAGACACTAGACGGGTTTTGTCATTTACATAAGTAATTCCTTTTAACCTTCAATCAAATTCATATTTACAAATATACACTTATAACTGCTATTATCAAATTTACATATGTATTTACAATATTTTCCAATAAGGTGATATTAATAAAAAATATTCATAGAATTAATTAAAGCCATTTTCTTCATAATCGGCGTGTTTTCTAAACCATACTATCAATGGCGAGCACTGTTAAAATAGCAACGTCATCCTTTCGAAAGTGACGTTATTTTGAGAGGATTTTTTTTCACATTATAATTCTTCACTTTCATTACATTGTCAAAATGAGGTATTTTGCTGTAATTAAAATTAAACAAGGCATACCCCAGCCATTATTAAATGGGTGACCATTTTGGAAAACTAAATTGCTGACTCATCCTACCGGTTCTTTCTGGTAGTGACGTCATCGTCACAGTTGTCATTCTTCATATTCATTACGTTGATAAGACTAGGTGTTTTATTGTAAATTGAAGTTAAGCAATAAATATCTCGGCCATTACTAAATGGGTAACCATTTTGGAAAAATGACAAAACTGGTTCTTCGATATGACGTAGGCACCTTCAATAGCATATTTAAACATGAGTTCTTTGATATGACCTAATTTAAGATATTTTTTAAACTATGAATGGAAGAGGGTAAAAAATAAAATGTTTAGGGGGGTACAGTTTTTTTGTTTTTAATTTACTTTTTCTTACTGAAAATATAACTATTCATGGGGAAGGGTAAACACATTTTATTTTGGGGGGTGCAAAACATTTTTTTCTTACTGAAAATATTACTATTCATGGGGAAGGGAAAAACATGTTTTCTGTAGTGGGGGGTACACATTTTTTGTTTTTCTTCCTTTTTAACTGAAAATAGAAGTATTCATCGGGATGGGTACAAACAAATTGGGGGGGGGGTAGATATTTTGTTTTCAATTGAAAATATTAGTATTCATAGGTAGGTTAAAAAGAATTGGGGGGGGGGGTTAAACATTTTTTTTTTTACTGAAAATATTACTGTTCATGGGGAAAGGTAAAGAAATATTGGGGGAGGGTAACATTTGTTCCCCCTTAATTTGTGCCCAAGTACCGTTGCTGGTCCTGTGAAAAGGATTACATTTCGAGAAATAAAACCCAATGAGATATCTCGCCGTACAACATGGTTGACATGTGCCTTGAATATATTAGATAGGTTCTCGGCATAGTTGGCGAAACGCTTTTGTATTCCTTAATGGACAAAAAACGGAAAATATCCGCTTGCCGGTTTCTTTTCTGAGTCATTGTTGACTAAACTGAGATTAAAACTCAGTATTTTTTCCACTCTTCTAGACAAAGAGTAAAATTCATTAGCGACGGTAAAAATACAGGCTGCAACCAGTACTTTCCATCTCGCGTAGCATGCTAAGACTTGCGACCCATGCTGCTGTTACGGTTTTACAAGATGGCGTCTTTTTCAAATGTAAAGAATACGTCGCGGTGTGTTGAACCCCGACAAGACTGCTTCCCTGGATACTTGATCATCATCAATTAAAAAAATAGGAAAACATTGTGGTGAAGAGCTGCAGATGTGTTATAACATTTACCTGCAAGGATGGTCAAAAATGAAGGATGTATGTGTGTTTACGCTGTGGTCAAACATCAACAGTGCAAGTTGATCTGCTCTGGCGACAATGTTGAATGCAAGTAAATCTGCACTTATTGGTGACGTTGTTCATGTTAATTAGTCTGCGTGATGCGGAGCTGATGAAACGAACGTTCAATTGTCAAGATCAGCGGTGCGTCGTGGTCAAACACAAGTGGGTAAGAGTTTTTCAATGTTGATAAGGTCAGTGGTGCACCTAGATCTGCACAGTTGGTTGAAAAGTGATGAGTGAGCACACGTGGATCTGCGCGGTTGTGTGCGAGTGAGTGCTTGTGGGTCTGCGCGGTTTTTGATGAATGAGCGCATGTGGGGTCTGCTCGGTTGTTGATGAATGAGCGCATGTAGGGGTCTGCACGGTTGTTGATGAATGAGCGCATGTGGGTCTGCGCGGTTGTTGGTGAATGAGCGCATGTGAGTCTGCGCGTTTGTTGATGAGTAAAAGTGATGAGTGAGCACAAGTGATTCTGTGCAGTTGTTGATGTTGTTCATGTTGATTAGTCCGTGTCGTGGAGCTGATGAACAAACATCTAGTTGTAAAGGTTGATGGTACACTATGGTAAAAGTCAGATGTGCAAATGTCTGCAAGTGAGTAAGCAGGTCCAAGTACAAGTGGGTATGGGCTTATGTTAGTGCGCGTCGTTCAAGTTGATGGTTTTTCTAGTTGATCAAGGAACGTCCAGTTGTCGAGTATTTAAGCGTGCTTGTGCAGGTGTACTCGTTTTTTGACTGGTGCAATTTATTCCATAGTGTTGTCAGTGATGTCCAGGAATATTTGGTGCTTGATGAATATCCAGGAAGATTTAGTTGTCGCGTCTGTTGTTTGAAGAGAGTAGGTAGGCCTTAAAGGGTGATGTTGATGCTTGATGTTGATGACTGCTGGCCTGACTTTTTACAACCAGTATTAAGTCATGGGGCTTGGTGATGTTATTCGTGTTTGGCTGAGTTTGTTGAGATGTTCAAAATCGTAGGTGATAAGGTATATCATCTTCTTTATCAACCGTTTGCCCGTGTGAACAGATCACGTCAGGGTCACCACTTGTTGCGGGACCGACCATTGTTGAGTGTTTGATCGGCCTCACAACTAAGAAAGTAGACACAGGCAAGTTACGGCAATGGCAAATAAGAGAGGGCAAACACTAGTGAACAGTTAAAGAAATAGCTATGTTTATTTCACCATAAGAGATGGTAATAACAAATGAGTGATGGGATTTGATAGTGATGTCACTTGAACAGGATAGACTGGACAGTAGGGAGTGACGTCTCTGGTGACAACTAACTGAAACGCAAGAATAGTGTCGTTGGTGAGAGAAAAGCTGGGTATACGTCGATGGATGTTGACAGGGAACCCTTGTTGTTTGCTCGCTGGCAAATGAAAGAAAATAAATCTCGCAGTAGTTGTCGAGGTAGCCCTGATAAGGGCTGTTTAAAAAAGGAAACTATATCGCAGTAGTTGTGCAGGTTAGTAGCACTGATAAAGGGGTGTTGGAAAAAAGGAACTGGAGCCGCTGGTGAAGAATCAGAGCTGCAGGAGTGAGGACTACAGGGTGCTGCTGCAGTTTGAGTAGGAGAATGCTGTTGCAGGCGTTCAAGAGTGCAGGAGCTCAGGACTGCAGGATGCATGAGCTACAAACTGCAGGGTGCAGGGACTCAGGACTGCAGATGCAGGAGTGCGGACTGCAGGTGCAAGAGTTCGGACTGCCGACGACTGGTCGATCCAGTCGGACGTGGGGGGCCTCCTGACCCCCTGGCTGAACCATTATTTATCTACCTCCAACAAGGTAAAATGTGACACAAGGTCGGAAAGTGGGATTAGATAAGCCAGCGCTCGAGGGTTGAGCAATCTAGCCATTTAAAAATTGCCCGGGCAGCCCCGTCGGCATTCCCGGTAGGGCGCCTCAGACAGTAAGCAATAAACTTACTCCTCCCCAAAGAGGGGAAGCGAAGCCTGGGAGGGTGCACCTCCTAGAACTGCACAGGACCAGACAACCCCCAATAGACCGGCGTAAATCCAGACCCAAAAGAGCAGGACAATACCAGTCTATTAGGTGGGTTTAAAAACCCGTGGCCGAACCATTATTTATCTACCTCCCACAAGGTAAAATGTGACACAAGGTCGGAAAGTGGGATTAGATAAGCCAGCGCTCGAGGGTTGAGCAATCTAGCCATTTAAAAATTGCCCGAGCAGCCCCGTCGGCATTCCCGGTAGGGCGCCTCAGACAGTAAGGAATAAACTTACTCCTCCCCAAAGAGGGGAGGCGAAGCCTGGGAGGGTGCACCTCCTAGAACTGCACAGGACCAGACAACCCCCAATAGACCGGCGTAAATCCAGACCCAAAGGCCAGGACAATACCAGTTCATTAGGTGGGTTTAAAAACCCGTGGCCGAACCACACTTTTGAGTGAAAAGCTATAGATTTCATGAAATTTGTGCTCATGTACCTTTGCCGGTCCTATGAAAAGGATTCCATTTCGAGAAATAAAATCCGAAGAGATCTCTCGCCGGGCAACATGGTTGACATGTTCCTGGAATATATTAGTGAGGTTCTCGGCATAGTCGGCGAAACGCTTTTGTATCCCTTAATGGACAAACAAGGAAGATAACCGCTGCCCGGTTTTTTTTTCTGAGTTATTCTCGACAAAATGGCGATTAAAACTCAGTATTTTTCCACTCTTCTAGACAAAGAGTAAAACACATTAGCGACGGTAAAAATACAGGCAGCAGCCAGTATCTATTCATCTCGTGTAGCATGCAAAGACTTGCGACTCCTGCTGTTGCTACGGTTTTACAAGATGGCGTCTTTTACAAATGTAAATAATACGTCGCGGTGTGTAAAACCACGACACCCCCAATAGATAATAATAATATGATTATCAACAAGACAGTAAAAGGAATACTACTGAAATACAACACGATTCTGTAGCTGAAAACAAGTATAAAACAATTAAATCGAGTACTTAAGTTTCAAGATTATTTTAATATTAATTATAATTTCATGTAAATTGTGTTAATGGTAATTGTTACTTTAAATCATATTCGTATGTACAATAAATACGTGATAACCAAAATGTTTAAAAATAAAAAATAAATATTTTACGTTTCTTTAGCAGATATAATAATGACATCATTTCTAACGTCATGAATAGACGACATAGGTACCAATCTACATCAAGTTTATAGATTCATCAATTTAATCTAAAGATTTGAATGACTTATTAAAGGTCTTATATACAGTTAATAAATTATTTACTCATGGATATAAGTTCAAATCAGTGTACGCATAATTCCATTATTACATGATTAATTTAATATCATATCGAAACTAAACATAAATCAATACTAATCAAAACAAAATTGAAGCAATAAATTAATGAAAATGATCAAGCGTCGATTTACTTCACGCAATACGTCTCTCAGACAAGTATCTTCTTAGATTCGTGGCATACGTCATATAATACTTTCATGTTTTGTTTCAAAGAAAATGCTCTTATGAATATATATATATATATATATATATATATGTATTTATGTATATATATATATGTATACATAAATATAAGTATATATATATATATATATATATATATATACATATATATATATATGTATATATATATATATATATATATATATATATATATATATATATATATATATATATGTACATAGGAGTTCCTATAGCCAGGAATTCTTTGAAGCTGACGGCCCAACCCAACGTGAACTTCTAAGAATCCGTACATTTTTCTATTAGAAGAAAAAGAAAAATCAAAGATGACGACTGATTCGACATTTCTAAAGAAAGTCTAAAGCTTTAAAGTTCTAAAATCCTGGCTGCCAAATATAACACCTGGATGACAAAGCGCCTATTCATGTTCTTTTTCCTGCTTCTGCACTGACGCACTGATAGAAATGCGTTCTCATGAGGAGTACACTTATACGACCTTATAAATATACTAGCTAACTACTCGACATTTAGAAAAAAGCAATGTAATTACTAAAACACAGCTATCATGAAGTTTTTTTAATATATTTTGTTTTTAATATCGTAAATGCAATTACATTCAATATAAATTCATAAATATTTACGTATTAATTGGATAAAATACTGAACTATGTAATAAGAGAAACGTATATTTAACGCAACGTTTAATTTTTCTAATATATATTTTTATATAAGAAATGCAATTGTAAATATGCTCTTGATGTTTCGATAAATATATACACGTTTACAATTTGTTGGTTTATTCGTTTGTTGTTTTCAAAATCTTCATAGTATGTTTGGGATGAACCTCCTTAATTATATATCAGCTTAAACTATATTAACAAGGATACGTGTTAAATTATAGGTTATTTTGATTAAAAAGTAGAAGGTCGTCGTAAAGTCTGCCTTTACGGCCTTTTTTTATTTCACTTATAGTATAAAAATAGTGATCAATAAAATAACCACACCAAACACATGAAAATATATATCTAAATAGTACAATTAGAAATGTTTGTTTTTATTTGCAGAACTATATTCATATCGAAACACATCATGTTTACTTAATTAAATAATTTAAATACGATGTATATGCTGATAAAACAAAACTTACAAAACACAAACAAGGATATACTTTATTTGCATATTTATTTCTAAACAGTGTCTAATAAATCAATATTCTTTAGTAATTCATTCATAATTGTATTCTATCATTTTGAATATGTATGCTCAATATGGTTTTGCTATAAATGTTATTATTATCAGTACTAATATTTATTTAAGCGATTAGATACATACAAATAAAAATAGAAATGTCCGCTTGATTATTTAAACATTAAAATGATAAAAATACGGGATATTCTTATAGCGAACGCACCATGTTTCCCTGACTTCGGGTCGTCAACGTTCGGACAGGTCTCGTAAGTGCCCGAGTGCTGACGAGGTGAATACTAGGCAAACACTGTCAAACTCTAAATTGAAGACTGATAGACGTTTATAAAAACACATTGCTAAGCAACTGTTAATAATTAAATGTGTATTTCTATATTTGTTGTCAAAGGAAACAGTGTTAATGAAATGTTTATATATATATATATATATATATATATATATATATATATATATATATATATATATATATATTTATGAGATGATTTTGTTTGATATTTGTAGAAATGGTTCTGTTATTTATTTAATGCATTTTTTTTACATATTTTGTTAATGTGTTTTTTCCTTGTCAACATAAACACCGATACACCAGTTTCTAAGCATTTTATTTTCTAAACGAACGAACTGTTTTAAAGCAAATGGTTTATTTTTTCCAATCTATTTTCTACGTCTTTTATCTTTTATGAAAGTGTATGGGATAACCTAAAGGGTTAGGGGTTCAGCCGGTCTAACACATTTTTTGTTTTTTTGTTCTGCTGCTGGCCGAACTCAATTAGTCTTTTGAGAGATTTAACGAGTTGTCAGCGGTGATAGAAATTCATTTTCGTTATTGAACGCGATTAATTTCTTACAAAAGTTATCGGCTGCGTAATTTAATCTGATTAGCTAAAGCCTGTTGTCACCTGATTGTTTAGCAGTATCGTCAGGTTTTGGGCGCTTCCGAGATCTGCCCGTACGTTTACGACGCGAATTCACGAAACATAGAGTGTTCACTTTAAGAGTAGCATTTAGTGTTACGTTTACGCATGCGTACATTCATACAGAGTAAAACTTAGATTACTTAGAAATAATTTCTTATAAAAATTAAACTCTGTATAAAACACGATGACAAAGTGTTTTCTTAATAATTAAATGCATAAGTTTATGTTCTTAATTATATTTTCTGTTGTTGTCTAGTGTGTTTTGCTATTGTTGTTGCTGGTGGTGGTGGGTGGGGGTGGTGGTGTTGTTCTTGTTGCTGTTCTAGTCATTATGATTAAGATGCTGATTATTATGATGATAATGACGATGACGATGATGATGATGATGATGATGATGATGATGATGATGATGATGATGATGAAAACGATAATATTTTCTATGAAAAAAGAAAAAAAGAAAGCCCCCTCTACTAATTTTTCAAAATTACAAAAAAAGAACGATTCTTATTTTTTTATTTTAATTTTTTCTTTTTTTTTCATAATAAAGGACAACCATATAAGTCAATGCAATAAGATTGTTTTATTTGACCAATCTACTTCTACTGTTACTTTGTATTTAATAGATTATGTAACAACTATCATTTTCATCCTGATACCAAATAAGATTTCTCCACGTTGATTCTCAAAAATCCTATACGAAATGTGTTTTTCTTTAAATTAGATTCTCTTTATACACGGTAAATCTCTTCCACATCGGAATGCACTCAATAATGTAATATATCCAATATTTATACGTATAGATGAAATATTTAAGTGATGTGTATAAAGTAAATATTTTAGCCTCGCATTTGGTTTTAAAATTATGTCTTATATTTTTATTCAACAATGCTGACCGATGTCAAACATAGTTGGTGTATTACATACAGCCGTGCCAGGTGGCACTCTACACAAATCTAGACATAAACAAAACTCTTCATTTAACACCAGGAGAAATCGATTATCTTCCGCGTTGGTTGGTATAGCTCGACAACAAAGAAGAAAAAAGAAAATAATTAATGTATATAATTCATTGATAATGTCCTGTATTGGCCGAAATATTTGATATATTATATGAAAAGTGATTTATCATGTGTTTTATATATATATATATATATATATATATATATATATATATATATATATATGGATAGAAAGATAGATATATATATACATATATATATATATATATATATATATATATATATATATATATATATATATGTATATATATATATATATCGAGAGAGAGAGAATGAGAGATGTAGATGAATTGAAGTTTGTAGAAAGATGTCACAGCGCAAGAAATCGAAATATGACGGTGTTGAGAAGTAGGAGAACAACAACATGACTAAATAACATACATGGTAATCCTTACTTGTTTAATCGCAGTTACAAACAGTTTGCTAATGCGTATAGCCGTATTCTCATAATACATTTTTGAGTAAGACCGTTTAAAAAAAATAGTGGGTGTTGAAAACTGAAACTCGCGTGGAAGAGTAACGCTGTGTTTAGTGGCATTACTGCAGTAACTTTCATAGTACCCTGCATTAAATTATTATTTTTAATTATGAAAGTATACTTTTATAACTTTAATTGTAAATTTTCTATTTATATATTTTAAAGTTATTTAGGGTGGTAGACTGATTTTAATTTTCGTTTTCATATTAATGTATGTTAATGTTTAAATTACAAATTAAATCAATAACCGTGTTTGTTCAATCAAATATATAATGCTCAATTGGTGGGCAATGCTAAAATATTTCAATTATTTATTTTGGTAGCCTTAATAACGCATTATATTACACATCAAGGAAACACCAACATCTCTCTCTCTCTATCTCTCTCTCTCTCTATATATATATATATATATATATACAGGATGATTCATAAGTCACTTCACTTAGCTATTTAAAATGATTACGATATGAAGCACAAACATACTATGAACTTTTGATGATTGTTATCTTACTCTCGAATTACTGCTACTTGTTAGGCAATGGAAACATGATGTGAACAGAAAGCCTCCTTCGCACAACAACATGATCAATCAAATATGCTACATAGAGTCGTTAATCCCTTGCAAAAAAGAATGGAGCTATGCATGTTAAACGAAGGTGCAAACTTTGAAATGAATATATTTGTTGAATAAACTTTCCGTATTTTTTAACTTTAGAATTTCAAAGCTAAATAGCTGAGTGACTTATGAATCACCCTGTATATTCATATATATATATATATATATATATATATATATATATATATATATATGTATATATATATATGTACATATATATATGTATGTATATATGTATATATACATATATATATACATACAGTATTTTGACAAAATAATGGAAAACACTTAAAATCATCTCAGTAAATCCAGCCTTGTAAAGCTCTCGACGAATTGTTTTTGTTGAAACGTGAGTGAAACAGATGATTCTAAATCTCTGCTTTAATGTTAGGTGCTGTGGTCTTATTGTCTTTTTACACAACATATAGAAGGGCTCTACGATCACTTTCAGATAGCATAGTATTTCTTCCAGAATTTTTATATGAGCAGGATGTTTTCTCTTCTTTTGCTCAGGCTTTCATCACCTTCGAGACAGTTGCTCTCGATAAGGCCGCCGTCCGTGTTACATTAGCACCTGGCATACAGACACCATCAATTTTCCATCTTTGGAAATTTGATATATCTATCATTTAAGTTTTCATAACTACTGCGCACTATCTGAAATAAAAGATAAATTCAACTAATTAATTTGGAACAATAAACATTAATATAAACATGAAACCAACATTTTTGTATTTATTGTACAATTTTGGTAGATGTTTTAGAATTGATGCAAAATTCACTAGGTGTTACCATTATTTTGCCCAATTCCTGTATACATGAAGTAAGTTGGGCTAAATAAAATTAGAACATTATTTATATCAGTCTCAAGAATTACAAACACAACGAATAGTTGACGTACGATCGTTTCTAACACACGTTGGAAAATTGAATTTCTTATGATACTTTAGATTATTAAAAAACGTCACTTGATCAGTAGCCCGTATAACATCACATACAAATTCAGCCAAGAAACATATCAACATTGTTTAAATGATATCTATCTATCTATCTATCTATCTATCTATCTATATATATATATATATATATATATATATATATATATATGTGTGTGTGTATTGTTTGTGTATTTAAGCAGCATTTTCTAATTTATGCAAATATTGTTAATAATTCAAGAATTTGTCTGTTTAAATACACCCTTTTTAATCCCCCCAATTCTCCGACGGTCTTTATTGTATAAGCTATAAACAATAATAAATGTTCCATATGTTTCACAGGTTTCACGAACGTTTTCGATTCCTCGTCTAATCACCCTCAGTTGTCAAAAGCAAATGAACAAAAATGTTGGAGAAAGAAGATACTGTCTTTCTGGCCAAAAGTTGATGTTATTTTCTTTACCCACAATTTTTAAAAACACAAATATGTTCTGCAAAGCCAAAAGCCAAACCACGATATTCTTTGAAGAATATAAACTATTACCAAAATAACTGAATTCGACAATAAATAACTCGCGAAGCGTTGAAATGTCGTAAAACAACAATCGACACACACCAATTAAGGAGAGCAATAAATCTATGAGACAGGTCATACTAGGTCTCATGGAGTCTACTAATTCTACGCTGCCGTTAAAAACTCGAACGTTACACACACACACACACACACATATATATATATATATATATATATATATATATATATATATATATATATATATATTCCCGTTGATTACGTTTTCCGAAATAATCGTGTCTTCTCAAATAATGCACTGTTCAAGTACGGGGTGATTATCAAAAGATCAGCAGTCATGATGGATCAAGGGCTGTTTTGACATGGTCAAGTATTTGCAGCCTTACCGCGGGGTCTACAGCCTGTTCCGTGCTGCAGCGACATGAATTGAATAAGAAAGCCTCCCAAAGAATAATATCAACATCAGAAGAAGTGACAAATTTATATTGATTAAAGAATTGAAACATAACAGATGCACTTCGCAAGCTGTAATCCCATTTTTAAAAAATCCATAAAGATAACTCAGTAAACGAATGCTTTTAGTTAATAACATGATTTATTAATGTTGAATAATAAATAAATGTCTTTGAATACATTCGTTTGAGAATGTTAATAATTTACCAGAGTTCATATTTTTTTAGAAAGATACAATGCGTACACTTAGTGTGCATACACATCCAAACATAAAATATATCAATCACTGTTTCCATTTATTTTGGAACACATTGCGGCTTATTATTTTTTCTCGAGTACTTCATAATCTTTATCTCTATATATACTGTTATTTTATGTGTATATGCTTATTTAGTTATTAATATATGTTTTTTGTGCGGTAAATTCCAAAGTAAAGTGCAGGATTATTTTAAGTCTGGAAACAAACATTTTATGTATGACGAATGGCAATGTCGTCTATATATAGGTTTGTTTAATTTCATGAAAATAATAGGAAAATATTATGTTATTTAAACTATATGGACATATTGCTTCAAAACAAAGTGAATACATTTTAAAGATATGCACTATATAGAAAAGAGAGTCTACTGAGGTACGCTTAATTTAATTATTAAGGAACACGATTTAAATATACACACGAGTTACTCTGTTTTCTTTAATATACTGCTAAATCATTATAAAAGTATTTAGAATATTTAAGTAAACCTTCACATGCAATATTTAGTGGGATGCAGTTTAAGCTGTTAATCCTTTTGTAGTATTATACATAAATTAATTTAAACAACAAAGAACGTAAACCGTAAAAAGTATACCATTACAATTTCAGGACTTTTTTCCTATGTAACGAACATTTTTTCTTTATTTATATCTGTAAAATCATACACGAACTTTTTAGTTGGGACACTTCTCTTCCAGGTTACGCTAACAATACTTTGTGCATAGAACAACTATTCTCACAGATAATATATTTGAGACTAGTTGGCTAAGCCAGCGTTTCCCAAAATTGTCTTATTGCAGTCAATGTGTTGTGAAAAATTGTAGGTGATTTTATAAAAAACAGATACATCGTGATACATTGTGATTTATATATCAAGCCAAAAATAATACAAATAATGAAAAAAATATTGCCTATATAATTTTAAAATGCTGACGTCACAGAATTTAATTATTTAACGTTTTTTCCTGAAGCTGTACCGTTTAGTTTATTTTACGTCTCACTGTCATCACATCTTGATCGACAACTCACGTACGCATTTTCGACTGCTTTTATGAATTATCTTTTGTTCTCTAGTTTTTATGTTAATTTAGTTTTGTTACATGAAGAATATTCGACAACGAATCGAAAGTACTAGTGATACATATTGAACATACATTATTTTTTTTATTTTAAAACACAAATATCATGACCAAAATGTTAAAGATAAAAACGTATAATTAACCAGATAAATTATACTATGTATAATTCATTTTTCTTTAATATATATATATATATATATATATATATATATATATATATATATATATATATATATATATATATATATATAATGTTAATAATCCAGGTAAAATATTCACAGGGTAGTAATCAGAAGAATTTCTACCGGGTTTATAAAAAGTGCTCAATATAAAATAGAGCTTTATATATAGTTATTTTTATTTACACAGACATGCACAAAATCTGCGACACTGGCATGTCGATGTTATCGACTAGCAGTTTGTATAAACTAAGATCTCAGCAGGAAGAGTTAGAATCCGATCTTAACCTTAGATCATATCTAGAGAGAACCAAATATGATCTAAGGTTAAGATCGGATACTAACTCTGCCTGATGAGATCTTAGTTCATACAAAATATTGATCGATAATATCGACATACCAGTGTTGCAGATTTTGCACATGTTTGTGTAAATAAAAATAATTATATATATATATATATATATATATATATATATATATTTATGTATATATATATATATGTATGTATATATATATATATATATGTATATATATATATATATTTACAAATTATGAATATATATTATTATTAAAAGCATTGCCATTTCTAATAAGTGACTGTTGTCGTACACCAAAATTAATACACAATGCATTGTTATTTATTTTTAATTTCTTACTTGAAGTTTCAGCTTGTAAAATAGCTTTTATCAGAAGATCAGATACATTTAAATTTGCCCTTTTTCATGAGTCACATTTTTATCAAATACATTAATCACTTTTGCTGAAAGTTGAAAATATGTCGTTTCTGTTATGGCATCGATGTAATCAGTGAAGATCTAATAATATAGCATGCATGTATTAAAAAAGTATATGTTATCATTCCCTTGTCTATTTGATACTGCATATCCAATCAGGCTCAACCTAAACAGGTTATTTTAAGAGCATCACGAACTGTTATAATCTACCCAATTATATTTTCTTTTTTTTTAAATTAATATCCCACTTTAACATGCTTTGTAGGTATTTTATTTTACCTCACTCCTTATTATTATGTTTCATTTGGATGCTTCAAAAAATATGAACTTTAAATTTATACCTAACTCGCCTTCATGCGTGATTTCATATTTGAAAGTGAAAAAACAAAAACATCTCATACGCCGGTTTACACTAGCAGGAGTCGGACAATCCGATAAGATCTGGATCTACAAACACATTGAAAAGGCCAATTCTAGTTTGGCGAAATATTTGTATTATTCTAAACTAAAATGAAAGTTTACAAACAATTTTTTTTAAAAATCGGTTTCGATTTTCTTTTTCTTTTAAAATTAATATCGCATCTTTAACATGCTTTGAAGGTATTTTATTTTACCTCACTCTTTATTATTAAGTTTCATTTGGATGCTTCAAAAAATATGAACTTTAAATTTATACTTAACTCGCATGCATGCGTGATTTCATATTTGTAGGTATTTTATTTGACTTTACTCCTTATATATATATATATATATATATATATATATATATATATATATATATATATATATATATATATATAAGGAATGTTCATCTATCTATTCAATGCATATCAAATTAAGCCCACTCACAGGTTATGTTGAACAGAATCAATGAATTATAATTAGCCAATTATATATATATATATATATATATATATATATATATATATATATATATATATATATATATATATATATATAAGTGGTATTCACTTATCTAATGAGATTTATACGGTAATCCAAATTGTTTTTGACCTTTCCTGTCCGTATCATTTGTCCTATTTTAGCATTGCCTGGTCTTAATCTGCCATGCCTACCTGTCAACTTTAAGCTATTTCTCATTCAATATATGGCTCGTTAGTAGTAGAGTCTCGTTTCACAATTCTCTATCATTTTAATAACTTGTTTTCTTCTGTCTTTACCTCCAGGCTAAAATATAATATCTAGTTGATGTAACAATTACCTCGAAAGCACAAAGCAGATAATTGCCAAAAAAATGAAATCGTATTCACCGAATTCTCATCCTTTTTAAATTAAGATCGATATTCTTTGTTCACATTTTAACACAATTCATGAAAGATGTCATGTATCGAACTATGCATCATCTACTCGAGTGTAAAAACCAGAAACAAGATTAATTAAATTTTAAAAATAGTTTTTTGTAATGAATAATTGTTATGTGGGGTGGTATGATTTGATCATATTACCGCAGCAGAAAATACCTAATTCCTGATTCAAACATATACGAACCAGATATGTCCTAAGGCTGAGTACGGCTCAACCAGCTTTCGTGATTACTCTCAAAACTTATTTGTGTTAAACCACAACTGAGTTAAAAACTGTTTCAAAATATAGTTTGGATCTATACCTATCTTATCTGCACATCCCTTTTCAGATAGTCTATTCTACTCTTTCAGTATACCCATGCAGGACGCATGTCTGATCTCTAATCTATAAGTCTTTCTTTAAGACATTAACAGTAAGCACTGGTCTTCCAAACACAATGACCGAACACTTTTCTTCCTTCCTCCATCGTCCTTGCATCAAGTAAAGCTTCTGTCAAAGCTTTTCGAGTGAAGGCCACTTTTTCAGGGTACTGCTTACATGTAAATATTACTTGTTCTTCTTGAAAACTAACTTCAACAATTTCCTGTCATGAAACATCCCTATAATTATTTAAAAAATATCTCCAACACTCGTTTCATCTTATTAACACTAATACTCGAGTTGTACTTAGTCTTTATATTTGGTGACCATATTTTGTTTAAAAATATACGACACAATAAACGATTAAAACATGTTATGATAATGTGCCATGGATCTACATTCCTCTCTCTTTCTCTCTCTCTCTCCCTTATATATATATATATATATATATATATATATATATATATATATATATATATATATATATATATATATATATATATATATATATTTGTGTGTGCGTGTGTGGAAAATATATATGTGGGTATGTATATACTAAGACAATTTAAAAAACTGTCCAATGTAAAAGCTCCACGAATGTTTACATTACACAACAGAGAATATATAATAACACTATGATCTTCTAAATTGTAATGGGAAAGTCTTTATTCATTTTCTCTTGCCAACTTTCAAAATAATTTAATGTAGCTTGACAATTGTTTCGCTCACAAACGACCGGAAATAAACATAGCATTACTAGGATCTTTCGTTCATGTAAATGATCAAAAGTGCATCGGATCTTTTACGAAAGAAACTCCTCAAGGTAAACAAATCTAACATCATTTACATGCAATTCCCACAGAAACTAGTCTGTTAAAAGAACACATGATTCAATTCATAGACAACCGGGCATTTTGTATTTGTTACGTACACATATTGGTATATTAATTACCTATGCAGAACAAAAGATATCCTTATTGATTTTAAACAACCTATGAAACAATAGATTTACCGAACACTATTGAAATAAATGGCATTTTACTTTGCCCCCCCCCTCTCATAACCAATACATTATGAGTGCATGAACGGTAACCACCTCTCAAATTAAATGTATACATTGATAGAAAAGAATATATAAATGTAATATCATGGCATAGCTTTGCCGTCAACAAAATATAGTTCCACATACACGCTTGGGGTATGATGTGCTTTCTTTCCAGAAAAATAACCACTATTGGCGGGAACTGTAACATACGAAGAAAATAATATTTATTTACAAAGGTCTTAAGATCAGAAAAAATAATATTGATTGATGTAAATGTTCATAATTCTACACATATATGCATATATATATATATATAGGTTTATATGTATATATATATATATATATATATATATAGGTTTATATGTATGTATATATATATATATACATATATATATTATATATATATATATATATATATATATATATATATATATATATATATACTTATATATATATGCACAATTGTAGTTAACATACACATATATCATTCAATATATTTTTTAATGAGCGGTTTAATATCAAGTACATTCTATCATGTGCAAACATTTTAACCAATTAGCTTCCATTCCTTTTAGCAAAGAGGTAAGTGTTCTTGTTGCAAAAGGTCAGTTTTATTGTTATATGAAAAATCAACCACCTACTGTGTTCTACGTCCGCTGTCGATTTTAAATAACGACCTTAACAAGGGTTGTTTCTAGAATTTAACCCCTTACGTACACATATGTACCCCTCCCATTTCACATAAATCACGTCCTACGTGATCTTAGGCGTGACCGAATAAGTTCCACCATTTCTAAACTGTTCATCAGCTAACGATAATCCGGATTAACCTCCCGCTTTGAAACCGACGGTACTGATGTTACATTGAATTTGTGTATTTTATAAATAAATATTTACGCTCCTAATCCTTTTAAATCTCGGATTTATAAATTAATCGAGCACTCTGCTGGGTTGTTCCTGCCCTACCACACCGTACTTATATATATAGTATATATATACATATATATATGTATATATATATATACATATATATATATACATATATATATATATATATATATATATATATATATATATATATATATAATAGCATACACCCGTCTGTCGAAATTACCAGAAATATTATGCTCCGCCTGTATATTCTGACTAATAGCTATATAGAATTATAGAATTACTTCAGTAATTTCATGAGTCAATACATGAGGTATTATGATGAATTTTCTTGACTGAATATAAAATAACTCATTTTATTAAGACTAGATAATTTTTTACTGAATTAATTTCAAGAATCAATGGTTGTTTTATCTGCTATTTTCATTTCAAGGTAACGCTTTCTTGTGCTGTTTTTCATTTTAATAGGATAGGACCGCAATTAACATGTAAGCAGTACCCTGAAAAAGTTGCCTTCACTCGAAAAGCTTTGACACGATTTAAAAAACGTATCGTTTCTATTGAGCCCCTTAAAAAACGTATAAAACGTTGCAAGTTTATTTTCTTATATAATTTTCGTGTGTGAGACTTGATATGCACTTACAAATAAATACACACGCTTAAACTGTATATAGTTTATTATATTTATATATATATAAATATATATATATATATATATATATATTTATATGTATGAATATATACATGCATATTATTTATTTAAAAACTATATGTTACATGCTCTAGAGACGTACCGCGCTTACATCGACATGGACTGCCTATTTATCATTCAAAAGCCATTATAGTCAATCTAAATCAACAGCGACTCAGTTAATAAAAACAACAGAACGCATGGCGTTATAGGATCACCGTTAATTAAGTGTATTCGCTCAAGCGTCTTATTTTGAGAAAGTATCCAGTAAATACGTGTGGACTGTTTATATGCGTCTTAATCGTAATTACGTGCAACAGATGATGTGGTGTTTTACTGCTTTAATGGTGTATTTGTTTTTAGTGGTGTAGTTTACTTTATTGGTTTCTTTTTCTAGTAGACATTTTCTTCTAATGGGGCATTGTTTGAAGACATCAGTTTTATATTCATATAGATTATGAAAGGGTTATTGATTTCCTGTATGATCGTGAATCTTTCAGTGGTGCATATTCCTTTGGTCAAACAAATCGAACGAAATATATTGATTCAATTTGAATGATGTGTGTGTGTCTTTTTTCTACTAGCATTGTGCTTTGCTTATCCACATATTGAATCATAGAAATTAAGTATACTTATATAAATTCATTAAATTTAGGAGAAAATAAAAAATAAAGACTAAAAATTGAAAAAAATTAAAATTACAAATAAAATTAAAATTTTAAATTTAATATATCATATATATATATATACACATATATATATATATTTATATATATATATATTTTTTTATTTCTATTGAAAAAAAATCATGTAATTAATTAAGCTTATAACATTACCGCGAATTTCTGACTAGTATCTGTAAATTAATTTGTGTGTCAGAAATTTAAGTGTAGTTCATTTTAATCTATATTTACGCTATTACCTACTGCTGAAAAATGAAATCTCTTTGTTAAATCTATATTTGTTCGAAAAAGAAACACTCAGTAATGCAGAGTTTAGAAGTCGGCTTATAATTTTTGCTGGACGTAAAGTATGCCATATGCACACATACAATGTTGCATTTTTAAGCGGAAGTGTAGAGTTAAGAAAGTACACAACTATCTATTAATCGAAACATAATGTTAAAATAATGTTAAAAATCTGCATGCTGTTCAACTTATATCAGCATCCGAACTAAGATTTAGAAGGTTGTGTATGTATATAAATATAAATATGCCCATATAACATATTGTGTTTATTTTATGTGCTAGTCTGTTGGGTTGATTAGCCTTTAATTGTTATAGTGTTTTTGGAAGGTCATCCTAGATAATGCTCCCAATGTTCAATCTCTCTATTCTCGCGTTCTCTTGACTTCGTTTCAGTTCACTTCTTTTTTTCCTTTGACCCGTCGTCGTGTTTTATACATCGATGCACTTGCACCGTTCGATAATTCGATCATCACCTTATGAAATATAAAATATGATTTGAGTCGGATAACCACTGATACGTTTTCTCATTATCTTTTGAACGACCGTTTCGATTATTGACCAGTAGAATATAATGCTATCGCTAACAATCTAGTGATCGATACATCGCATGAATTAAACATTACCTTCGATACAATGCATGCAGATAGGATGCCTTTGTATTATAGCTACGATCTGATCTATCACAAAAGTTGGCAGGAGAAACTAAGTTTGAAACATTTAATGAGCTTCGTAGACTCAGTGTTAATAAACAGTTTTGTAATAATAGCTAGCACAAAATAGTGGCATGATAGTTCCCACATTGAATGTTTAATATGCCTCACTCATGTGGCCTCTTAATTAATTTTATCCGCCCCTGAACGGACTTTATTTTAGACATCATTGTGGATCTAATTTTGTAGAGTATCTAGAAATTTAATGAGTAAATGTGAAAAAAAGTAATTCAGTTATTTGTAAAAAAACGTTTTTTTGCGCAATAGAATTCCCCTTTTTGTCCATGTGGATCTTATTATGCAGATAACTATCTATCTATCTATCTATCTATCTATCTATCTATATATATATATATATATATATATATATATATATATATATATATATATATATAGTGAGCACTACTTTCAATAATATCTAGTTTCGGTGATGTGTAAGGTTTTAATTGATCTATGCCTATTCATCCATTGTGCTCTATTGCAATACACCTGGTATTATTCATTCTAATATCGTGTTGGCTGTTCATACAATTCGAGAAAAAAAGCTTGTCTGTTTTAACCTTTTCAATGGTACACCAACAGCAAACCATTTTTAAACAAGCCGCGCGTGCGTGGTTCCCCTCTGTATGTGACTCGATGTGGCGAGTGTAAAATTTGGGCAATTTGGGGCATTTTTGACCCCCCCCCCCTTGACCCCCTGGGAGCGCGAACCAGAATTGTTCTGAGGTCAAGGATGCTTATTTTATATCCATGACAATTGCCTCTACATTCTGGCCAAGTATCAGAAAAATTGAATACATGGATCAAACGTTATGGGAGAAATAGGTCATTTTTTGCCATTCTGGGGGCTTTTGACCACTTGGGGGCGCGAAACAGATATTTCCCGAGGTCAGCGATACTTATTTTCTATTAGAAACAACTACCTCCACATTTTGGCCAAGCTTCAGAGAAATTGAATGGATGGATGAAATGTTATGGGGCAAAATGTCATTTTTTGCCATTTCGGGGCCTTTTGACCCCCTGAGCGTCTAACCAGATTATTTTTCAAAAATAGGAGAATGTCACTTTCTAACCTGACCAACGTTACAACGTCATGCAAAATTAATTGATTTTATGTTAGATATGTAAGACTATGCTTGTGAAATGCAGTGTTGTTTTCCCAGTTTAATATTCTTAAATTTAAAATGACATATTCGCTGATTTTTAAACTTTCAAATTGAATTTTGATGGCAACAATTTAATGATAGGTTTTCTTTATAAAATCGTATATATAATCGTTTTCCATAATATATTTCGAGGAAGACCTCTTTGTCAAATGGTAGGTGTTTCAAATTAAAAAGAAAACGTGCGAATGGCAATATTGCATATAACGCATGAAATATTAATATCTGCAGCAAATGTAATAGGTTAATCACTTATTTAATTTATTTTTGATTTTCGATTTTTTTAATTTATTTATAAACACGGTCACACAGATTAGATCAGTGTTTAAGTCTTGCCTAATCAAGTAAGATTTGCTATATAAAATAAAATTTTAAAAAAGATTTTGAAAAATATATAATTAAAATCACTTGTTTTTGTCTTAATTCTCAATGCCGACATATTTCCATGTCTTACATTGGGATAGCCTTCTAATACTCCTCTATATACGTATAACACACCATGATTCAAGCAAAAAACCTTTTCATTATTATATATATATATATATATAAATATATATATATATATATAAATATATATATATATATATATATATATATATTTCTTCATATATATATATTCCTTTATATGCCAGTGTTACGTATGGACTAAAATGTACGTTTTCTTCGGTCTGCCACGCTTACTGTTTTATGTCGATTCCTCATGAATCTCTTATCCTTATTCTTAAGTTTTAATAACATTTATTTTTATTTTATTCTGCCAAGCCCAGGATAAAACCAGCATTACCGTTAGTCTGTCACAAGTTGTAACTAAAATTTACCCTGATCTGTCATGCTTAAATTTAAAGTCTCATTTTGGACTATATCTGAATTAGTTTCATGGCTTTCCGGTTTCAATTTCAACCAGGCTTTACGTGTATCGGCCTGCCATTATTAAGTTTGAAATAGAAAGTCGGTGGAACTACCACGATTGTTGGTTAATTTCACACGCTTCTATTTTAGATAGTATCGCGGATAATGAACACACCTCTGTAAACGTGCAGATTGAGTTGACTCTTCTTAAAAATGTTCGTTCTTAAGGGTTTTAAACAAAGATAGTGATTGTGTCAGATTCTCGCTTACATAACATTCGCTCGCCGTTGGGACAACGCACGTGTTTCTGTTTGATCGCCGTCACCACCATTTACTGCCGCAAGAGGCTCGTAGGAGAGACAGAGAGAGAGAGAAGGAGAGAGAGACAGAGACAGAAAGAGAGACATAGAGAAATTCAGAGAGAGAGAGATACAGAGACAGAGACAGAGAGAGACAGAGAGAAATAGATATTGTGGAAAAGATATTCAGGCCATTTGCGTCACCGTGTGGCGCCCCTGTCGCTAGGCATCGGACCATGTTTCGCACAATCTTCTGTCTCGGTCGTCATCAATCGAAGGTCATAAACAATCTATAACCGGTGTAACGTCACTTCCGATTACCCTGTAATTCCTCCCACATTTTAAAACAGTCTCCCACCTTTTGAGGCGCTCTCTCGCTGGCACCATTTACTATCACACAATTGGAAACTGAACGCTTATAAAATATGAGTGGCTTCACATCCTATATCTGTTTTTACTTGAGTAGCAGAGGATATCAGTAAAACCTATTCTGGCGTAAGACGCCATCACTGAAAATTTAAATCTACCTTTCGAAGAGAGTTTTAACACCTTTCTCTGAAGTGTAGTCTTCGCAGGCAACTAGATAAAAAATACACCACCATTGATTTAATGATAACAGAACTAGGCAGTATTCTCTTTTCATATTCCTGCTCCCGGGAGCAGATTCTCATAGGATGTCGTGATTAATACTACCATATAACGGCACAAAGCGGCATTGGAGAAACATTCACACTCTATATAAATCTACCATAGCTGGGGTTAACTTGTTATGTTTTGCGAATAAATTTGATTTAGTGGGACTTGACCACAAAAATAAATAGAGAGAGACCGGAAAAGCTTTCCAAATAATATGATGTCAAGTAATCACGTTTTGAATGTTAAAATAATGAAAACATTTAATAAAAAAACGATGGGGAGAGAAGAGATATTGCATCTTCGGCTGAGCCCTTAGACGAGCTATGATTAATTTATTGTTGTGGGGTACAAATCACCCCTATTTAAGAACTAATGCAAGCAACCATCTATAATAAATACCATGGTTGCAAAGACTCAACAGAGGACATTCCTATCATGTTTTACCGCATGGTAGGAATCCGGTCATCTTCTACCACATTGAGTGGCGTTACTGTATTGCTATGATATAAATACATTGTATATTTTAACCTGTCACAATTTGTGGTTGTTATCTTTGTGACCCCTAGCACGGGCTACCACATTTATTGACACGGAATTTCGATAAATCTAAGTTCAATTTCAAAATTATTTAAATATGCGTCGATGATAAACAATGTAATATATTATTTTCGTGTTTAACCTTACAGAAATATGTTTTTAAGCCTTAAAATAATTCTTTTTACTTTGTATATTTAAGCGTAGGTGTATAGCATATATATATATATATATATATATATATATATATATATATATATATATATATATATATATTACTAATATAACTGTGTATTTCATGTACAATTTTAATTCAATTATTGGTCGCTATCGTCCCCCAAAATGAATATTTTAAAGATAATGTTCGAGATGTGATCATTCTGACTACATAAAAATATGACAACACATACAGCGACACCAGCATAATAACTAAAAATATATTAAATTAAATGTATATCTATTACTCTTCTTTGGCTGGTAGTCATTTTACATTCAGGTTTCTTTCCGCTGCTTACCTATGCAGTATATCTTTTCACAACACTATCTCTTGTTAATAAGACTTTGAAATGTATTTTTAATTATTACAGTAATGTACAGCCATTACATTTTTTTATTCAGTCACATTTTGATTATATCATATCTAACTTTTAAAGACAATGTTTTAATCTCTATCAATAAAATTATTAAACGTAACTAACTTACTATTTTATTGCATTAGTATTTGATACAAAACTAATTTATATAGCTGTCTATTAAATAGTTTAAAGGCTTGTTTAGAAATGAGTTTTTCCAACAAGAAACACGTATTACACTTGCTGACCTGTTTACGGAAAGTAAATAATTTAACACAAGTAACCATTAGACAAACATGTATATTCAATTTAACTAGTCGGCACTTTACATAATCGCTTTTTTATCATTATTATCTGATGTAAACTATCTATTAAGATTCACTACTCACTAGGAGTTCTCACACAGGCCATAATCAATGATTACTTACTAATAATAATAGGAGACGTTCTCTGAAGTCCGAATTAAAACAAGTCTCCCTAGGTTTCCAGTATTCTTCACTTCGTTTGATACCAATTTGAAATGAGTTTGTGTTAGACAACCATCGCTTATAATTTATTTGTCGGTGTCAACGACAATTGGTCCTTTCTGGAATTTGCGTGGTAATACGCCTCCACAAAATTGCAGTACACTCCGAACTCTTCCAGTGTTTTCTCTATCCTCGGACTTTCTATCCTCCTTGATCCTCTACGTTTATTTCGTGTCGTATTGCCGAGGCCGCTGCCATCAATTTTTTAGGGGGTGGGTAGGTACGAAATTGTATGCAGTTTCACTTCCCTTTATTAGTGTAATCGTTATTGTTATCCCGAGATGTGTACATCATTGATTTCTCGCTAGTAACAACTGTTACTCTTCTCTGCTATTAGAGTGAAAATAACCTCCACAAGATTCCAGTACTCGAACACTCTACTACTAGACTTTTTCTTAGTACTCTTCCTCCTCAGTGTGTTCATACTTAGCACAATTCGTGTGTGTGGAATTAGCTGTGGCTGGGGTCACTTTTTGTGTTGAGGTGTCATGTAATGGGTTTCTTGTTGTTTCAGTTCCGTTGAACTCGTGTGTTCTTTCTATGACTTGGCTTTATTTTTATTCCAACTTTTGTGTACCTGGTTAACGTTCGTAGTTTATCTGGTTTGATTTCTGCATTCGGTGATTTTCCTGTTTCAGCTGTTATTATCATTCCTGGCTGTTGTATTTCTCAATTTTCCCCATCACTCCAATTTCTCCTAATTTATTTCCAGTTTATTTGGGGCTCTTCACAGTGCTCCTGGAATAATTGGTATAATAATCTATCTATTTACCATGTATTCACGTCTTATTTCTGTCACCTTGACGCTCAGTCTATGATGTACTGGCATGGCCAAATTTACGATGTTGATGTTTTCCTTTTTTGGTTACTATTATAACATATTTTGGTTGCTACATCAATGGCAGAGATGATTCTTTTACTTTTCTTATACAATCAACGGTTTAGTATTGCACCATTAGCCTGCAAGTTCAAAACTCTGCCGCTTGCATAGTTGCCAATGTTCTAGTTTTGTCACGCATTCTTGCCTGGTTATGTATTCTTTGATGGTTAGTTTGCTACACCCCTTCAGACTGTGATTTACTGTTTCGTCTCTTTGTCCAACAATTATATATTTACTGTTTTATTTATTTTTGTCTACTTCATCTTTCATACATTTTTTTATGATCCCGTTGGGATCTATTAGATCAAATACGCTTTTTGTGGCATTTGTCTAAAAAGGAGTACCTAGCCCAGATATGATAACAATCCTCAATGCATGGTCGAATTGTGGCTTTGTAGCGATATAGGATACTGTCTGGTGTGAGAAGTTTCCTAGCACGGAAGGGGAAGCCCACTTCATTCAGCAGCAGTGGCCATGTTTCTCCATTTTATGTAGATCAAGTTAATCTAAATCTCTGGCTGTAGTGAAGTGTAACTGATCGATAGCTTCCTAGTCTTCCCGTTTAAGTGTCCTAGTTCATTTGTTGCAGCTTATGAATTATAGAGAATATTTTACTAGGTATAATGGCCAGATGTCTATCTGTTTCATTATGTTTTTACTAAATTACTTGGTTTCTAAGACTTTTCTGTTTCTTATGAAGTATTATTTTGTAATATTCTCTTTCATCTCTGTTTATTTTCTGCTGTCTGGTTCTCGACATCCTAGGTGTGTGCATGTTTCATTTGCGCCAAGTACCGTCATCAATACTTTTACGATGAAAAGGTTACCCTTGCTAAAGTTACTGGAAAAAAGTTCTTATTCTACACTCTAGAAATTGCATAACTTCTAACGCAATCCTGTACCACTATTAGACCCACATACGTTCTAAGTACTGCTCCCATATATATAAAAGCGTCACTCGGAACATAGTCTCTCTCTCTCTCTCGTACTCTCTCCCTAAAATGCAGTTTAAATTCCCAGAGAAACCAACTAAATCCAAGATATTACAGACTTAACATTCGTTGGGAAATTCATAAATAATTTAAAAAAATAAGTAAATAAAAAAGAAGGGGGTAAGGTATCTAACAGTAAAACAAAAACAGGAGACCTTACAAGTCTAATATCAACACTGTTTACCATGTAACTGTTTCGGAGATTTAAAAACAGGACAGTTATAATATTCATGGCTCTCAAATGGTACTGATTAAACTACCATTTCCCCAATAATCAAGGGTCGAAATAATTCAGCTTAAAACTTCACTAATATATACATAAATAAATAATAATGTGTAATATTGGCTAATACCATCATATAATTCTACATGAAGAGCCATATCGGTATTCATAGAAATTTAAAAAAAGCTCATAAAACACACACATAATCAATGGGCATGGTATCTTGTTACATAGAATCGCATACACAAATTTCCGACCTACCATAAAGAAGACTATTTAAAACAAATGGCAACAATCTTGGAATAGATGCCAAAGTAACAACTTGCAAAAGATTTAAGAAATTATAAATGTTATGTGAAATTCTGGACAATATTCGACAGATCAATACGTAAGGATAAAATATAAATAACTTAAAACAACGTCTGTCTACTGTGATCAGAGTTTGGCTACGTGATTAAAATACTCGCGTACTTTTATGAATAATGTGTGTCTTTAAAAATGTAAATTGTCTGCTTTAATTTGCGTTATTTCCTATAACAGCCAATCGATATAGGCATCAATTTGGAAATATAACTAGAACGGATGTTTAAAACATGCCTTCATTGAATCTGCGTGGTCAAAGGAACACACGCTATTCAAAACCTAAACGCATAGACTGATATGCTGAACCTATTATACAGATAATTGCGTGTATCTGAAAACAATATACTAGTTGAATTACAACTCTATGTAAAGCGAGATATAAAAATAACGCATGATAATGGAGCATTGGTATTTGTGTTTGAACTAAAAAGAATAACAACCTATACGTATACAACGTGTGTATCAACTTGCCGGTAGACTCTGAATAAACATCACTTCAGCTAGACTGTGATACATCAAGGTATTTCACCTACATAATTACCTCACTTACTCTTAGAAAATTAAAAAATGATGGCATCTTTCAAAGGATTTACATTTCGAATGTTAGCAACGAACATGTGGTCAATCGGACGCTTCCAGATTGTCGATCGTTGAAAATGCGCGTACGAATAAGTACATAGAAGATTATTCTATACTTGGTGCAAGTAGCAAGGCCACTTCTAACATCTTCCTATGAGAGATAGAGCAAAAACTAATTTCTAACTTGATTAGGGCCGCACTGTATGTACATACCCTAGTCTCATTATCGCAGTGCTGAATCACTAGGTTCAACAAATACTACCACGGAAAGTGACTTGATGTACTAAGTGTATCCGAACCACCTTAACGAAAATACCACTAATAATCACATACGACTCACAGAAAACACCCATCCATTAAGTTTAAATTTATTTACATGCCGGAAGGTTATCATTTCGAATACACTATATCGCCAGACCTCTAGCGTTTGGAATTCCCTTATCTAACAGTTTCACAAACTGTAACAACATGCGGAAATCTGAATGCAACGCGAACAAATATATTGCAGTCTTGTCACACGAACGTTTGCCAGGGCATTGTGACCTCAGTAATACGCGTCGTAAGAAGTTTTTTTAAGAGCATATTCGTTCTGACACGGCACTAGCCCACAACTCTCTGAGAATCTATCGTTGCCTTCCTTTTATAATGTAGTGGTTATACCCGTTTGTAGGACATTCGGTCTTGATACACAGCTACGTCATTCTGTGTAATTTATTCTCATTAACTCCCTCTCTTAAATTAATTATCTTCGTACTGAAGTGCAGCTGTACAATAAAACACGCTGTATTATAGAAGGAAGCGAACAACACATTTATATATATTTATATATATATATATATATATATATATATATATATATATATGCATTTCGACAAAAGCAATCAGCCACTTGTATGTCGGGTCGGTAAGCTGGCTCATAGGGGCGACCGTTTCGTACAGAGTCGAAAATCGAGAGAGAGAGAGAGAGAGAGAGAGAGGAAGAGAGAAAGGAAAGAGACAAATAAATACAGTCACCATTTTTGCGAGTTTCAAATTATCTTTGGTAACCATCTGTTTAATATCTAACCCCAGCAGCCATCTATTTTAAAGGTTTACATGTAAGTTGTAATATGGATTGTATCACGAAAATTAAAACAATTGCCCGACCACGCGGCTGACAGTGCTTGAAGTGCATAGCCAACGTCTCTGCTTGTCCCCATCATAGATTAATAGGTAGTCTGGCGCAAGACTTTCAATAGTGTGGGTCGGAAACTCACACAAAATTTACACAATTCTTGCCACAACAAAACTTCCCCCACAAGCTGTTCATTATAGATCTTAATTCTACAATAGTAGCACTCTAAACCTCATTGACAATATGCTTGGTTTCTGGTGAATAAGGTTTTAAAAAATTAAACTAAACATTTGTAAATTGGCAGTGATGTTCTGTTATTATTTTTCTATAACGTTTAATCTTCTAAATAACAGTTTTTATATATTGGTTATTACTTTGTAAAATATAAACATTCCTTAAGTTCTGTAAATACATTTACCCCATAAAAAAATGTATTGTTATGTAAGTAAGCTTGTTTGCAGTATATGTATTCTTGTAGCTTTCCCGGAGGTGTATAGCTTGTGATAAATTCCGCTTAATTGTCCAGTAATAGTCAGGGATCACATATATGAAGAATTATCCATCAATAGTGTGCTACCAGATCAGGCTGTATGTAGATACAGGCTTGCTGACCAAAAATGCACAAAAATGTTTTATTTTGTTTCTTATATCTATTTGCAAAACTTAACCATGTTTTCCAACACCAAAAACAATAACAACACGTTTCTCTATAAACCAATCAAAGCAAAATTAAATAACCTAGACACGGTTGAATACCTTAAAACAAAACAAAAGAACCATGGATCTAATATTTATAATTAACAAATAGTAGAAAACACGACAATGAAAGCAATTTTCTGACAAGTCCTATAAATTACGGCCAAACAAAGCAATTGTAAATTGCAATCAGCAACTACCAAATAAAGAATATTACTAAGAGTGCATGACTGGGTACAGTTTTTACATCATCATACGAATCTTAGTAAATCCTTCTTTTATAAAGTGTCCACGACTCTGATTGGTTGTCTTAATTAAATATATCAATGCGCTTTAACATTAATGATGTCTTAAGTCGTGGCCTTGATTTTTCTTGACAATTACCCCGCGTCGTTTATTTTAACTTCTAAAAGACTTGGAGAGATATACTTAACATTTCGCCTCATCCGAAGATTTAAGATTGTCAATAGTTAATTATTTAAAGGGATATTGAAGCGAGCGTAGTTTATATATCTACGTGAGTCGATCTAATGGACACGATAATGGTTATTCAAGAATAACCTTGAGGCTAAGTAAATGGATTTAAAGAATGTGTCAACAGCTAAGATGCAACTAATTCCCAGGAGTGAAATTACATTATTCCAAACCATGTTGAGATTATGTCATGCCAAAAGCGATTTACATTTTGATAAGACCAACTGTCTTCACAATATTTGGCTTATTATAATTTGTATTGCTAGTATTCCATCTATGGTAATTAATGCATACATGACACTACAAAAATGATCGGTTAGAAGAAAAAGAAATATTCAAAATAATTCAAAATTAAACATTCCCAACACAACAATAACACTTACTTTTAAGTATAGTTCATAGTTACGTGTCAGTCTAACCTATATATTTTAGCATTCAAATTCCCCCCGCGGATGAAACGCGGGAGCCTCTTTGTAGCTTAATTGCCAAATATATATTTTGATAGCTTACTACCTAGCTCTACTTACGTATCGAGCACTGTTGAAGTAAATACTGAAAATTCATACAATAAAAATTATATTTCCTTATAAAATTTGATGTGGATAAATGAAATAGTAATATATATATATTTCAATTACCGGAACAGTTTTTCATGGTAAACAACTAATGATCCCTTAAATAATGTTAGAAGCAAACTTATATAATAACTGAAAAAGTTAAATTGACTTACATGAGTGATTTCCCACTGAACGACTTCGGACTTATGGTTGTTTTTCTTATTTATTTATTTTTTTTAATATAGTTTTAATGGTTGAGAAACTTCCAAGACTATATATATATATATATATATATATATATATATATATGTATGTGTGTGTTTGGGGGGTGTTTGATTCTTTATGGATTTAAATACGTTTAATTCAGTAACTTTCCTGTAAGTAGATTTTACGCGGGTTTCGAAACATTTAATCAAGATTGCTAGAAAACAGAAACAATAATCAATGTTACTCGTCAGCGTAAATCAATAAAACAAATGCATACCAAGTTGTTGATAACAATAGGTAGAGCAGAATACATACACATGAACATGCTATGTGTGTCAATCATATCATTGTAATTAGAATAACTAATTGTACACGTACAATTAAACTATATCGTGAAAATTATGAGATCCAATCTGCAATCATATTCAGTTGTTCGTAAAATTACGTTTAAATATCTATGGTAATTTATGCGTAAGATAATATAATTCATTGTATTTAACACAGCATAAATATATTTAATTGCGTGGGAAATGTGATATTATTCATAACAATATATAGCAAAGAACACAAAAATAATTTGCTTAAAATATCGAAACGTTCAGTGGCTTAAAATGGCCAGATGCAAAACACAAACGCATGAAATTTTACTCAACATAACTTTTGAAATAGTTTGTTTACTTGAGTGTAGCTTACCGTACTGCATGAGACACATCAAAATGTATAAATTGTGTACATATTCAGACAATATAAAATGATGTGCACATATCGAAATCAATAAATGCGAATGTTTTTTCCACCTATCCTAACTATATTTACATCAAAACGGTTAATGATTATTTCCTTCTATGATACAACATAATATTTGTTTATTCTGTGTGTATAGTAATCTGCGAACATCCAAAATAATCCCGATGTATTCTTAATTTGCATATTTATTTCAAAACAGCTTCTAATAAATTAATATCTTGTTATATGCATTTTGAATTAAACTTGCCATATTTTCTTATATTATACGTTATAATTGTGCCAAAGTAAACACACTTATGTTGCACGGATGCAGAACAGAGATAATACAATGTGTTATCAGCTAACAGGTCAAGTAACCATACATAATTAGTGTATCATGACTAGGAAATGTAAACGATTGAAAAGACATTCAGCTTTAATCTATTGATCCATCATCATTTATTGGGTTGTTTAGTGTAGTATCGGATCTGTTGGCATGAAGTTATCCTCCCAGAAATAACCCCTAACTGTTTATGGGAATGGAGGTAATCCAACCAGATAGTATGTCTTCCTGTGGAAGAGGGGGTAATGTAATATCTCTTCTATTGTTATAAACACCATACTCACTGGCGTAACCTGTTCCTTGTATAACCAGATATTCGCAGATATTACCTCCCCTTTTAGGAAATGTGTAGTGTATAATCTATTCCTTTGCATGAAATCACCCTCTCACTCATCATCTTCTCCTTTGAGTTTCAGTGTAGCATATGTTTGTTAACCATCATCTGAGGCGAGCAAAAAAATATGCGACCGCCGGAAGCATATATTTGTACGTTTAAGTAATGTGCCATATGAGCGCACTTTAGAAAAAATATTTAAAATAGAAAAGCCAATATTAAAAAAAAACAAAAAAAACAAGAGCGACCACACAGACACTCATCGATCCCACGTTAATTTAACATGCCCATTCCTATATAATCATCAGCAGCGTAAACCCTGTTCCTTCGGTAATGAACAGATACGTTCGAGCGAACAGCTCGCGCGTTCAAATTTAGGGCAAACCAGTGTCTAAGATTGACAGAAGAGAAAAAAATACAACCGATAAATGAAGACGTCGAAACCAGGAAAAACGAAGAAAATAATCAGTCTCTGAAAAGACCTCTACCAAGCAAATGGAAAAATGAATCGCCCTTCCTGAAAGGCTTAAGAAGAGAGTATGGCATTTGAAAAAATAAAGCAACGATATCAACCTACATGAAATATACTCAAAGCCGAAGTCGACGATACAAAGGAAATATATGTGAAGCCGATGATCTACTGACATTCAACGATAAGCGGCGAATAGTCAGGATATTGTAACTCAGCGGAATAAACCCCAATGAACACAAAATTATACCGTGAGATAATTTGCAATTACAAAATCATTATGAAAACAAAAATAACATTTTTGAGATGAAGCGAAACAAACAATCGTAAAATAAAAAAACAAAACAAAAAAAAAGAAGTGAAATGCAAAGTAAAGAAAAAAGCGCTCTCCAAATGAGATAAGTGACACTATTTCAATTGCTAAAAAACATACAAATGCTGAAGACATTATTTTCTTGTTCCTAATTAAGTCTTGTGTATCCCATGACAACACTCTATTTGGTATTTCAATAAATGTTATATGTAGTTGGGAATTCGTTATGTTTGTTATTCGCACATGTAGTTGTCATTCCCGTAAATATTCGAACCTGAGAAAAAACATTTTTATTTTTTTTATATAAACGAAATCATTGTGTATTCGATTCGCATCACATACTCCCCCTGTGATGTGATAAAGCGACTAGGGGACACACACACTCGTAACACAAATAATATTGAGAGGACAGTAACATAAATCGACTCATTCACACGCTGTAAGGTTTGAATACTATCCGTATAGTGAAAACATTCATAATCCTGGGTTGTCACAGGTTGTGCTCTCAAGCAATGTCGATGCATTTGTTGCAACATAATTCTATTTATTTCTTATTTTTCGAGCATGTCCTTTGTATATAACAACACACCATTGATCGTTAACATACTATGAAACTGACTTTAATGTCTAGAATGTGTATGAAAATGGGAATTCAGAAGTCTATGACCAGACTCGAAACGTTAAACAAAAAAAACTCAGTTCGGTTTAATTCCTGTAGAAGCACATAAACCCTCTGTGTAACTTTGAGCTGCAATGAACGAAAAATAATTCGGCTCACCGCAGAATCTCACTCGTCATTCACTTCTCCTATATAGATTTATTAGTCAAACTACCAACTATATCAGTTATGAGAAGGCATTGTATTGAGGCATAGCCTTTAGAAAAGTAGTGACATTCCATGAAAAATGCCAGTATACTGAAATCATATGCCCTTAATAGGGTTAAGATGAAAATTCATATACACTAAATGTACAAAAGCAAGGACATTCCCAATTTTTTACACTTATATTGTCATTAAGGGTATGCGCACCTCACACCCTTCATCCACTCATGCATAGAGATTTATACTGTAGTGATGTGATAATGAAATGGTTTGGTTGATATGTAGTCATGCCCTTAATGACAATAACACTGTAAACATTTGGGAATTTCTTTGCTTTTGTACATTTAGTGTATATGAATGTTCATCTTAACCCTATTAAGGGCATATGATTTCAGTATACTGGCATTTCTCATGGAATTATTCTAGACATTCACATAACAATTTAATAAATGAACTAATAAATGTTAGCAACCGCAACTCTTGCCGAAAAGTTATGTTACGAATAAAGTTTAATGCCAGGAACTAAATCTGAGCGAACACTGTTTGCTGCTGACTTTGAGTTGGGTACTATCCTTGTTCTCCGAAATTTGTCATAAAATAGAATACGGCAGATCAAATTTGATATAAAAATCGATAAATCGTACTTAAACTACATTTTTGGGTGAACATACATTAATTTTAAACATATAAATCGCCGAGGTCACATGCCCATAAATTACTCCTTCAGGATATGTTGTATTAATTCCTTTCAAAATAGTACTCAATAACAAATGAATCTATTTATTTAGTATGATGTTTTTTAAATCCTAATATTGCTTTCTATGTACATACATACTACGGCTACTGCTTTTGCTCCTCTGAAGGCTCCTTTGTTAAAATAACATATGACGGAGGGTGTTCAAGTATTAGAAATGATAGAGCATTATTTAAATTTAAAATCAATTATAAATAAAAATAATAATTGATCAAATTAAATAGAAATACACAGACAATCTTACATACTTTTACGCTCTGAATTAAAAGAAAATACCCTAGTCATATTTTTACAACATAGGTAATATAACACTATAACTACAAAATGTTTGCACAAGTGTAGAGTACCCGTTTGTATAAAGATGTTTCTATTATACGTGCGCACGAATTACTTATAGATGAAGATATGAAGAGTTCGAATGCAAAACGCGATAAACGCAATTTTACAAAATCACGAAACTGTCTCTACAAAAAGTGCTGCATTTAAACACTCGACGATACCCCCAAACGATGTGTTACATAACATGATACCGAAGTAATTTCTTTTTACTTTCAAATAAATCAGCTTTCATTAGAAGTCTAGATTTAATATATTCGTGTTTTTATTGTTTAAACTCTAAATTTAAACGAATTGGATTTATCGCGTTTTTCGTTCGAACTCTTCATATATGTATTTGGTCTCTTTGCACAGGATCTGTAAGGACAACCTGACATGAAAATAATGAAACCTACAAGTAAACACTGACTAAATATAAAAAAAAACAACATATTATTCGATGCCCAAACAAAATCCGTCTTACACGACGATGCAACGGTCTATACAAGGAATAGTGCTCTTTCTTTTAGTAATGTTTCTCTACCAACTCACATGATGTTTTTCTGGAATACCGCGAAACCAAGAAAAGACGGCAATAAAAATAAAACATGACATAGTTCTAGTCAATTGGGAAAGAATGGAATTATTATTATTCTTTCAAATAATATGGATGGCCTTATTGACATCTTAAACTATCGAACTTACTATTATGAATACTGGAAAATGTATTCTAAGAAACAAGGTATGTAACGTGGTCACATTATTTTCTTTTTAATATACTATTAAGAGGGAGTTTTATTGAAACTGCCCTTTCAAAGAAAACACATTTACATTTCAAAGTAATGTTATATTTTTTCTTGTACCCCTTCTTGTACCAGTATTCTGATAGTGTATATATATATACATATATATATATATATATATATATATATATATATATATATATATATATGTATTATATTATTATTATTATTATTATTATTTATTTATGTATATATTAATTAAATTAAAGCTGAATTACTTCTACATTCGATTATTGGGGAAGTGGTTGTTTTATCAGTACCATTAGAGAACCATGAATATTATAACTGCCCTGTTGTTAAATCTCCGAAACAGTTAGATGGTAAACAGCTGACGATCTCCGTTTTAATATTACACACTTAAGTTAAGGTCCCCTGTTTTTGTTTTACTGTTAGATACTTGACTTGAATTTTCCAACGGTGGGTCGGCTCATGCAAGTGGTAAGGCTGCGATATCTTGGATCTAGTTAGTTTATCTGGGAATTTAAACTGCATTTTCCTTCTTTGTTTAAAATGGCTCAAAGCGTGTTTAGACTATATATATATATATATATATATATATATATATATATATATATATATATATATATATATATATATATATATATATATATATATATATATGAAACAGAATTAAATAACACGGCGTGTTTTTACTTCAGACTACTTTTTTATATTTCAATTTTCTGAATAGTCAAACTGGTGTATAGGTCTTATGTCTTTTTGTTCAATTTTTCGTTTTTTAGGGAGTAATTTCGAGTTGATTCGCCACATCATTATCAGCTTGTGTTAGTCGTGGTGTCTTTACAACTATGTATTTACTGTTAATCTTTTATAACGGTGTGTAATGTTCGTCTTTAAAATGGGCGTCTATATTATAGAGATATAGCATGCGAAATGTGAGTACGTTCTAAGCGCGCCCAAAAGTTATAAGTATATTTGCTTAACAGCTTAAAATTTAGTAATGTAAGTTTCATAACCTCGTAATTGAGGTTAATTATAAATAATAATTTGTAAATAAATGGATGAACTATCAAGAGAAACGTTTAACAGATTTATTCAAACTGAACGCAGAATGAATTAATGAGTTAATTGGCTGCTGGACCCGATTGATATATTTCACAGTCTCACGTCGTACTTTGTTTATCTTTCTCCCTTGGCAGACGCCCATTTTCAAGGGCGATAACACTTTACTCCAGAAATGGTTCAAGGGAGGTAAATCCGTTTTTGTTAGGTGTTCTAACAGTAAGTTACATTGCTAGGCACTTTAAAATGCTGTGACTAGTTTTGTAATTCACTTCATTGATTGTGAGATGTTTTATTTTGTATGTAAAGGGCTGCAAGAATTATATATACATACAATTCAAAATTGGGTATGCCAACTTTGGATTATATTCTTAGGGATGAAGATGAGGCCCAATGTTACTATAGAAATTCTTATACGATATTACATGTTCAATATTGTAAATAAAGCATTAATAATAGAACATATATAAAACTAAACCTACGTATTTGTTTATATTTACATCATGTTAAACTAAGAGTAAAATTTCTCTTAAAATGTTGCTTTTCAAATCTTTCTTTTCATCAGAGGGGTGAGCCATCCTATGATTTAATAAAATGACGCTTCAAATATTTTCTTTTATTTTAAAGATTGAAAAACCTTGATTAGGCTTCTTGCCAGCGTTTTATACAAGAAAATTGTTTTTTTCTTAAAGAAACCTTCAATATTATTTCATATGTTTATAGTGTCGCTTTTATGTTCAACTGCTATACGATATTACAGAGGAACATCGAGCAGAAATTACGGTTTTTATCAACAGTCTAAAGGTTCAGGTCGATACCGATATGCAAAAGAGGAGCATGCTCGTCACCACTACCCATGTAAGCGATAAATGTTGGAATCCAATCTTGTTTCTGCATGGCAAAGAGTCTTGTATTAGATCAATTTGTATCTTTAACCTAAAAGAACAAATATGTATGATCAGTGTTTAAGCATGTCTTTCTTTTGGCTCTTATATTTTCTCTCTGTCTTTGGCCTCTCTCCTTCACTCCCTGTGCCTCTCTCTTACTATATATGCATATATATATATATATATATATATATATATATATATATATATATATATATATATACGTATACATACACACACATACGCACATATACATATATATACATATATATATATATATATATATATATATAAATGAATAAATGCGAAATATTTTCTTATTCATCTCTACTATATTATAATCAAAACGGCTAACTGTAATTTAAATAATTAATGCACTATAATATTGTTAAATACTATATTTCTGGTCTAGCAAAGTTGCAACAACAATCTTTTGTTTACATAATTCGCATAATTATATACAAAACAGTTCAAAATAAACAACTGTTTACTGTTATTCGATTATAAGTTGATTGTACTATTTGCTTATATATATATGGAAAAGTTTTGTCGATATTACCAACAATTAATTAAAGTGATAATAACGAAACATAACAAACTATCGAAACCATGTTCATTTCTTTTCAAAGGACGTGCGCCCCTCTCCTCCTGCAAAAGGAATTATTTCTTTCGACAAATTATTAATTTCAGATTCTCCTTTGCGGCCTCCACAACCATCGACAAGCAAAACAAGTTTGTTTACATTTTTATACACCTCATTTTTAAAGCGTAGTTTTTTCCTAAAATAGCAGCATCAACGCTTTAAAATGTTATCATTATTTCAGCATTTACTTTTCGGAGTTTAAAATTGTCCGTTTAAAATGAATAACAACATACTTTTTTGTTTAATCTTTCGTTTACAAACTGACGTTTAATTATTTTGTCTAAATTACGAAATAAAAAAAGATTCATAGTATAAATTTAGATTAACATCTTCTGTTAAATCACCCCACATTTCACAAAACAAAAAATATAGGTTTTTATTTTTTAGGTGATTACGAATGATCAACGTCAAAAACAGGGCAGAAAGATAAAATAAAGTATGGATCAGTTGTGTATATACATTTTATTTAAAATGATGCACTGACTTTCGGACAATTCTAACGTTTTAGAGCATTAACTACTTTTTTTCCATGGAAGGTAAATCTGTAGCGGTTTGTTTGGGGGGGATCTATTTTGCGCGTGGTTTTGTGATCTTACTACTAAGCCATAAGTTAGTGGTTAAAATAGTTTTATTACTTTCCCTAAAAAACTAGAATGGCTCGGAGGTGGGGCATCATTTTACGTTACATATACATGAAACTAATCGCCCACACTAAATTTTACAAATAATTGATTGTTTTCCGTCTTCTGTTTTCCTCAGTGATTACGTTTCACAGGTAATCGCCTGAAAACACTGAATTTCATTTATGTGGAGGGGGAATTAGCGGCGGCTGTTAAGTTACAAATGTACCCATGTATTATTTATTTTATCTTTTTTTTTACTATACACCCTTTTTTGAAATGTTAATAAAAAGCGATTGAGTTTGTTTAGTTATGTTTATCTTTCCCGTGAAAATTAAATAAATAACTTCTTTCAAATTGGGTAATTTAATATCTTATTCTTAAGGCATAAATACGAATGTTTAAAAGTGTAGGTCCTATTGTATATTGACACACTCACAATGAAATTCTACGTTTTACTCGATTACGTGCGAATACCCCGAAAAACTGTATGATGATTATGATGATAACTTTAACATTTGTCACTGAAACGAAAAAGAAAACTCGTCTAATTGTTACCAAATTACAAAATATATTCTGTTTCTACTATTCATTAAGTAACCAGTTTTAATAGCACATTCATTTTCATTTTTATGCTGGAACAAAATAAAATTCTTCGACTTTGAATATCTTAAAAGTCATATCAATTACACTTCTTTTATCTAATAAATAAAATTTGACTATGTCCATGCACAGTCAATTTCACAGCATTAGAATATATCAAATAACACTAAGACAATAATAGTTTTGTTGATTTCCTCCAGATTACTAAAATGTCAAATTGAAATTATTTCTGTTTTCTGTAAATTAAACTACTATTTCAGTAATTGCTGCTTGGAGTGCGGGTTATTTTTGCATGTACATACATATCTATCTATCTATCTATCTATCTATCTATCTATCTATCTATCTATATATATATATATATATATATATATATATATATATATATATATATATATATATATATGTATATATATATATATATATATATATATGATAATTTTATTTACACAGACATGTACAACATCTGCGACACTGGCATGTCGATGTTATCGATCAACAGTTACTATAAACTGTGATCTCATCAGGCAGAGTTAGAATCCGATCTTAACCTCAGATCATATTTGGAGAGAATGAAATGGAGTGATAGAGAAAGTGAAGAAGAAGAAAAGAAATTTAACATTTCAAAAATTGAGGCCGTTAAAAAATTCAAATTAAAAATTAAAAATTAAAAATCTAAAAAATCTAAAAACAAAAAATCTAAAATCTGAAACAAACATGGCAAATAAATAAATAAATAAATAAATAAAAATATAAGGTGGAAAGAGGAGCATATAATGAAGGGAGAGGTGATGGGAAGGTAGACACATAAAAGAAAAGAGGGAGAAAAAGAGAACGTCTGTTGATTCAGATCGAGAGAACATCTCTGAATGAACATCTCTGATGGTATTTTATTCCGAAATAAATAGGATTAATGTAAAAAAAAAATATTGTATTGCTAATGGCTTATATTTCAATTTCATATATATATATATATATATATATATATATATATATATATATATATATATATATGTATATATATATATATATATGTGTGTGTGTGTGTGTTTTGAAAGTTTACCAAAACATTTCGTTAATGAAATCATTCATCACCACAAAATACTTTTTCCTTTAAAAGTGTGTTTATTTATATATCAGATAAATCAAAATTAAAGAGTTATTTCCCTACACGTGTTTCTCTACGAAACAAGTCCTTGCTTGGCAGATCATCAGTGGAATTATGTACCTGGAACAAGAATTACAACAACTGACAATACCCAATGTGATGTTGCTCTAATTGAGGTCATTCAAGAAGAAAACAGAAGAAGAAAAGAAAGGAGGAAAAAGCTCTTCGTAAAGTGGCTCATAAGCATTATGGTTGCTACTATGCAAACCAACAAAGGAATTGGTCCCAATGTAGCCCCAAAAAAAGGAACAGTGTGCGAGAATACAACTCCTCATCAAGCGGCACAACGATGAAAGCATCCCCCTAAACAAAGATAAAATGGTCAAACCACAATCCACAATTTAACGTTCCCAACCACTGGTAGTATGGTCATTCCGCATCTATTCCATCAGAAAAAAAAACACAGCATAAGCGTCCGTTAGGAATGTATGTGGTCGTGCGAACCTTTTTTATAGAGCTGACTTGCTCCTGATGATCTGCCAAACAAGGACCTGCTTCGTAGAGAAACACGTGTAGGGAAATAACTCTTTAATTTTGATAAATCTGATGAATAGATTAATACACTTTGAAAGGAAACATATCTTTTGTGGGTATGAATGGTTTTATAAACGAAATGTTTTAGTAAACTTTCAAAAAAACACATATAAATGCGCTGTACCCTGTAATCGTGTATCCTCGAGCTTATTTTTATTGGCATATTCCCGGTCTTCACTGAATAAAAAGTCAAGTCTTACAAGTTCAATTATGACCTCAAACTTAAAATAATAAAAAACAATAACACGTACATTGCAATTGGGATATCTACTCACACCCCTGACGTGCATATTGTTTCTATCTATGATATATATATATATATATATATATATATATATATATATATATATATATAACATAAAATATATAACACGAAATTACATAATCGTCGATGCAATAATTTATTTAAACCTTGCGGTTTTTTCAAGCATCACTTAGACAATTACATTTTTGAGACTGAAAGAAAATGGAATTATGACAATTTAAACACAACCAGAGAGAGTGGTGGTAGCAACCAATTTGATACATCTTTTTAGAGAGAGCGGTAATTTAAACCTTATATTTAACTATGGCGATCGAAGGGGAGGGATCTTTAAGTTGATCAAATAATAACGGCCGTGTCAAAATTGTGGCACTTACGACTTGGCGATATCATATATATAGACAACTTTACTCACACGCATACGGAGGCAAACCTAAATATGTACAGATCCTAATAGCACGCACACACGTAACCCCACTCACACACTATCATAACTAAGCATATCCACATACATAACTTTTAATCATATATTTTTAGTCCATACAAAATCTGTCTGGCAAAACTCGTGTTCTTAAATGCGATGGGAGAAAAGAAAGAAAGAAACAAGTAGCCAGACATAGAGATGGAGAAGAAAGAGACAAATTGCGTGTCATAGATTTTTAGTCCGTCTGGATTCCAAGAAAAAGAATCTGATTTAAATAAAATTTAAATAAAATTCATCTAATATTATACGCATATACATAAATAATGTAAGACTAAATTTTTAGAACTCATTGTATCAGTAAGAATATGTATCATATTGTAAGACTAATTTTTAGAACTCATATTGTATAAGTAAGAATATAGAGTGTTATGTAATATTATGTGTAGGTGTGTGAATATGTGTATATATATATGTATATATGTATATATATATATATATATATATATATATATATATATATATGTATATGTATATATATATATATATATATATATGCGTGTGTTTACATTTGTGAGTATATATGACTACATGCGTATAAATTTGGTAAATATTTCAAATAGATTCAATTATGTATATATATATGTATATATATATATGTATGTATGTATGTGTGTATATGCGTATAATCTTAGATAAATTTTATTTCAATTAGATTATCTTTCTTGGAATCCAGACAATCCGATATTATCATGTAACCGCTTATATTATTGACGTGCACCTATTAATTATTTTCTCATGAGGTCATCCGTAATGATAATTTGGCAGTTATTCTATTTAAGGTAGATATGGCGTATTACGGATTAGTTTTTAATTAGCGTCGTTTATATGTGTTGCTCAGCTGTTGGCTTTAATGAGGATGTGTCGTGGTAGAACTCTTATATTAAACTGAACATCCATGAAATAAGTAAGATTTAACACAAGCAGATGAAAACTCTAATCTGGCCGATAATGAAGACATTGTAATTATCCGGATCCCTTAATATTTCTAATTATTAAGTGCAATTTCAAAGTTTCTTTACTGTCAATCAATATAGAATCGGCTTAACATCTTATATTGAGTCATGGTTACTATTAGACATACATACTCTTCAAAAACGCATGATAATATGATTTATCTACCATCTAGGGATTAAATAAGTATATATATATATATATATATATATATATATATATATATATATGTTTGTTTTCCAAAATGAACCACAGTATAGTGTAGGTCTTT
>OY744535.1:51230460-51252960 GCA_963556195.1 Sepiola atlantica
TAATTTCTTCATTTTGTTATTTTAATTTATTTGTTCTCATCTTATTATATTTTATTGTATCATTATTTTATCATTTATTTTTTCTTGATTCAACTATTAATCATTTCTTATTCATATATTCATATTTATGTACTTTTTTACTTCGTTCATCCTATATTTGGAATAATGTTGATATTTTATTTGCTGTTTCTTAAGTGCCTTCACTGCTATAATCTTATTGCTAACTGACTGATGGAAAAATATGCTTTGCATGCTGAGAGGTTATGTCTTTAATATTGTCTTAATATGTGTTTTATTTTTCAAATAGTACACAATCTTATGGTTTGTTATATGATTCCTATATGTGATGTTCTAAAGGGTGCTGACAAAGCGACGGTTTGTAGTTACTAAAATTATAATACCAATAAAATATTTCCAAATTGACTTGAAAACGATTGCAAGCTTAATAATGATTGTGTTTGAATTCATTGAAATAATATTAATGGAATTAAAATGATATATATAGATATATATATATATATATATATATATATATATATATATATATATATATATATATATATATATATATATATATATATTGTTGAATATAAGAGACAACTTATGTCTCGATATACTTTGGTAGATCCTTTCAATAGTCCAATCAGGATCTTAGTTTAAGAAGGGAGTTGGCTGATGAATTTGCCATAGACTTGATTCGTGCCCTAAGTACTTTCAGACCCATCCGTGTCCATCTTCAGGGCAATATATTCTTATATTCAACAATACTTGCTTACAAGAGAATATGAATCCTGTATATATATATATATATATATATATATATATATATATATATATATATATATATATATATATATATATATATATATAAATACTTTTCTAATCAACATCTTATATATGGAGGTACGCAATCAACATTGTGTCTATTTTATCTATAGATTTAAATGAATATCTATGTGGATCATTTTTATTGAAACGGCTACGGCTTACCACATTGTATCGCTGAGATAGAAAATTGTGTTGGGCACATAGTTCATGAGTTATCTACGTATTCAAACATAATTATCGCTTATAGAATGCCGAGTCACATATTTTCAGTTAAGTATAGTAGTCACATATATTTACACAACAATTTTGAAGGGTATTATGCTGTGGTATTAAGCTGTGAATGTTTCTGCTGGGTGAGTTCATGGAGAAAACAAGAAGATTTTTCTTATATTGACATAGGTAAAATTTTGGTCGCGATCAAAGTGTAGTATCTGTTCCGATGGATACTGCATCCAATAGACTGGTATAGTCTTCGGGCCTTGATTTACGCCGGTCTATGGGTCTGTGCTGTGCAGTTCTAGGAGGTCCACCCTCCCAGGCTTTGCCTTCCCTCTTTCGGGGAGGTGTAAGTTTATTGCTAACTGGCTGAGGCGCCCCTACCAGGGAATGCCGACGGGACTGCCCAGGCAATTTTTAAATGGCCAGAGTGCTCACCTCTCGAACGCTGGCTCATCTAATCCCACTTTCCCGATTTTGTGTCACATCTTACCTTGTGGGAGGTAGATAAATAACTTGTTATTGCGTGTTTCAAGAACTTCCATAATATTTGTTAATCGACCATTTTAATAGCGAATCACGATGATTATATTACACACTTAATTATATACCATTAATTGAATGTGAAGTACTATTTTATCCAAAACAAATTAAGAATTGCACGTACATTATATTTTACATTAGTATGAGTAGCAAAATAATAAAAACATACTATTGGAATTAAACTCGGCATAGCCGATGACGATACACATTAAGCAAATAACGCAGCCATCTTGTTTCGAGGAAACCGTTTGATCGAACTGCTTATTTGTGGCAGCCGAATATTTGTCAAAGAGGAAATATTTTCTGTTATAATTTGTTTGTTCGTTCGTCATCATGTTATTTGTTTATTTTGTACAGACTTACACAAACATCGCGTCATCAGCAAACTCAGTAAACCATTATGCATTGTTTAATCTAGAACTGGTTAACAGTATGATATGTAGGGACCGGTCAAAGTAAGAACAAGTTAAACGTCTATGACTTCGCTAGTTTACAAAGTATACATTTTCTACGGGACTAATATTCTTGCCAGCGAATTCTCTCTTCTGGCATGACCGGATAACGTTGGAAATTTCGATGGAATTTACAATTCTAACTGTTTTCAAATGTGGTGCTAAATTTCAGCAGGATGAGACGAATAATTTATTGAGTTCTTAACGATTCCATAACATGACTACTAGAATGCTACATAAACAATGGCGAAGTAAGACATATACAAGTCTTTTTGCCATATCAGGCAGATGTGGACAGACTCAGGTCTGACTTAGTTTTATCTTTAATGCGTAGTTTTTTTAAAGCCTTGCCCTTGTATTTTTAAATCGTATTTTATTGCCATGTTAACTCGTTATACGTGTCTACCCCCACTTGTCGCGTTCTTCTACTTTCCACGATGCACAAATCGATATGATCTGGGGTTTTTTTTCAAACTAATGCGCATTCTTTGATGCCAAGCTCTACTTTTACAGAACAATAGGATATAATCCTACGATTCGTTTATTTAATCTGCGCGTATACTGATGGGAATGTTATGTTAAACCTAGGCAAGGTAGATATCTCACTGACACGAAATACGAGGACACGCGCAACGACCTAGAGTACACAGCTCATCTTCTTGATATATGCGTTGTCAACATTATATCCATAGGTTAGAGCTCCCTTCCCGTGTCAGGTCATTCTACTAAATCAGAATACTGCGACATGTTGACGGCTAAAAGGGCACACCTCGACTGAGAGCCGATATTCACTGTTCTCTTTTATTGCTTTTCACACTGAGTTACTCGCCCCAACATTATTCACACTCACTGTATTTATATAATAGTATTGTTAACCGAATATTTCCATAACATATTTAAATATTTACTGTCACATATACTAAGTTTATTGCTAACATATCGACTGTTTTTTGTTTATTATTTTAACTTAAATTTTCCCAAACTAGTATATTACCACTCATACGCAAGGGGCTACTTGGATAGTGTAATATTTATGAGAAACATATTATGTGAGTACTTCTTTAACAACATGTTTGTTAATATTATATTTAAATTCCTGCAGGCTTGTACACATAGGGAGCGGTTCGTAGAAAAGAAAATGACCCTCTACAGTAAATAATGTTGATTTGGCTGATAGTCGAGATGGTCGAGCGTATTTACGTCTGGGATGTGACAAGTGCAGTAAGTTCGTCGGAGCATATTCCGTGGAAGTACTCGTTATCATCACTTTAAAACTTTAACTAACGAAAATATTGTTTTAATAATAAACATCGTACATTCTCCCAGTACGTTGATAGGTTATGAAAATTGTGCTGGTAGTATTCGTATCATGTACATATAAAATTATTTTTTTATTTATCTTCCTCCCACTAGGTAAGATGTGACACAAGGTCGGGGAAGTGGGATTTGAAAAGTCAGCGCCCGAGAAGATGAGCACTCTGCCTTACAAAAAAATGCCTGGGCAGCCCTGTCGGCATTCCCCGGTATGGGAGTTTCAGGCAGTAAGCAATAAACTTACTCCTCCCAAGAGAGGGGAGGCAAAGCCTGGGAGGGTGGACCTCCTAGAACGGCACAGGACAATCCCATAGACCGGCGGAATCAAGATCCGAAGGCCAAGACGATACCGGTCTATAGGGTGCAGTATCCATCGGAACATATACTACACTTTGATCTTGGCCAAAAGGCCAAGAAAATAACATCAATAATAAATAACAACATATTTTTAGTAGCAGTACCAAATAATTTAACATTTACACAACTTCTCTAATCGAGTGAAGATGGTAAAAACTAAACTGATCACCATCAATGGAGAGTAACCGTGGCGGACGTCTTCGCCAACCAACGACTCGCTCTGACGTTTTTTCATTTAACCGATAGCATTGTCAATCTGTTTGTTTCATATATTTCGAACTAAAACATCAATTACTTTATGTTCATTTTCCCAAGCGACACCCAATTCGACATATTGCATTCGCATTCCATCAACGCTTTCATCACAAACTGTAACAGTAAACCAATCATATTATTCTGCAAACTTAGTATTACCACCACCAATCACAAAACCTCAAGGGAAATCTCGTTAAAATCTGGCAATTAATGAGCGGTAATTCTTTGCATTTTATAATTTCTGCAATGTGTTAATTGCACAAGAGTGCGCGTAATTGGATGCCATAGCAAATAATTCAACTGGCTCAGTGATGTTCAAACCCCATCGGATGTGGTATTTCACGCACTACTCTTGCTATGAACATTATTAACATGCAATGTTCATTCGATTAATTGTTCTCACTTAACCGAATATTATTAATTATTTCTAATGGAAATTATGTTTCCATACGACATAATCTAAAAACGATTTTTGGGAAATGCAAGAACCATATAAAATACCCAGTTCTTCTCGCTGCATTTCAACATGCGTGTATGCGGGTCTGTGTGCATAACAATTGGAAGTTATAGATGTGTAACTAGTGTGAACTGTGGACTCTGATGCTTACCGCATTACATTTTCTTAATACATTGGAAAAATATTCATATATATATTTGCCTCTCTGTAATTAGTGAGATGATCAGGTAGGCTAACCCAAGCATCAAAAACTACTCGGGTAAACGCCTAAGCATTTATTGTTATTAAAAGGTATCGGTTACCTGACAAACGTCCTAACTCTGTCCTTTCATAATGTGTCTTGTTCTAATGGAGTAACCCAAGTTTAACAAGCACACCCATAGTATGAGGTGGCCCCACACTTTGGGCATACATTTTCTTGATATACTGTAAATACATACATACATACATACATACATACATACATACACACATACATACATACATACACACATACATACATACATACATATATATGTATATATATACGTATATCTCTATATGTATATATATACATATACATGTATACATATATATATACATGTATATATACGTATATGTATCTATATATATACATATACATATACATATATACATGTATGTATATATATATATATATATATATATATATATATATATATATATATATATATATATCATAATCGCATCCCAAGTACCATAAGAACAATCAATCCAAAACCACAATTTCCATTTATTCTTTGAATCTCTCTACTCTAACAATTCCACGAATACTTTTATTTATCCTTCGCATGTATGATTTTTTTTTCAAAATTGAATACATTTCTTTATCTGACGCGGTTTTCACAACAAAGTCGAATAAATATATACACCTGTTGGTTTAACATTGCTGATCATCAGAGTAGTAGTTCTTTTAATAGTAATAGGAAATCATATTATTCCAAGGACTGGAGGAAAAAAAATAGGAAAAGTTTGAAAAGAAGACTGGCCAAAAATAACGACAAACCTCAATACATGAAAAAAACTCACATGAGAAATGTTTACAATAAAATCCAAGACTCCCTCCCCAAATAATATATATATATATATATATATATATATATATATATATATATATATATATATATATATTTATTTATTTATATTCATATACATGTATATTACCCCTAAACAAAACACATCACTACATTACTACATTGACGTAAGTAGCTACTATGAATTAGAAGTAAGATTTACAGGAATATTCTAAGTAGAGAGATGTTCCGCGCGATATTTGTTCACGTTACATTACATTTCTGCATTTAGTACAGTCGAGAAACCAGTGAACAAGAAAGGAAGCAAGTAGTTTGAGAAAGGAAGATTTTAAAGTGTAAAGCTTACCATAATTTTGGTACATCTTTACATAAGGATTGGGATTTTGCTGATTGACGTGTTCGTCCTAGGTATTTCTGTTAACGAAGAACCAGTGATACAAGTTTGTCGGGGCGTTTCCATTTAAGTACCTGCTAAACAAGAACATAGAGAAAGACATTAAAGCGATTGGGCAGAAGATTGAGCGTAGTAGGCAGTGTGAGATTATTAGATAAAATGTTTTTTTAGAATCCTGAGAAGAAGAGAGTAGTTGTAGGTGTTCTAGACCAGAGTTATTTGCAGCAAACTTGGCGGTATATTCTATGTTTTGTTTCAAGTGTATATATATATATATATATATATATATATATATATATATATATATATATATATATATACATATATATATATATATATATATATATATATATATATATATATATATATATATATATCTATCTATATATACATATATATATATATATACATATATATATATATATATATATATATATATATATATATATATATATATATATAGATGAAAACCAGGTTTCTCCAACGGACACAATTATGTATCGTACTTTTAATAAAATAGTGTATAAGTAACCTGAGGGAAAAGTATCCCTTTTAAAACATTACAATCGAATTGAACATGCTCAGGAAAATTCAAAGGAACTAAGATTCATCAGGAACATATATAAAATATACACTATACACTGACTGGAACTGTATCCATCTCTAAGAAACACAATTGCGGCTACATTGGTTATTCCCATAGAAAATAAAGAACACGAAGGATTACCTTAACTAGACCTCGAATAAATGTATATTAGCATAGCGGAAAACATATATTTATGCACATACATATTAGGAATATTGCATTACACATCTTAACATGTTAATCTTTCCGAACTTTTCGTTGTAAAATTATTTTTAAACAATACGACTAAGTACTTAACTGCACCATAGGCATCAAACCCGCAGCAATGGTTAATGTGATGCACGAATCATTACAACACACATCAAATCAGATCTGTTCGTTTTTTTTTAATTACAATTAAACACTATTAAATAATGCATAAATAAAAACGGGTTCATTAGTTTAACATGCTAATGTAGTATTGTTCTTGCGAATATTTACGAAAAATGTATATATATATATATATATATAGATATGTATATGTATATACATATATATATATATATATATATATATATATATATATATATATGTGTGTGTGTGTGTGTGTGTGTATATATATATATTATTTATTGTATCCACACGAAAACTTATAAGGAGATATCATTTTGTATGTATCAATTTTCAGTATTTACATAAACAGTGCTCGATACGAAAGTAGAGTTAGGTAGTATGCTATGAAAATATATTTATAGCAATTGACCTACACAAAGGCTCCAGTGTTTCGATTTAAAAAAAACAGATAATATGACCAAAAAACCACATTTAAAAACAGAGAACGTCGAACTAAAACAGCACTAGCAAACAAATATTGGAAGCTCAAAGAAAATGGACGCTCACCACTAATTGAATGGAAAATTATACGACAGGCTAGTACATGTAGAAATATAGATGATCCGCGTAGATTATGTCTGAATGAACAATTTTAACTCCTCAACTTTAAAGACCCTCAAAATCTATAATACTGTTATATAACTAACAGCTGCCTACACAAACATAAATTTACCTTAGGCTAACAACACATACATAAATAAATACACAAATAGGTAAAACACTAAACTAAACAAAAACTTAACAATTAAAAAAAACTAAAACCTAAACTAGAATTACAAGGAACCACGTGTTAAATAATATGTAGCCCCCAACACATAGATGAAGAAATAAAGTACATTTTTAATTCCCTAAAAACATTGCAATACCCCACACATTTTATATTAAATGCCAAGAAAAAAGCCTTCCAAATATTCTCCAGAAACACCACACAAAAAAATCAAACTCCTAACACCTCTCTCATAGACAGACCCCTTCTCTTACCCACGCATTCAAATAACACATCCATATGCAACACGCTTAACAAACTAGGCATTCCCACAGTACAAACCACATCTCAATCCATAAAACAAACACTAAACAAATCCAGACATTTACAAAAAACACCCACATCCCATGCCGGCTTATATACTGTCCCATGCAATGACTGCCATCAAATTTACGTGGGAGAAACACACCGTGAATTAAAGAAACGATTAAATGAACACAAAAGGGACATAAAAAACAACAACCCTCTCAGTGCACTTTTCTCCCATGCACTAGAACATGGTCATGCCTTCAAATTTGAACAAGCCAAAATAACAAAATACATCCACAACAAATCTCGGCGAAGATTATTGGAATCTGCTCTCATCACCGCCTCCACCACCACCAAGCAAGGAAATGGCTTCTTTAACCTATCACCCTTAATAAGCAAGATCATCCTTACAGAACAAAGACTCTTGCCTGATCATAGATAACATTTATTTTCATCTCTAACCTTTATGACACTCTCCCACTTACTCACACCCTTCCTTTTTCTACATGAATCTTTACTTTCTCTTACTCATTCCGTTTTTTTCCCTCACATTTTTAACACTGCAGTCCAATGAAACTTTCTCATGTTCCAAATCTTTCAAATATTCCATACCCACCCGTTCAATTACTACCCTCCTCCACCCCTCCACTCCCTCACTCATTGCTATAATTTTCCAAATATTTCAAATATTTCATACCCTATCACAACAAATCCTCCCTCTCCCCCTCACCCATTCCCTCTCTCAACTATTTCTCTCATACCCTCACTCTTTCATACCACCTTCTTAAATCCCCTCATTTTCTCAAAATGCTCTCTAAGACCATAACTTTCGCCCATCCACCAAAATCACAGCCCCCCCTCCTTCTCTACCCACCCTGCTTTTCTCTGCATACACCCCCCACACAAAAACATTCCAACTTACTTTTTCCCCTTCAGTCTTGACCGCAGACATCTGGTCAAACACCTCCTACCCCCACTCCCTGTCTGCCATCCACTTCATCCCTGCTCATCCCCCTACCTCTTTCTCTTACTACCAGCCACAGTAGTCCTTGCTCACACCCATCTTTCCACTTCTCCCCCACTCATTTTCTTCAACATTCATTTTTATCCTTCACCAAGTACGGACGTCCACCCAGTAGTGTCCATTATTTTATTTTTATTTTTTTTCCTCCCAATATGTCAACCCTACATGTATTTGTACTTGCATAGCATTTTTCTCTATATTATCATCCTGATGAAGTCTTATAAATAAAGACGAAACGTTGATGTACACATAAAAAACATCCATTTTTTGGTTTTCCTTTTTCATTTTCCCATCACGTCGGATTCCCTGCCTCCTTCTCTTCCAATATATATATATATATATATATATATATATATATATATATATATATATATATATATATATATATATATATATATATAGTTACAACTATATGTACGCAACTATGACTTCTTACATTAAAGAGTCATAGCAAATAGCATAATACATTTTAAAATTCGTCAAACACTGATTGTATCTTACCGCTCAGCCTTCCTTATGATATAATATATTCATTTATTTGTAATATTGGATATATTGAGTTCATAAAAACAGAAGCTCGCCATAAGCTATGGATAATTTTAAATATGTATTGTGTTTACTGCCTTAAATAACCTCACATTTATTTGAGTTCTTTAAAACAGAGCAGTATTACTAAGTATTCAGTAGATTGACGAGGACATATATGTATACTACTACTACTAATACAATCACTACTAACACCCTACTACTACTACTACTACTACTAATGCTACTTCTACAAGTACCGCCTAGTTTTCGAGAGTGTAGAGTGACCCTTCTTCAAGCTTTCTAACAGACACACGGATAGCACATGTCAAGGTCCTATATATGGCCGATACAGATTTAACCGTGGGTGTGCCATGGAATACCCCGTTCTATAGACATATAGTTATGTCATGAATAAAGTATATATGCACTCTCTTTTCTCTTAAGCGATTACAAACGTGTGGCAAACGAAGTGGTTTAGCAATACATAACTAAATAGTCTTAATATGGCATAGTGCAAAATATAAACCTTCAGGTGACCCCATACAACTAATACTTATTAAGAGCGACAACGCAACCAATTTAAACATTCTCAACATTTCAGTGGGTCGAATTTCATAATAAGTTTCGTTAACTACTTTCAACTGAATCAAATTACTTCATTTGAACAACTTATTTCATATCAATATTCATTCTAATTACTTACCGACGGGAATCAATATACTGCCAAATGTCTACGCCACTAATCGAGTTTTATTCAGAGAGTTCGCGCTCCGGAGTTCAATAATCCCGATGTGCTTAATAGCCTATCAATTTAGTATGTTCGATATAACTTCTAAGCAAGATATGAATTAAATAAATCGTATTTTTATAGTTTCGTGAAAATATGGAAGAATGACAGAAAACATGCAGATAGTTATTTCGGTAAATTGATTAATATACGGATATATGAAAAAAGATTGACAATACGTACGCACACACACACATACACACACGCACACATACATATATATATACACAGACATATATATATATGTATATATACATATACCTATAAATATACACATATCTATATACATATATATATACACATATATATATACGTATATATATACCTATAAATATATATATATATATATACATATATATATATATATGTATACATATATATATATATATATATATATATATATATGTATATATATACCTATAAATATATATATATATATATATATATACATATATATATATGTATGTATATATATACCTATAAATATATATATATATATATATATATATATATATATATATATATATATATATATATATATATATATATATATATATATATGTACCACTATGTATATAACTAAAATTATAGGGCCTACTGGCTCAAATTAAAGTAAATAGTAAATGGTAAAATGTGTTAAACGCAAATATTGAGTTAAAGAAAATACTTTTTAAGATTATTAAAATAATTAATATTGAAAATGTTTACATATTAATTTATTTATGTGTTATTATCTCTTTATTTAAAATTATGTTTTAAAATATGACATACATTATAATAAATATACATCGCGTGTCACCCAGTTTAACAATGGAATCGACAGCCATTGTTTCAGAGAGTGATCCGCGTCATCAGAAGCGTGCTTTCATGTACAGGTTAATTGGGACGACTCAAATTTAGTGATGATAACGCACAGTGCTTCACTGTTGACATTGTCCGTTCACGAATAGATAATACGGTGCTTGCTACTCGTTGCAGGGCTACTTGGCCTTTTGGCTAAGATCAAAGTGTAGTATCTGTTCCGATGGATACTGCGCCCCATACTGGTGTTGTCTTAGCTTTCGGGTCTTGATTTACGCCGGTCAATAGGTCTGTCCTGTGCAGTTCTAGGAGGTCCACCTTCCCAGGCTTTGCCTCCCCTCTTTGGGGAGGAGTAAGTTTATTGCTTACTGCCTGAGGCGCCCCTACCGGGGAATGCCGACGGGGCTGCCCAGGCAATTTTTAAACCCCACTTTCCCGACCCGACCTTGGGTCACATCTTACTTGTGGGAGTAAGATAAAAACTGGCCTTGTGCCTAACTCCTGGAGAGGAGTAAATCAATACTCGTTGTTCAATGCATTTTTCATGGGTTGTTGAACAGAACACGCATATGTATTGTATTACGATCAGGTCAAACACCGCTCCGGTATTCTGAGATAACCGAGGATAACGGAGGATAAATGTTACGAATGAGATTTAAATAAGGTTTATACCTCCATAATTGCAACAGACCGACCGTGCATATTTTTGTTTTGTACAGATAGTTCTATAATTTCGTCTCTCCTTTTCTGGTATCATGATGCCCCACTCAGACATCATGTATAAGACGGGTTGTTTTCGTATTGACATTATCACCCTCAAAACTAAATGTTGAATATTATTTTACATTTTGATGGTAAGCAATTATCAGTTTTAAATGTGTTGAGCGAGACTATCGTTTATTAAGGAGTCTTCCGTTGTACTTTTGTTTATACTTATTGGTGCCTGTTCTATTAGAGATTCGACACCCGACGGTTTGGGCAGAAGCCCAATAACCTAGCATTGTATGAAAAAAAATTATAGTTGGAATTATTGTTATGTTCTTAATTTGCATATTAGCTTGTTCGCTATTATTTTCATCTGTACGTATATGAGAATTCATCTCGGAACCCTTGATTTAATCTTGTCTAGTAGATATAGTTCATTCTACGTTATGTGCCTACACTTCCCCTTTTGCTGATCTAGTTTGGTCTATTGCATTCACCTAACAAGTAATGAAAAAATCGAACACAAGATAAATAAATACTACATCCGTTGCAATCATAATTCATCACTATTTTTATCACGGCATTGTCTCGCCATGAACTTGTATTTTATGACTGATGTCAGAGTTCATTTTCGTTATTCTTCAACGGCATTTTTATTTAATTAAAACAAGTCGTTTTCACGCCGTAAACAAATGTAATGTCATTATATAAATGTTATTGTATTTTGTGTTTGCAGTATTTCTTAAGTTATTCAATACACGTAGTGTTCTAAAGTAGACTTCAATGTAAATGTTTTCAATAAAACTATTTTCCCATCTCTGACTAAAAATAGACAACTTACTAGCCGTTTGTTCGTTCTATGTTCACGCAGGCATTCTCTGCTTTTGAAAATAACATATAATATTCTTTTTTGTGCTTGTCTAAGAGGAACTAAACATATCGGCTGATAAGTGGGTCTACTTTGAATCGACGTTAACAGTTAAATATACAAATCTGAAGAGGTATATGCTTATTGTCATTTTAATTTATCTTTCATCAATTTACCGAACGAAAAGCTAGAAACTGGCAGTAACGTATGCCGTTCATATTTTGTGTACACTCTTCAAATTAAATGCACATACATGACTGCCTAATCGTAAGACATCTATAACGTCTGCTAAAGATTACGGAATTGTGATATCTTTTCTGATCCACTTCTAGTATGTTGTTTTAAGATTTGTTTCTCGACGATAAGTTTCGAAATAATAACTGTATATATGTATATACTACAATTGAATGTATCCACATGACATTTTAAACGGAAGTATATTTTTTTTTATGCACCAATGTTCAGTATTACTTCAACAGTGCTCGATACGTCAACAGAGCAAGGTAGTAAGTTATGAAAAAATATTTATGGCAATTAAGTTACACAGAGGCTTAAATTAAAAGTCCTAAACTTCAAATACCTCCCAAATATATCAAACTATAGAAGTGAGATAGCAAACAACTGCCTGCACATAAAAAACATTATTTAGGGTAACAATACATGAATAAATAAATTTTAAAAAAAATAAGTTAAAAAAACTGAACTAAACTGAAACCTAAAAACTTAAAACTAAACCCTAATGTAAAAATGCAAGGAACTACGTGTAAAAATAAGTGTACGCATTATATTAACAGACCAAAGAAACAGGATATAGGACACCCTATAGAAAAAAGAACAATAGAACAGGAAATAGAAACTATAACAAACCGGACCTTTGTTCGAGAGAAGCCCAACGATTGGCTAAGAGAACAACAAGTAATCTGACTAGATTCCTAGCCAGCCGTGTATATAAAAACACGCGGAAAAACTTACTCCATGCATTTTAACCTATAGATATCACCGGGAATGAAACCCGGGAGCCTCTGTGTAGCGTAATTCCCAAAAATATATTTGGATAACTAACTATATATATATATATATATATATATATATATATATATATATAAACTTTAGTATTATTTAGAAGTAAGACGTACACTGCAATGTACCTTACAAAATAGTATTTTATTTGCAGCGATCTGTATATGACTTGTTAAATATTATCTCCTGCAAGAACGTCTTACAATAAAAGTGTACGTGGCCTTACATGCGTATATATGTATACGTATATATATAATAATCTTTATAAATGACGATGTCTTCATTCTGTCAGCTTTTTGTCCCTGTACAATATGAGACAGTACGGAGTGTTGCTCCTCATATCGGACTATGAATTTTAAAATTTACTGCACGTTTGACTTTTGTATCCACTACAAAGTTGCTTGCTATATATATATATATATATATATATATATATATATATATATATATATATATATATATATCCAGGTAGGGTAAAAATCTACAAGGTAGAAATCGAAAGGGAATCAAACAGGGCTAATAAAAGATTGCTCAATAAAAATATAGAGCTGTATTGTGAATGCTTTTTATTTAATCATGTACAAACGTCTGCTACACTGGCATGTCGATGTTATCAACAAGAGCTGAAATCTCATCAGACAGAAGTTTTTTTTGTGATCTAACCGGGTCGGTGAAATCCAGGAAAAAATGGAGGTTAGCAAAGAGAAGAAGAAGGAATAATAGTCATGTGACCAACTTTTAAAAAAGATTGGCCGTTCGAAAAGTTTAATTTTCTATAATTAATAATTTAATTTTCATTCAACACTGAACTGGAGCAGGGGGCGACGAAAAGAAAAAGAAAGGGAAAGAGAAGGGAAATAAAGAGAGGTAGAGGGGGTTTTAGGGGTGGGTGTCTATAGTCATTTAAGAGTTGTTGTGGATGGGAGAAGGTTAGCGTGTCTAGCCTGACGTCATGACACGCGACCGATATTTTGAAGGTGTGATTTTGTCGCGTGTCAAGGGAATAGAGATGTTTCGACCTATTTAATGCAGACGGCTAAATTCCACGACAAAAACTTAAAGTAATATTTAGTTTAAATTAGTATTGGTGATAAATGAATTTAATTCTTGATAATATTTGACAATTAGTTAAGAAAATATAGTGGTGATTATTTTTAGTAAAAATCGTATATAGATTTATGACAGTAGTATTAATAAATTATACTATTATATTTCGACCTATTTACATTTAGTGTTAATTATTTGGGGGATAAATAAGTGTATTTTAATTCTAAGTAATATTTAGTAATAAATTAATAGAAACATAGTGGTAATTACTTTTATTTTTAGTAAAAGTCATATATGAATTAATGGCAGTGGTATTAATAAATGTAATTCTAGATAATATTTGTACAATGAGTTAATAAAACATTTTGGTGATTATTTTTAGTAAAAATCGTATATAGATTGATGACAGTAGTATTAATAAATTATACTATCATATTTTGACCTATTAACATTTAGTTTTAATTATTTGGGGGATGAATAAGTGTGTTTACATTCTAAGTAATATTAAGTAATGAATTAATAAAACATAATGGTAATTACTTTTATTTTTAGTAAAAGTCATATATGAATAAGTGGCAGTGATATTAATAAATGTTATTATTAGTTGTAATTGTATTAAGTATGATGGGGTTAATACTTGTCAGAAGATTAAAGATAATATTGTCGGTAAGGTGTTTCAGTCAAAGTTGTTAAAAAGAAATGATGGTCCATGAGTTTAGGGACTAAAAATAGTGAGAACCAGGAATTTTGAGTTATGTAAGCAATATATAATTTTAAAGATGATTTTGGTAATATGTTTTATTAATTCATTACTTAATATTACTTAGAATTTAAACACACTTATTTATCCCCCACATAATTAAAACTAAATGTTAATAGGTCAAAATATGATAGTATAATTTATTAATATTACTGTCATTAATCTATATACGATATTTACTAAAAATAATCACCAAAATATTTCATTAACTCATTGTACAAATATTATCTAGAATTAAATTTATTAATACCACTGCCATTAATTTATATATGACTTTTACTAAAAATAAAAGTAATTACCACTATGTTTCATTAATTCATTACTAAATATTACTTAGAATTAAAATACACTTATTTATCCCCCAAATAATTAACACTAAATGTTAATAGGTCGAAATATAATAGTATAATTTATTAATACTACTGTCATAAATCTATATACGATTTTTACTAAAAATAATCACCACTATATTTTATTAACTCATTGTTAAATATCATCTAGAATTACATTTATTTATCACCAATAATAATTTAAACTAAATATTACTTTAAGTTTTTGTCGTGGAAATTTAGCCGTCTTCATTAATAGGTCGAAACATCTCTATTCCTTTGATACGTGACAAAATCACACCTGCAAAATATCGGCGCGTGTCATGACGTCATGCTAGACACGCTAACCCTCTCCCGCCTACAACAACTCTTACATTGCTATAGACACCCACTCCTAACACCATCTCTACCTCTCTTTCTTTCTCTTTTCTTTCCGTTTCTTTTCCTTTCCATCGCCCCCCTGCCCTAGTTCAGCGTTGAATAAAAATAAAAAATATGTATTATTGTAAATTAAACCTTTCTAACGGCTAATCGTTTTAAAGAAATTAGTAACATGACTATTATTCATTCTTCTTTTTGCTTAACTCCATTCTTCCTGGATTTCACACACCGGGTTGGATCGCAAAAAACCTTCTGCCTGATGAGACTTCAGCTCTTGATAGCTTTAGATCGATAACATGGACATGCCAGTGTATCAGACTTTGTACATGTTTAAATAAAAAGCATTCAGTATATATATATATATATATATATATATATATATATATCGTTTTCCTTTTCATGCTATATCGAAACCCACTTGATTTTGTTTAATTGCTTGGTGTGATATGAGTTATGTTTTATTCATCTATTGTAAGACTGAGAACAAGTTTCAGTTGTTAAGTATCTCCCTTTGATTTGCTTTCGTTTGAGTATATATGATGCTCAGAATAGAGTTAATGCATTGGAAAGTAATGGTGTACCTGGTCGCTTATGTTCAGATATAAAATAAGATTTAACATACCTCACTTAAATGCAGTTAATTGTATATACAGAACGCTACTGAGAGATGAGGTCACTCAAGGAACCAGTTCACAGTGCCTGTGAACTGGTTCCTTTTAATACATAAAATATATGGATGACTAAAGTATAACACCTAGTTTATAAACGAAGAAGCTGGATAATTTCAAGAGCATACTCAATAATGGTAATAATAAGAATAATTTAAAAGTTTATGTTAATTTATGGACGAAATTGGTTTGAAAACATAAATAATGAAGTATGGTTGCGGGCATTCATTTACGAAACACTAGATGTTAACATAATTATTAATCTGCTAACTATTATGAAACACTTTCGAATAAATACTGTACGATGTCGCTAGTATACAATTACAAAATAGAACCTTATTTACCGAGGATTGCCTATAGTTTTCTCTATAAGCATTGTCGAAAAATCTCTTCAGATCCAGAAAATCGTGATGGAGTGTGACTGATTATGCAATGCATTATTTCTGAATTCCAGAATAAAACAGACCTGATCTTATATAGTCGATCGGAGAATTACGCAATAACAAATTGAAACACTGAGGGATAGAACCGGTTTAAGAGGAGCTTGGAATAAGAACGCACAACCAGTTCAAGAAGGTGTATAACACGGTACTCGCTTCAAATCGACCCGTTCTTTTGGTATGAGTAGATCAGTATCATGTTTACCCAGTTCTGAAGTACAGAGACATCTATCCATACAGCAAATATTAGAAGGGGTAATTTCTTAGCAATGGTGTAACTACTACAGAAACGGACAACCTAAACATGATTCAATCCAGGTGTATTTCCAATATAATGTTTTTTAATTTTCTCACGGGTCACATGGCAGTAGAGCTGCCCACTATAATGTTGATGACCGCCAACTTTGAAGAGATGTTGACTATTACTTCATGAACTACTGATAGATTATAGCCGATATCTTCATGATTTTCATTTTACTGTTTCGTAATATCTTCGGGACCTTGTGTAGAGGAGGGGAATATGTTTTATTCTGAAGTGGAACAATACAACATGATTGACGGCGAGGACCTGCTTAATAAGATCCTACATACTTTTGCCATATTTTTCAGCTTAGAATTTATGACTTCTTTCAAACGTATGTTCATACCATTGGTTTCTCTTTTGACACTTGAGTAAGTATTACTTATTCTTGAGATTCTGATGTAATGATGTAAGCTGAGACGTTATCTGTACAACTAATTTTAATCCCCATCAAAATCTTCTTATGACACAAGTCATTCCCAGCAAACTAATCGTTATTATTCCGCTCCTTACAGCAATAAACATTGACGCGTACTTGTAGACAACAATCCTCAATTGTTTCATATTCGCTGATATTCTACACTCCGGAGCACGTTTTGTAGATGAACAAGTACACCTTTTTCTACTTAGTTTAAATACATCAATTCTCTTGAGAATTGTACTTCTCCGGAACAATATAATCTCACATTGCCTTTTTACAAAAAGCTGTTGGATTATTTCGCCCTACTTGCAGACCTGCATAAAAAATAGAAAATATGTATAAGGATGCACCTGTTCATCAAGTAACCAACGGAAAAAGAACGCAGTAGCAATAAAATGCCTTTGAAAAACTGTAATCATAAAAAGGACGCCTTCACCCGTTCAATATCCGATGGGTAAGGTTTTTCCTGCAATGTAGTTTACAATCAGAACCCCATCGTAAACTGGAATGAAGAATACTTTCCACTTATACAGAATAAAAGTCCATTTAGTTGAGGTTGGTAATTATAGAGGAATTAAACTTCCAACCAAGTGTTCAATCACATCCGAACAGCATTCAATTCAATTTTCCGTTGAATCAAAATTATTCAGCATAATACCTATCTAGAATCAGGCAGATTCTGAGTATACGACGTATTATTAAATGGTTAAGAGCAAGCAAGCCTTCTACTTTGCTATTTGTTACATATTTAGCTTTTTTATTTAGAGAAGAAAATGGAAACCTTCTTTTTTGCATATTGGGAACCTGCAGAGGCATTTAATACAATTATGGGGCGATACGACGGTATACGTTGTACAGTACAATCGCATGCGAGTAGCACTGCCGTATCGAACACGCAATACAATGCGACAAGTTTGCACAATTTATACTCATTATTTGCTAGAATTACGTTCTTTGAAAATCGATTATGATAAGACATATCGAATCGACTTTGAATATATCCCGATTCCTTTACATCAGATATCCTGACTATGCTGATGATCTAATTATCATCGTCGACACAAGAGGATATGTCAGTCCTTGATACATATTATTTCATAACTGATACTGGTCTCTAGTTAGACCCAAGTAAGTCTACATTCACAATCTCCAACCAATACCGTGCAGTTAATATGCTATATTGTACCGACGTTAAAGGAGTAAGTATATTATTCTTCTTGGTAGCAATATAGCTCAACAGAAGCGGTAATTGTTAAATCGTCGGTGAAGTTATTAGCTGAGTGTTATCAAGATATATTCTATGTTTGACAATATATAACGAGGCTATTAATAGCATCTATTCAATCCATACTAATCGATTGCCCTTAATCCTGAGCACTCAGCACAAAGCTTAACACCAAGTGTGGGTGTACGTTTTACCCTAAGATACGATCATTCCTAAACACTTCAAAGAAAAAATGTGTCCAATTTAAAAAAAATGATAATCGATCTCAAACTCACCATGGAATATTCGCAGATCGCAGTTGAATGACCGAATTTAACACTTGTAAGCGATATGTTGATGAGAAGACGAAACATATCTTTACGAATATTATCCGCCATCATCTAAGATGAAGAAACATTTTTATAACATATAAATAATGATTGTTATCGAAAACAAAGCATTTAATTAACGATAAATATGTACCTATTAAAACTGTCATTAAAATAATGTTTGTATTATTTGATATTTATCATATTTGGTATAATAATAGTCACTTTTATTTTGAGGGTTTAATGCAACAATAAATAAAATAAATAATTATAATGAAAAGGAACTTTTGTTTATATTAAGTAGAGTCAAAATATTATTAGGTGAATTAGCTTATTAATGCTTGCAAAGCGAAGCAGAATCTAAGATGGCGTCCAAACGAAAGGTGAAAGTGTGTGGAGTAAAATGTTACCGGATAAGGTATCCCATTATATAATTTTCCGGTGTCACAAAGTAGAAGAAGATGCATCCGAAAAAAGGACTGAAGACTCTACACACTATCTCTATTCGTGAAAAACAATATATGATTAAGATAAATAGTGTTTAAATAGAAGAAAGTGGGCGGCATGTGTCGTAGGAAAAATACTATAAAAATCATGTTTCCTATTAATTCTTTGAACATTTCTTGAGGCAAATAGCATTTGCAATATGGTGTCAATAACGAAACCACTTTAAACGATGTCATGTTTTTAAGAATCAGTCTCCTTAAGAAACTACTTGCTAATACAGCATTTGTCACAAAAAGCTATAAAACAAGAAACTGTTTTGATATATCAAAACTGTCTGTCAATTTTTAATAATTTAATATATTAAAAATAACAATTAAATCAGTATTTAAATGTTTAAGCCTCTTAATACATTTTTGTTTACTGGGATAGTGTTTAATTCTAACATTGTTTTATCAAAGTAGTAACATCTACCAAAAAAATGAATTTAGTTCTTTATATCTCATTTTTTGTAGGGCAAAACCGCTATTTTCCACTTGTGAACCTACATCGAAAGAATGACCATTTACATAGTGTTTTAGTGTTTTAGACTCTGTGAAAAATTTAACCATTATTTAGACTTATTTAAACGATCCTACTGTAAATATATAGATTTCTCTCACAGAGAAAAACAGCCATTGGCTATTATACATAGTGACTGTAAAAAGAAATTGACTTACAAGCAAAGTGATTTTCCAACGAAGGACTTGGGACTAAAAGTGTTGTTTTTTTGTTGTTCATATAGTTTTATTGGTTGAACAACTTTCAAGACTATGTATATACATATACATATACATATATATGTATATATATATATATATATATAGTTAATCAACTTCAACCACGTAACGTTGTCTCTGAGACGCAAGGGGTAAGTTTCATTATGGGACAGATCAATAGGGGTCATCCTAAGTGTGCAGTTTTGCAACTATATTTGAGATTACATTAAATTAACATTTCTGCATATTTATATAATCAAGGAAACAGAGAGCAAGGACGAATTTCTAAGAGAAACACGGCTAAGAGAAATACGCTATTGGAGTAGAAATTTTTCCGGACTCTCATAAACTCTACATGAAAAGGGGTAGAGAGTTGCTGCTAGCCAGTTTGTCGGAAGTATTTACGTAAACGAGGTACCATTGCATTAAGTTTCTTCGGAGCACATTATTTTGGAGTACATGTAATAGGAGCACATGTATGTGAAATTGCAGTAAGGGGGCATGGGCTGGGACGTGATTGACAGTTCGGATTTTTTTTTGGGGACTAGGGACACTTTTCTGTACCCTGTGCAAGACGGAGACACTAGTATGTGTAAACCATCCCAGAATAGAAAACAATACTCCATGCGTGAATGCATAGGTAGGTTTTTGGAGATAAGATTCTGGCAGATGTGAAAGTATACTGACGCGGTAAAAAGAGCTGGCTTTCTTTGCAGCAGACTTTGAAGTCGCTTCTAAGTATATATAGATCTTAATTTCCCTTAATTACGTAACAGTTTCCGTTGGCCGAGTGTATATGGAGACTGCTTGCAGATTCTAGGCGAACCGGGTTCGCGCCTCCCAACCGTCTGAAATTGTTACTTTCCTGCATTGATGAGAGCAATAAACTTGAAACTCTAGCGTCTGTAGGTATTAATTGATTAATACTTATATATATATATATATATATATATATATATATATATATATATATATATATATATATATATATATATATATATATATATATATATATATATATATAAGCACGTTTTGTGGGTGGGGATAATTTATAAATATAACAAACACAACAAATTTATAACAAACGAAATATAAAATAAGAAATAACATAAAATATAAGTAGAGTATTACAATTTCGCTTCATAATTTTCACTTGGATGTTTGATGTCTTACATATGTACACAAGTATATATATATAGGTAGATATATACACACGACGCATATAATATGTATGTGTATTTAGTTACATGTAAATGTATCTTTTTAACATGCTAATGTTCACAGAAATTAAATCCGTTACCTTGTAAAATGGCAAAATGATCGAATACGACCGATTTATTTGATTGTATCTTTTGTTTTTAGAACAGCACATCTTATTTTTCTGAATGATGGATTAACTGCGATCTATTGTCTTAAGAAAATGATGAGGTATCGGCGCCTAAGCGAACACAAGGAAAGCAATTCCATACCCTTATCTGTGTATTTTTCGTAAATATATTGTGTTATCAGCCTCTAATTTGAAAGATTGCATAATGAAATAGAAGATACAGCAAAATCGCGCCTAGTAACTATATCACTTTCACACACATACACGCATATGCAAACACACACACGCAGACATAAACGCAGACATCTACATATCTATAATATATATTATAAAGGAATTTCCATATATTAAACATATATATATATATATATATATATATATATGTATATATATAAATATTATTATTATTTTTAATTATACCGACATTATAAAAGATAGCTAGACTTGCATGGCGATGTTATCGATCAATAGTTCTTAGAAACTAAGCTCTCATCAGATGGAAAGAGATATGATCCTC
>OY744535.1:51257960-51265460 GCA_963556195.1 Sepiola atlantica
CCCATGTACTAACCCAATATAAACCGCATATTTAACTGACACAGATTTGAACTAATTACAGTGCACGGAACACGTGCTACAACTAGGTTAACACACTTCAACATGATGTATTGCAGACGACAAATTCTAAAATAATCCCCACAAAAAGTGTGAAACATAACACAATAAAATAAAAAACATAAATATTTTAGATTCTGCGTTGTTCCATGAACTAAACTATTTATCTTTATATTTGGTGCATATCATAATGCTGATCTCATGAAAGCTTCATATGTGCTGCAGTTGACTAAAGCTGTATTTAATGTGTGTCTCATTTAATTCTGCTCGCTAAATCTTCAAGTGAGTTTGAATTAAATTTTAGACAAACATATTTAAGAATATATATAATAACACTTCGTGTAAGATGTTTTATATAAATTACTTGTTAAAGTAGCTGTTGAGAATTTTTTAAATAAATGGAATTATTGGCGAATATTTGCACCTAAACATTCTGTTAATCTTTTTTTCGGGAATAGGGAAATGTGATATGTTCACGTGATAGACCATTTTTCAAAATGCTTTTAAAGGAGCTTTTGTTTTACTTTATTCTCGGGACTTCTTAGAAAATATATATTGGGGAGATGCTTTCGATGACTTTTACAGAACATCCTTTTGACAAGAAGTGTTTACACATTTAAGAAACGCAAACTCTACAAGTAAACACCTCAGGGAGATGCTATTCGAAATCTAGATGAGTCCCGGAATCAATATTTGTAAATCGCAATTTATCTTATAGAAACAAATTATGAGTCAAAACATAAACAATTAGAATAGCGTTAATTAATATATATGTGATTGTTTTAGTGAATAAATTGTGTAGATAACTAAAATTTAATATATATATATATATATATATATATATATATATATATATATATATATATATTAAATGTATATGTACATGAGAGCCTTTAATACTAGAATAATTATATACCCTATCACTGGTATACACGAACATCCAACAGACGGTTAGCAAAATATCATATTTAAATACTAAAAATAAGATATCACTGGAATTTATCAGCATCATTGAAACCAATTTCATCATTAAAGCTAAAATCTAAAAAAGAAGATAATATTTCAGATTTGCATTCGATTTAATCCATATTGATTAGCGACAAATACTCATTTCGTGAAATTCAATTGCGTCTTAAAACACAAAAGTATAAGCCTTATATTTCATGTGTTTTCTAATAATAAAAATTCGAATAATATTCTAGCTACACGGTTTGTTAAGCTTATAATTTCAATCGCACCTTAGTAAGTAGACAAACACATGGTACAAGCTGCCTGTTTAATAATTAGTTCTACTCACCAGAACCAGATATTCTTGTAATATGCGAATATTCTACAGCAAGGCTCACTCTCCACATTCGTTCATCTCGATATGTGCAGCTGCTATTGTACAGAGGATGCAAGTATTCCGACAAATTTGCCGCCATAAGTCATCTGCGAAAAGACAGATAATTATAGAGTCAAGACATTCTTGTAAGGCGGTGATAGCTGACTCAAAAAGAATGTATACGGAGCTGACTAAAAAACGCATTCAGTTACAGAAATTAGGTACTCACGACTTCCGGAAAATCTACAATAGTGTGGATAACAATTGACCCGCTATTAAACCACAATGATGTAATTTTTCAGGCAACTGAAAAAGCTGAACAACTTGCCCGGCGTTTCGCCTTAAACTTCACTATTGACTCAGAAAACCACCCTCCGTAAATTCCTATGGCGCACTGAAGCGATATTTGATGGCCTGGTACTCAACCCACCCCAGGTCAGGAACATTATAAACAAAGCTTGACATATCGAAAGCTTTTGCGCCTGATATTATACCAGTACTTGTAATAAAGAAATGCTTTGCTGAACTTGCTCACTTAATCTTGCTTCCCTGATAGCTGGCAAATTGTCTCTGCGGCACCAATCTTAAATAACACTGGACATAGAAGAGACCCTCAGAATTATCGACCCATCAGTCTACTCCCGACTATTGCTAACCTCTTTAAATCATTATTTAATCTGGCGATAAACTTCTTTCTGACGATCTGTATGGATTGAGAAAAGCACAATCTACTGCAGGTATTCTAATGGTCACCTATTAACGCATATAGCATACACTGGAAACAGTAGGTGAAACTAGAGCTGATGCGCTTTATATATGCAAAGGATTTGACAAGGTCTAGCATGAAGCTATTTTACATTAAAAATATTCATATAGCATTACTAGACAAATATTTTATATAATTAGATACTTCTTAAGCAAAATAAAAATACAGGTTGTCCCCGATAGCCGTTTATCTACACACCATGCTATAAATGCTGGTGTACCACAAGGATCGATTCTTGGACCTTTATTTTTCCTGATTTTCATAAATGGCTTCTGTGATTACATTGTATCTTAGATGAGTATATTTGCTGACGACACAACGCCCTACTCTCACCATGTGGGAAAAACGGACGCCCACATACCTGAGGAAATGGCTGAATCCTTTAAAAGTTGGCTTCCGTCTGTAGTGGAATAAGGTCATAGATGGATTGTAACATTTATTACTGCAACAACAAAGCTCCTCAACCACCGATTGCCATGACAAATAACACCCTACCTGAAAGCCCAACGTTCAAACTCGTCGGCCTAATATCCACACGTAACATGAATTAGAACAAATACATTGAAGCTATTGCCAAGGCTGCTGCAAAGAAGGTGCTCTTATTCTACCCTGCTAAAAAATTTGCTACATCTGACATCATCGTACATCTCTACGAAGCCAACACCCACCCACCCATGGAGTATTGTTGGCACATCTGGGCTGGTGCACCATCCACTAGACTCTCCCTCTAAGACAATGTTAAAATCAAGTCGATAATTTAATAGGTCCCTAACTATTCACAAAGCTCAAGACCCTGTTTCATCGCCGCAATGTTGCATCCTTATGCCTGTTTTACATGCACTTCAATGGAGTGTGCTTTGATAAAATTGCTGCTCTGGTGCCCCATCAACGTAAACACACTCGATCATCCCAACAACTAGCTAAATGCTATCACTTAACTCTGGAGGTTTCCCGCTGCCAGAGAGCTTTTTTACTCGTGCTGTCAGTTTTAGGAGCTCTCTCCATGCTTCATGTATTCGCCACTGTACCAACATGCAGAAATGTAAAACTAATGTAAACAAGCATCTCGCTGCACAGCTTCGAATTCAGAATGACCCCTCAAAATTGTCACCCTAATTCTCAGTAACCCTTCACGTCTACAGTAGAAACTCTCCCTGTTTGGGATGAACTATGTAAAAAAATAGTATATATATATATATATATATATATATATATATATATATATATATATATATGATTTTATATATAACGGCGTGTGTTGTCATTAAATTTCAACAGACTATATTAATTACTTTAATGTTTATTGGTCTGGAAAATCGAAAGAATGTCCGTTATTTTAATTTTGCTTATCGATTTCAATTTTCCTTGTTCATATGAAGAGATTTTGATCATTCAGGTTGATAGGCATCATATAAGCAAATAATTGTCATTATCTATATATCTACATATATATATATATATATATATATATATATATATATATATATATATATATACATGTGTTAATATCTAATCATTTTCTATTGTTTTTTTGTTATACAGACAATACTTTTGGCTCACTTTTTCTGAAATGTTTATCATATAGTTTGTTATTAGCTTAACATATTCATGTCTAGTTCTTCGAATGAAGTCGTCGAATATACTCTTACCTTCTACATACTAAAAACTTCTCCGGAAAATGTGCAGCTGACTTCCAGCTTAAACAACACATGTCTGCAAATTATTCGCAAAAATTGTTTTATTCAAAACACTATTAAATAATGATATGTCATATAGAGAACTATTATATCAACACAGTCAGGAGACACTGAATTAATCGTACGAATAAAACTTAACCGAAATTAACAAGCTATAACAAAATAAACCAGGTAAAATATCGTATTTAGTGTTTTTCATAATGCGGCTCTAACACAAATTCCACAATTATCAGCAATTCCCAGATCATCTCATGCTTTTCCCCAGGCACTTTTGTGTTAACTTTCAGGAATGTATTTTTTTTTATTGCATCCTGAACCGGAAAAATAAGTTTTACTAGCAGGCAACCTCATGTTACCCGTGATTAATTAAAACCTACTTTCTTTTTATTTCTCAGACCTGCTTCTCATATTACGATGTTTTGTTCGGTTTTAAGTTTTAACAGTTTTAGTTTGATTCAATCAAAAGAAGACACATCGCCACTGAGACATAATATGATTTATGAAGTATAGACCAGATTTGTAGCGGAATCTTAAGTGGGGAGTTATGTTGCGATAAATCTGTTCAGGTTAAATTTAAATGTTTCATCATGCTACAACTACAGTCGGGGAAACATAGAGCAGGAATGGGAATTCAAAAGGCAAGCAGTTTGAAGAAAAATAAACGATTATAGTAGACATCTGTTCTGCATCCGGGAACCACTACATGGAAGGGGTGGGATTTTGTTGCTTTTCAAATTTGTCGGGCGTGTTTACGTTAATAGTGCCCAAGTGCAGCAAATTCATCAGTTCCCATTACATTAAAGTATTTATGAAACAAGAGCAAATGTGCATTATTGAGGCGATGCGGCAGGTGTTAGAGTTTGGTAGAAAATGAAGGACATATTAAATTCGAGTATATCTAATAGAGAGAGTCCAGTGGTTGAGACGGCAGCGAAGATGTGGCAGACCTGCTCCATGCATAGGTGAATGGTGACTTTGCAGAGATGTATACCACTGTCAGGTGTGATAAGTGGTCTAGTCCAGTAGAGGAAGTCTGTATTTCTTGCAGCAGCTTATATGTGTATTATCATATACGTACGTACACACTTTATAATACACGACACTCTCTAAAAATGAAGTAACACAAAATCACTTCGATTAGCTACATGCGTTGCTACGAACACAGGACATTAAATTAAGTGTTTCACATTTCCCCAGCGGCGAAACGGATATGTATGGCTTTCTCACAATGTTTTAAATCGCCAAATTTTACGCAAGACTTTGCTAAGCATTAAAACTAAAATGATATGAGAGATATTTCTTCAGAGAATATTAAAAGTAAAAATATAAAAAGAAAAGAAAAAATGAACTCAACGGTAACTCAGTATTTTAAAAAAAACTTTAGAAATATATCTTACAAAGATACATACGATGTACACATTTTTTATATTTTTCCTTGAAATAATATATATATATATATATATATATATATATATATATATATATATATATATATATATATATATATATATATACTTTTTAGCAATCGGACATTTGCTTGCATTCGGGCAGAATTTTGCCCTGCGTTTCTTCCCCCTACAACTTTTATTTTATTTTTTCAAATTTTAAATCTTGGCCTTTGCCAACTTATCTATCCCAGCGACTTCCTCTGATGATAAGATTTTGATCTTTGAAAAGCCTGGCTTAAGGAAAATCTAACTTGAATAAATTGCCTTTTTTGCGGAATATACCTTGCTCTGACCAATTGAATTGAATTATGATTTGACTTTTGCTTCTCTAATTCCTTTCCATTCTTCTTCATATATATATATATATATATATATATATATATATACATATATATATATATATATATATATATATATATATATATATATATATATATATACATACATACATATATAGGCTCTTCCAGATGCATGGATTATTTCTGGATTAATAAATTACGGATACATACAAAAAGATAACCTATAATAAATGGTCGTAAAAGCTACTATAGGCGGAATATATTGCGCAGAAGCTTAAAGGTTGAGCTTGTTCGTTGGTGCACATTGCATTGGAATACTTTCAAAAACAAGTACATAGATGCTACATTGTTGCGATCGGATAAAGACTAGACCTGGGGAGACAGTGTTTGGCCAATTAGATGAGAGATTCTTGTGAACCTGTCTAAGAATTAGAGACTAGTCGTTGGTGCACCAGTCCAGATGTGACAATAATACCCCATGCATGAGTAAATGGTCGCTTCGTAGAGATATAGTATCTTGGCAGGTGTGCGATGTTCGATGTGGCCCAAGTTCTTACCAACATACTTCGAAGTTATTTCTATGTGTTTCTTCTAATTTCTGTTACCGCAGAGGTTGACTGTTATACTCTCGGATAGGGTGTCTTCAAACATGACAATCAGGTTTTGAGAAAATGTTTTCATAATTGTTAACGGCAAAGGGGTTGTGTTTTAGTTCCTTTAAATGTAACACTCGAGTTATGCTGCCATTACACTACAGCCTGAGAATAAGTTACTAAAGATGCATTTGATATGTCCGCGTTCATTTTTCCCACATGTCTAAAATTGATTCCTGGTCCTGACTAAAAATATACGCATCTCATACAGGGCAAAAATTGTGTGAGATTTTTTCCTAGAACTTTTGAACACTCATACCATAGTGGCACTTCTCCAGCTACCATGGAAGCAAGATCCGGCAAGTCAACTGTTATAGAGTTCATTAATTAGAGGCGCCAGGTATGCGACTCACATTTTTTATCAATGTAACCCGAAAAAGACCAGACACACACGCTTTGGAGGTGTCAGATTTTTTAATAAAATAAAGAAAATGGAAAGGAGTGATTATCAGATCATTAAGTATAGCTTCGTAGTGAGAAATTTGGATAAAGATGATTTGTGGAGTCCAATGTTAACCATCTTTTGTTGATGTGCAAGCGGCATTATGGTGGTTTGATAATGTAACAATGATTGATTGATCATTATACAAAGTTTTCCAGAAATTTCGAGTCTCAATTTTCTGCTTCTCAATTCGTTTTCTGGTCATTTCAGAATACTTACATTTACTTTCAGGTATTACACTTTTAAAAATTCCTTTTGATGTCACAAGTTATTTTCTATTTGTAGCTGGTTTATTGCGGTTTCCTCTGCAGAATGAATAACGCGACTCATGTGAAAGTGAACCATTATGGAAAGTGAGGCTTACTATAACATTTCCGTGTTGGGACATAGCGTCTAGGACTAATTTGTCCTATTCTCTTACGTGATCTGCGGACGGCTCAGCAATGAGATAAACGTTTTTTTACGATGGGGAAGCTCATATGTGATCTCATGTATTCTTAGTCAGCCCGTTTATAGTATATCGTTGTTTTGAGTACAGCGCTTCGGTTTGGAGTCGAAAGTGTGTGGTGATATAGACTATTATAACAAGGTTATCAGCATTCACAAGTGGTGTAGTGTCATCTGATTCACAAGCCTCTGACAGTATAGTCAAGAATAGGTCTCGAAATTAGGCTTGCTGGTAATCACGTTCTTGAAAGAGAGTCGGGAATGTAACTGATTGTGAATGGGGAAACTATGCGTCCTTTGCAAGCTGCGTCTGCATAGCTTTAGTAACCAGTGCAATCTCTTTGATAGACATTAATATCCACAAATA
>OY744535.1:51267960-51275460 GCA_963556195.1 Sepiola atlantica
TAAATCGAATGCGTGCGTATTCTTTTCGTCTACACTCTCATGCAATTTGTTGTTGTATATCCGTGTAAATATACGTGATTCTGTGATAAATTGTTTATCGTTCGCAAGCAAATGAATCCCACTCCGCTAGAGTTACATATGTGTAAATCAAATGAGTGCCATTCACAGGGTAGATGGATGTTTGCGGTTAATTCACTTTTCTACTCAGAACAACACAATTCCTATGCAGGCTGGATGGGCAATAACCTTGCCGTCATTATCCGCTATGAGCTAATAGGAATGTACTGACACGTCAATTACCTGAACAATTGTGAATTTGATTGCGGTAACATAATAAAAAAGATTTAATTGATATTCTTAAGAGAAAGGTTACGTGAATTTTCACCTAACAGTTCATTAGCGAATTTTGCAGCTGATGTTTGGAATAGTTAGTGTCATGCAAAAACGCAATAACAAGGCTTTTATTTGCTGAACCAACAAAATCTGAGAATAGTGTTCACACCATATTTCAACATCTAAAATAGAAGATCACTAAACGTAGACCTATATAATATTGACACTGAGACATGAAAAGTGTTATATATCTCCAAATTACATATGCATATTCAGCCTGTGTACTACATATACAAGTAATTCGAATTTATTACATATTCTAACGATCATCGTATTTCTCTCAATGGAAGACACTCAGAAATTCCCTGTTCATTTTTATTGAACTATAATCAGATATACTTATCTAATTAAAACGACCCTATTGTTAGAATTGAAAATGACTAATAGTATCGTAAGACACTGATATGTGTATTCTTTATTTTTACTTTAAAAAATAAGTTAATACTCCGTAAGAATTCGGACCTGGGAAAGAACAAGGAACTTTAGACTTACGTATGAAGTTTATATTGTACATTTAAGATAATTGTATTACTAGAAACCAGAAGCTAATAAGCGGTGTAACAATATTGATTCAACAATATAAGGAACATATCAACCGGTCGAAAATAAACCATACTTAAACTTAAAACGACATTCTCAAAAACGGTAACAGCTGACGTTTTCAGTGGAAATCTACATCTCTTCACCGCTTATTTAGACACCTCCAAATCCAAAAAATGACATGATTACATTTTCATAAGACAAATAAATTATGATAAAAAAATGATTCAGAGCTTTACCCGACTGTTCCATATTTGTATTGTATAATTTAAGAAAAAAGTGGCAGGTATACGTTGTACAATTGGATATTAATTACTTCCAATACAACTTTTCATTTTTTGTTGATTAGATACTGTAATTTGTTCTCTTTATACTGTTTCCTTTTTAAAATTTGAACATTATTTTTTATTTCGACAGTTGCATTTGCTGGAACTTATTAGAAATAAAGTAATATTGCCATCAGAATAATCTTATTTTCAGGGTACATTCTCGTCGGAAAGCATCTTATCACAAACACCAATGCTCTCTTAGTATACACACACAATCACACCCCCCACACACACCCACAGACATACACACACAAGCACATACATATATATATATATATGTATATATATATATATATATATATATGTTTATATTTATTGCATGGAAGAAAAATATATATGTTGAACTCCCGATATCAATTTTCAGCTTGATAACATGGATTTAGGATTTGCGATTTCATATATATATATATATATATATATATATATATATATATACATATATATATATATATATATATATATATATATATATATATACACACACACACACATATATATATATATACATATATATATAATATATATATATATATATATATATATATATAATATATATATATATAATGTAAATCTGTAGTAGCTGGCTCTCAGCAATTGATGTCGGTCTTAACACACAATTCTGTTCTTATTAGTACTATTACATTAATGCTCTTGTAGGGATCATCAGTCGTTTTACATGAGGATTGCACATGAGATAAATTTAGAGTTATTATCTTGTAATATATGTATGGTTATATATATATATAACGATAGCTAACGGCGTTATTTTACTATTTTGTTATCCCCATCACTCAGTTTTATTGTATAGGGTAATCTATAAGTAAAGCCATCTACTCTGCACGGTTGTTATCCATCTCTCTGTTTACATGGATCAGGTTATTATTTGGTGTCGTCATCAAGTATGCAGGTATGTTTGTCGTAGCTTGTATCGTTTTCTGCGTTGCAAAACAAAGTGTATCAGAAGCGTATTTTTGAAAGGTCATTAATCGCCCTTTATCGAATCCCCAACATTACTTTTCTTGAAGTGTTTTTTTTTTCCATTCGAGGATCAAGAAGTTAAAATCTAAACGAGATGTTCAAAGTAATTGCTAGCCGTCCAGAAATAAATACGTACGAGGAAGATGCATTGTAATATAAAATGTCAAATTAAGAAAGCTATTTGTTCAATGTCTAATTTTAAGTAAATCGATCACATGGACATGTCTTCTATGTAGCAGATAGACATAAAAAAGTGTATTCATCTTATATGATGAAACTCCACTGGGAGAATAGCACGCTTAGAAGTACCCATCACTAGCTGATGTAGGAAGCTTCTCAGGTGTAACATCAAATACAATTAAATATTGTTTTTTTGCCAGTTTTATGAGAGATAAAGCTTCAGTAGAATAATCTAATGACTCACACACCTACACCCAAACACACATCAATATATATATATATATATATATATATATATATATATATATATATATATATATATATATATATATATATATATATATATATATATATATATATATATATGGGAAGAAAAGGATGAAGGTAATCCGACGTGATGGGAAAATGAAAAAGGAAAACCAAAAAGTTGATGTGTTTTATGTGTACATCAACGTTTCGTCTGTATTTATAAGACTTCATCAAGATGATAATATAGACAAAAATGTCATGCAAGTACAAATACATGTAGGGTTGACATATTGGGAGGAGAAAATAATGGCCACTACTGGGTGGACGTCCGTACTTGGTGAGGAAATAAAAATGAATGTTGAAGAAAATGAGTGGGAAAGAAGTGGAAAGATGGGTGTGAGCAAGGACTACTGTGGCTGGTAGTAAGAGAAGGAGGTGGGGGATGAGCAGGAATAAAGTGGATAGCAGAGAGGGAGTGTAGGAGAGGGAGGAAGAGGGGTTTGACCAGATGGCTGCGGTCAAGACTGAAGGGGAAAAAGTAAGTTGGAATGTTTGTGTGTGGGGGGTGTATGCAGAGAAAAGGAGGGTGGGTAGAGAAGAAATCCCCTCATTTTCTCAAAACGCTCTCTAAGACCATAACATTCGCCCATCCACCAAAATCACAGCCCCCCTCCTGGTCTACCCACCCTCCTTTTCTCTGCATACAACCCCACCCACAAAGATTCCAACTTACTCTTTCCCCTTCAGTCTTGACCGCAGCCATCTGGTCAAACACCTCCTTCCTATAAATAACAATTAATAAAGTAACTATTATAGGCCGATCTTAAAGAATAAACGTGTGTACACGTACTGCTCTCCTAAACAAATCCTGCTTATTGACTATTATTACATCGGCTAAGTTGTAAACGACACGGACTGCCAACTTTGGTGTGCCAAGTACGAACCCAATTCATTCACAGAAACATTTCATTTAGTATGCTGGCAACATATCCGTGGTTCGTACTGTAAGTTCCCGATGTATTTCTTGAACAAATTCTAACTAGAAAGATATCAACGTAACAAATTTTAAAATAGAATCATCTGATTCATATGCAATCAATACATGCATAGACGCTGTTCTGATTCCGGTAATTTGATGTTTTTTTTTATTATATGAATATATGTTTCGTTGAATTGTTCAAATTCGGTTGTTGATCTTAGGTAAGCCTATAGATTAAAGAAAGTATAGCATTTTAGATGTAAAAAATATCAAATTGATACTTGAGGTTAAGACATCTCGGTCCGTTTTGGTATGTTCTATTCACTATATGTGTGAACCTTATCGGATCTGTGTGTACGTGTCTGCATATGCGTTAGTGTTTGAAGTTGGTACGTTTGATTTATATGTGAAAAGTTCATTAAGAGAAAGAGGGAGGCATTGTTTTGTGTCTCAAAGAAAAAAGGCAAACATAATGAAGAGAACTTTAGTTCTAAAACAATAAAAAGGTAAAAGATCGAGTCCTACAAACTAAAATTAATGGACTTAATAAGAAACACGACATCTAATACAACATCCCCTCCAAAATATACAAAAATAAAACCAATACAGATAAAACACATGATATTAATTTACACTTACAAGGAACTAGACACAAGGAACTAGCCCATCTATGTTATTTACCATATACTCACACACGAATAAGAGAAGGTACTTACACAGCGACGATTTATTTTAACTCCGAAAAGAAAACAATCGAACATTATAAAACCTACTACAAAAATAATAGCGCGAAGCAACATCCATCTATCACCATGAGAGATAGAAGGAAAACGACTAACGTCTCAAATAAAGAAGTAAGACGAAGGTTACTGATCAGTAAAGTTCTCCCTATACGAAAACAGCAAGCGTAAACCAATGAAATAATTCTAACTATTTCGCAGACATTAACACTAAGACATATTGCCTATATCCAATGTTTAATCAGGAACTATTACTAATCAAAATGGTTATAAATATAAACATTTAAAAAGAAACAACAAATTGCATTTCATTCATCTGCTTGCAATTTTTGATCTAACACAAACACACTTAAAAACTAAATGAAAATGCAGTGCCATTTAATACAGAGATGCAACACTTATATGAACACAACAAAAACAGAATACAGAAACAGAAACAATAAGAAAATAACCATTACAGCCCCTGATAACCTAAACCAATTTGAACAGTAATAATACAACTAATAAAAAATTAAGATGAATAAAACAAAAAATAAAACTGAAAATGAACAAATGCATTACATCTGAAAAAAGTGTAAATACTACAGTATTTCCCCCCGCCCGATGTGTATCTCTATGAACATGCTTACATGTAAAAGAAAACAGTGACAAACACACAATCCAAAACACAGAAACATATATGAAGAGGGAAATACATAATATAAATAAATACAACAGTATGATAAATTTAATGAGGTAGCTTGTACTTCCACCACTGTCAAACAAAACCTCGCACAGCAAAGTAACGAAAGAAAATCACCGAATATACGAGTCAGTAAAGTAAAAAAAACACCCTCTCCTACGTCTGTCTAACCGGAAACAATACAGTAGGAATACATTTTTGAACTGATGATTTCTTTGTCACCCTAAACAAGGAGCATTTCCACTGAGGCGTAAAGTAGTTCCGTGAATTAGGGTCTATATTTGAAGAGTTTGAATGCAAAACGCGATACATTAAATCTGTTAAAATTGAGACATTAAATAATAAAAAGAGGAATCATTAAGATATAGACTTCGAAAAAATATTATTTTTATTGAACGCAAAAATACATTATGCCAGTATCATATTATGTAAAACAACATTTTATTGCGTGGTCGAGTCTTAAAACACAATACTTTTTGTAGTGATAGCTTTGCCATTTTGAAAATGGCGTTTATCGCGTTTTGCATTCGAACTCTTCATTTATAAGGAATATCCTTAGTTGGAAGATGTGCAGCGGGATAGTTGTTCACATCATTAATACATTTCTGCATGGGTATACAGTCTCAAAAACCAGGGACAAGAGAGAAAATTAAAAAATAAGACGCTTTAAATAAAATAAGCGATTAGAATTAAACGGTGGGGTGTTGCTGCTTGTCGGGGTTGTCAGGGGCAATTACGTTGAGGTGACGCAAGTGAAGCAAGTTCATTGGAGCACATTCTGGTGAAGTACTTGTCGAACAATCACAGGCATGCAACATTGCAGCGATTCAGCACATGATTGTATCTTGGTAGAATGTGTGATACCTATTAATTTAGTATTTGTTTACTCTGTCTAAGGATGAGCGATCAGTTGTTATGCACATACCCAGATGTAGCAACAATACTTCATGGAAGCACAAGTGGTTGCGTTTTAGATATATAGACTACTGCTAGGAGTAATAATTATTCCAGCCCGGTAAGTAGCTCGCCTTGTTTGCAGCAGGCGTGCCAGTATCGTCTATGTATTCATTCTATTTCATGTTATCTGGAAATATCACGCTGATAAGTTTAAATGCTGGACGCTCCGAAAGGATGCTGTCAGTCATTACAATCTTAGATTGGAAAGGTTTATTATTATTGTCAACGGAAAAAGCTTGGTCTTAGTAGCATAAACTGCAAACAATCCATTTGAGATCTTATTAAACTACAGACTAGCGGTTATCTTCTTATGATTCAGCCATTCCCTTTTATATGTGATCGTTTGATTTGCCGACAGCTACAATAGAGCGTGGTTAATCCGCAAATGTATCCATCTCGGACGCGATTGCATCATAGAAGTACTTTATGCACATCAGGAATAATACAGATCCAATAAGCGATTCTGGCGAACACCATCATTAATGTAATATTGGATGGACGTACGACCATCGGGGACGACTTGATCTTTTCTTTAGCTAGGAAGGATCTGATTATATTAGTAATTTCTCCAGTAATACCGTGCAAAATTAGTTTAAAGAAAAATACCTTTATGGCATATCTAGTGAAAACCTTAAGATATATAAAGTGGTTTCGTCCCACATTCACATGTCGTATAGACTGTATGGTATATACTTTCAAATATGACCGTTTAGATATCCGCAGTATAAAAGTGTTGCTCAAAATATTGTTGGTCGGAAGATATTTAGCATTTTAAAGGTACTAGTGCTGGATTGATTAATTTTTCAAAACCTTTGCGTGATGTAACTTATGGGGCGATTGTTTTTCGTCTCACTTCTTTCATCAGAGTTCTTAAGAACTATATAGAGGCAAGTTTCGAGCTATCAGGGAATACACATTCGGTAAGCCAATTTTTTTAATAGTGTTTGAAGAAAACATGTAGTATTTTATATCATTAAACAATATATATGATCATGTTCTCATACTTTGGCAGTCTCAAAGATGTTGTTATATGCAGGATAGGGCAAAGGATGATAGTGTGGTTTATTTCCACAGTGGGAACTTTTGGAGGGAGTTGTTTCTGGCTTGCAGATAGAGGTTTAAGGCAAACCGTAGGATAAAAAGTTCAGCCTTATGTTTCTGCCAAGCAAGAGCATACAATGCGTTTGAATAGTAGAAAAATGGTTGATTCTCCATTGTTCAGAATATTATAGACCTTCCAGAAATCGCGAGTGCTTAAATTGTGTGACTCTATATGTTTTCTTTGATTTTATGTGCACCTACTTTTAGCTGCGGTAATTACACTCTTACATTGGGTTATTGATACTATAATCGCTGGGTATTAGTAGCTGACCTATGGCGTGTGAATCGGCAGAATTCTTCCTGCTAATATACAATAGCAGCTGCAGAGGCCGAAGTGAACCATTGGGGAAAGTCGAGCTTACTATACAATTT
>OY744535.1:51280460-51287960 GCA_963556195.1 Sepiola atlantica
TGAATTAATATTACAATTATAATTTAATATTTCAATGTATTTTCATACATTGTAATATTAGATTAAATCAACAATCAAATTGCAGTGAAGCTGTAAGATAGGTTATATATATATATTATTACTTATTATTGTTTTATATACACGATGCCTGCATCAATGTTAGTTATATTCATTCGCATTCATATAACAAAAACTGTGCACACTTTTGAAACCCATCCATACGCAATAATCGAAAATGTTCTAAAGAGGAGATATAGGCCAGAAGGCGTACAATGCAATTTAAACGAAATATCGGTTAAAATAAATATTTTTTTCTTTGTGTGCACATTTACTTTAATGAATAAAGCATTTTCTTCAATTTGTGTAGTGCTCTTTTAGCATAATAAAATGTTCCATTTTCAAAAACTTCCGGATGCTATATTTTAGATTTTAAACAAAAAACTAGGAAATAATTGGATATTTCCTCGAGCTAGTTATCATTCGAACTAATTTTTTTTTGTATATCTTCGTTTTTATCAGAAAATAGTGCATCTAATTTGTATTTAAAATATGCATCGACTTTGTCGATGTTATTTAAATTCATAACCTGATTTTTATATACTAGGGTTGTACTTTCTCTAGAAGCAATAGATGATCGTGTTAAATGCTACCTGCAAAAATGAGGTGTTCAAGTCGAACAAGGTTGGAGCGATATTCAACAACATTCTGTTTGAATCTAGTGGTAATAAGAAATCTGAAACAAGTTTACGCCATCTCTAAAATAAGTTAACATATATATCGATATTCAAAAATAGGGCAGGTAATTTTTAAAATTAGAACATTCCCACTTAACGAATGAATGCTCTCTATATTTTTAGATATTTTACTTACCCAAACATGTGTCCGTTATTTCAATAGATCGTCGTCCAGGAGGTATTGCTTTTTCAAATATATCTTTGGTAATGGTGTGTTTCATATATTGTGTTATATGGACGTCTTGTTATACACACCTCTTTTTATCAAGTGGTTAAGTGAGTAAATATAGTTAGTGAATACAAGTATTCAATATATTAACTCGAATGTGTAATCAAGACACCCCTAACACATTCGTCTCACAACTTGAGCACGTGGTTAAATGCGAAAACCAGTAGCGTATTATTTTTTAAATTTCTAAAAGTACGCCTATATTTTTAACGACTAATGCTTAAATAACGTTTTTGTCATTTAAAATAAATGAGTCTCCATTTGAGTAAGTTAATTACTATGATAAACTCGTAGGACTGGACGACTCTCCACAGCTGAAAGAAAACACTTACATCAAATCTCTTACTAAAGGCACCGGAACATAATCAGATAATTCTACCGCTCGGGAAATTATATGATGTTTGATAGAAGCATTCCTCAGTATAATAATCAAACAATCCTGTTCCACCTTGAAGATATACCGCTAGATGCAATAGTTCTGCCTTAACAGTACCAAACATCGACTTCGCAATCTAGTGGAGGAAGATCTTTTCTTTCCCTTACAGTCGTTCTCTAACAGAAAAAAATATATCAGTAGTTGTTCGCTATTTAAGCGTTATTTAAATGGTAGGTGCTCGACTGAGCTATAAGTTATTGTTCACATCTGTAGAACTTACACAGCTAAAAATCGTTGTATTACAACCTAATACAATAATCGCCCCTTTCATCCTTCGTAAACCTTGATACAAACAGTATTTATATGAACATAATAGTTTTTTCAAAGAAACTTACAGGTTCGAAACATCTTACTGACTTTTATCAAGAATCCCCAAAATCACATTCTAAAGTCATTCCTCGAAATGTATGCAACTGATAGAAAAATATATGACCACACTTAGAAGAGCAACACATGCAAACGTCCCTCTGATTTTCTCTCTTACGACCGTATGTACATTAGGAAAACAGTGGTTGGTAATATATAATGCGTCCACAACCAACCTTCTCTTATTTCACCACCAACGCTCGTATGCCCACGTAGCATTAATTGCAATGAATGGCGCACGTCTTTAGTAAGCCCTCTCCATTTAAAAGCTTCTAGGACTGACCTTTTGTTGTGGACCTGTAAGTGGTCCGGAAAGAAGACAGGTGCTTAGGATTAAGTGAAAAATATGTTGAAGAAAATATTAATACGGTAGGTCAAAAGCCGAGAAACATGTGCTCTAAGTAGTTGTAGTTAAACATAACTTTTCATGTAGTTAGTATAGGTAGGTAGCATACACATTTCTCGGCAGGGGTCTCAGTATCGTTTCCTTTTATAATTGTCGCTGTTCTGAGTCTACTTGCGGTATCTATATGCTGAAAATCTCGTATATTTAATGATTAACTTCTACTCTTTCCTACACATCACTGTTTATTTTCTCGTAGTTAGATTTGTGATAATTCTTTTTATTTCAAACAACAATTTTTATTCAAATATTTTATTAAATCAGATAATTATTCAATCTTTATTCACTGCGGGTTGTTTTTTCATACTAAGTATTTATGTGTGTTTATATTGGTTGATGTTTTGTTGGTAATGTCTGCATAGGACATTGTTTCTTGCTAACGTTTTTGTTTTTAGGTAAATAAATGTTCTCCTTTAGTTCAAATTGGACTAACACATTTTTACATCGATTTAGACCGCCCCAAATAAACTTCGGGTAACTTTTTGCTTCCAATTTCGTCTTAAGTTTTTTTTTTTTTACTCGGTCTCAGCTTTGCTATTTTCTGGCAAAACGTGTTGATTAGTAAATCCCATAGATTAAACAGTCCCATAAAGTCTGTGCCAAATATATTTCTGGTGTTTTTCAAGTTTTAAGTAACGTTGTAATAATTTAACCCTCGAATTAAATTGTTTGACCAGTCACTGTTCTTGCTATTGGATAGTGTTTTGCCTGGTTAGTTTATTAAAAGTTTTCCATATATGCATGTTGATTATCGACATGTGTGAACCTGTTGCTAGTTGTAACTTGATATGTTTATTCAGGCGTTTTACCTATACATAATTTATTATATTATTACCATCTTGTTAGTTTTGAGGATTAAACCTACTTTATTATTTTATTCGTTCTACAATGTAAACTCTACTGCCATAATTCCAAAGAGGTTAGAAAGATTTTAAACCGGTGTGGGTAATATATAATCCAATGAAGTGATTATAAAGTGAATCAGGGTCTAGGCGGTAGTTTTTCCTGTTTTTTCAAGTGTTATTTTCTGTAGAAGCGTTAAATTAATCTCTTTTTTGGTTAGACTTGTTTTTGAAGGGTAGTTGAAATGTGATTTCTCGCTTATCTTTATTATGTGAGTAAAGCCCAACTTTTCAATATTGTTAGACTCTTTGTCGACAGTTACACATCTCTGTCAGTTTTTAGCTAATTTCTATAATATTAATTCATGTAATATTACATTCTGCTTACTTTCTAACCTATTGAATATTCGTTGTCTAATTTTTTGCGTATTTGGCTGATTCAAGTCATGAAATGAAAGTAAACATTCAAACGTATCCACGCTAATTTCAGTAAGTTGAAATCATCAGTAACAGTTGACACGAACATCGAATGATTATCGTAGCGTTATCTGGTTAAGTGCATGCACTTCCACAAGAATAGGAAAGTGTTAGAGCTTCATTATTCAGTAAAAAATGAACCGTTTCAGAAAACGTCAAGTCGCTGTGTTTTGTGATGTAAAACATAGTCCACGAGTTTCGATGGTCTCTAATTTCTCGCAGCAGTAGACGAACTTTATTAATGTCTGACCAATGTTCAGAATCTATGTTTTATAGATTCTCATATTAAGCTAAGTTTGTATCCTCGTCTGGGGAATAAGTGTAATTGTCAATTGCAATCCAAACGGCATTTAGAGAAAAGCAATTTGTTCTCGGTTCTTTGACACTTAGTCGACATTGTTTGTAGTAATAAGTCTTAAAACCTTTGCGGTTGTTCTTCGATTTTTAAAAATTTTGCTCCTGTATTTTTAAATTAGCTTTTCTGTTTTTATTCCACTTCTGCACAAGTGACCTTTGACCTTTATAAGTGGTGAATCATTAGTATTTAAAATAAACCAACAATCATAGATTTATCATGTCATCATAACTAATAAGTAATACTTAATTTTATCATTTGTAGTAGAAACAGTAGTAGTAGTAGTAGTAGTAGTAGTAGTTGTAGTAGTATCCTAATCATTTATATTTTATTGTTTTTTTTTCAATATAAATTCATCACAATTACACCACATTTTACATAAATGTCATTTGAATGTCGGCTCCAATAAGAGTTTACGATAGGTAACACCCATTTTATATATGATACCATTTTATGCTACATCTAGTCATTTGTAGTAACGTTTTCCGAAACGAGCTCGTTCTCTTTACAAGATAAACATGTATTTTAATTTTTTTAACAATATATATTCTGGTTCGAAAAGGTGTAATGATAAATTAAAACGAGAAATCATATGTAATTAATAAAAATACATTGATAATATATATATATATAGAGATATTTCAAATTTCATATAAACACTTACATATAGATAAAAATAAATATTAAACTACTTTTTAACATTACTAGTATATCATAATATATAGTATATACACGGTTGAGTGTTAACCCTGAATCATGTCCGTAAAATGATGCGAGTGACTGCTTATTTATCTAGAATAATAGAATATCGTTATTTTATGTTCATCATTAGGTATTTTATCCACTTATTCAACAAATATGTTTACTTTGACTTTATACCAAATACAAACACCGTTCTCACACAGGCAATGCATACTGTATCACTTTGAATGTTCGAGTCAAAATATTTCTCGTAAAGAAATGAAAACATGACAGCCGATATGCAGTCATTTGTAGGGAAGGTTTTACATTAACTTGAAATTTTAAATAATAATATATATGATCAAATAAAATAGTATATCGAAATAATAACAAGTGTTGGCCGATATCCTTTGCCTCAGTTGCTGTTATCTATAAACGAACTAATAAATTATATTCATGTGATATTATTAAGTCACTGTAAATTTTGTTCAGACGTATTTGTTATTTATCTCGTATACGTATAAACTATTAGGCGAGTACAATATTGTGTGTTGAGAAACACAGGAAATAAGTGTTAGTAGGGGTCAGCTTAGTGTACTCGAATGTCAGCTAGAACCGGAGGTGACATCACCTGACCTAAAGAAATAGATAGTGACGCAGCGGAAGCGCCAGTTCGCGGTGAAACACATACCTCTGAACTTCTGATTTAGAGCTGCCTAATTACCATATGACTAAGCAGTAATTATCGACCTCTTTCTGTCTTTTCCGTCCGACTGGTCAGTGATAAAGAAAAGCCGACTTCAGACAAATACACTTCCTCTATTCTTTAACTGTTGTCTTTTATCGGGCTTTTTTTTATTCCAATCATTACCAAACATGCTTACAGGAGCTGTTTCCCCGGTAGGGGAAGACCACATAAGCAACGAACAGTCAGCAAAGTATCGTATGATTGCTCATGTATTAAATTTGATCGTGAATTGTAGATCATTAGACGAAAAATAAATGCAACATATAAAAATCGACTTTTGATTTAAGTGATTATTTGAATCGTTGTAACCTATCAAGCGCTATCGCTTACAACACTTTTCTAATGTAACTCTAAAGACCACATTTTAATACTTTTATTCACAAACGAACGACTAAGAAAAGCAAGGGGTGCATGGCAATACCGACTAGATAAAGCTAATTGGAATATCTAAAACAATATCTGATCTAAGTAAATACATTTTCTGGCAATATTATCGGGTAAGAATATTTCAAAGTGTACTTCTAGATATTAAAATGTGCAAACATAAGAGAGGGTTATATTCTCGCAATGCAAAGCAAAATCCGAGTTAAGAGAAATAAGAGTGTGAGGAGAGCCGATAAGCCAATAAATGGGGGAGCTAATAAAGTTAGGCTGTAAGTGACAAGAACATAGCCAGTGCCTATATATATATATATATATATATATATATATTTATATAAAGATATGTAGATTGAAATTACTTAACATCTATAATTTACATATTTCAGAGACGATCATTGTGTCATTTATATTGATTAACCTCATACTTTTTAGAAAATGATGTGAACACCCATCCAAACCAGCAATGGCTTACTGGAAATAAACACAAATCGAAAGTCGGAGTGCAAACTATCAAGCATTTTACTAATTCCTTTCTACATAACCCGCGACTATACTCCTTTCGTCATCATCGAACATCAACCTCAGGCTCGGACCTTATACCCTAAGCAGGCACCTAGCAAACATAGCACTAAAACAATGCAATATATTGCACCACTGCGACCTTGATTAAACCTCTATTATATAAAAAAAATTGTTGAGATAATAGCAAGTCTCATTGCTAATCAAATCATTGTAATACATTTCTCTCAAACTTAACCATATCTACAGATGTTTTTACATGTATTTCATATCATCTTACACTTAAAAAAAAAAACCCAAATCATTTTTCTCATAAGTTATCACTTACATTAGTTTGACTGTAAAGTACATTTTTTCTAGACTGTCAGTTTAAGATTGTTATTGCTTTATGAAACCTAATATGAGACAAATTTGTTATTTAGTTCACCTAGAATGAAGCAATTTGCGTAAGGTGCTATTGATAATTAGGGCTACAGTTTTGGAAATCATCTAAAATTGTAAGCTATGGAGCGTAATTCTTGTTCACATTAGTTTTACATTTCTGCATGTCGGTACAGTCGGACAAACTGGGAGCAAAGAGGGACCTCCAATGGCCGAGAGCTTGAGAAAAGGATCTATTGAGTTAAAAGGCTCTTCAGCATCTGGGGACCTCCACAGTCAATAGATGGGATTTAGCTGAGCAGCAAGTTCATCAGAGCATATTCTAATAAATTACTTGTAAAACAAGCACAAGGATACCATATTAAGGCGACGGGAGATGAGCTGGAGCTTATTTGATTGTGAAACACTCTTTTTAACTAATCTGTTTGGACTTTGTCTAAGAGGGAGAGACAAGTGGATGGTGGAACTTCCCAGATGTGACAAAATTACTCCACTCATGGGCGGAACGTCGCTTTGCAGATATATAACGTACTGTTTGGTGTGAAAACTTTTCGAGCACGGTAGAGGGAAACCACCTTCTTTGTAGCCGTCTTGGTAATGCATTATTTAGTTTCGTATTCCGATGTTTTGATATTCCTAATTTCAATTACGTAAAAACTATATGTAGATGCGTTTACATGTTAAGTAAAGTATTTTTTTATGAATAGAGTGTTATTATCCTTTAGCTAGTTTTTAATATAAGTCTTTCATAAAAGATTTTTCGGTCAATGTGTCCTGCGTATTACTTTTAGCTTCGCTTCCAATTACAATATGGCTGCCTACCCAAGGTCATGAATTACGAGAAGATATAGCTACAAGGGCATTCGATGTAAGTTAGTTCTGATTTTAGGACATTTATCTTGTGTCACATCGCAATCTATAATTTTTCGCATTGGAAATCGTTGTATT
>OY744535.1:51297960-51312960 GCA_963556195.1 Sepiola atlantica
AGTAAAGCTTACTAATTTGTACATTTGATTATTGTGGAAGTAGGCATTGGATCAGTACCACTAGAGATACATACATTCTATAACTGCCCTGTTTTTTAATCTCCGAAACAGTTACATGGTAAACAGCTCATGATCTCTGTTTAATATTTCACGTCCAAGTTAGGGCCCCCCTGTATTTGTTTTACTGTTATATACGTGAATCCGCTTTTGTATTTGTAAATTTTCTAGCGGTAAGTCAGCTTATGCGAGTGCTGAGTTTGCGATATTTTGGATTTAGTTAGTATCCCTGAAAATTTAAACAGCATTTTCATTGTTTCTTTAGAATGACGCATAGCTTCTTTAAACTATATATATATATATATATATATATATATATATATATATATATATATATATATATATATATATATCGAGTGAGAATGATAGACAGAGCTAGATTCCGAGTAAAACAACATGGTAAGATATATTTCGGAGGAACCATTTTCTTAATCTCTGAAACAGGCGGATGGAAACCTGCTAACATTTTCCTTAAGGCCTTATCGTCTCACCCTCTGAGACGAAACAGAAAACCACCCATCGGGATACTGGTCAGAACAATTCATGTGCTTGAAATTTGCCGGAAGAGCTAAACCCTTTGTGTAAACAAATATCACGTGGTATGTGTAGGGCTATTCTCATTTCTAATCTTTGAGATGTTTGGAAAACCTCGTCAGCTCCACACTGACATAGAAATTTTTAAACAACAATATTATTTTGTAATGGCTACCAAAATATCTTCATGGAAAAAAGAGAAAAAAAGTTACAGTCGTGTAAACTGCTCTCAGCATGTTTGCTGGAAAAGAGCGATGAATAAAAAAAAAATCATTTTGATATTGTCAAGGCCGTCGGGGGGTAACAGTGGAAGTACTAAATTGATAGGACACCGTTACGGGCCACGACAGTTATACACATAAAATATAACAACTTTGCATGCAATAATGATGTGTATGATATTGATCGTATATCCATTGGCAAAAAAATATCGGTAATTTCACCAAGTTTAGCATCGAGTCGGATTGGGGAACAAATTATAAATGCTCAACGAGTACGAGTAACAATAAGATTTGTTTTTCTTGAACAAGGGTTGAAGGAAAACCGATTTAGATTAAGACCTGTAAAGATTGCATTACTTTACACAGAGCTTTCAAACGTAAAACCAGCTTTAAACACTAAAACATAAAGGAATAGGAGAGAACCAAAATCATCGACCTCTATTGTAAATTGCAACGATGGATGCAAGTCACAAAGACGACGAAGTAACTATTCAACCTCACTCCTTGAAGGAAAGCAAGCCAGTGGCATCAACGTTACATGTGTAAAAAGCCGGCTTCACCATTTTGAAAAACAATTCGTTCGTTAAATATCCTACGAAAATGTTGACTAAGTATGGCCAAGAGGGCTACACATAGATATACTATCAATGGGCCGATATATTAAGTTATTATAAGTAATTAAAACTGATTTATCAGCAAGTTCCATCATTTGAACAAACATTCGTTCGCGAAATTTTTCAGATTTAAAGGGGACGCGCTCAAGATAATCTGCACATAAACCATTTGTTTCACCTAATTCGATATTAGCAAACAGACTATTTATGTCCACGGAAGTCAAACACTAAACATCCTTTGAAGAAGATATGTTGTGTATATAAGAAACACATTTAAAACAGACAGAGATATATTAAGCCGAATAAAAATTAAGTACGTAACCAAGAATATATATATATATATATATATATATATATATTAATGTTATACGTACATAAACCTAACCCTAACCCTAACCCAATAATATATATATATATTAATGTTATACGTACATAAACCTAATCAATGGACACAACCGTCATAAACATGGCTAACTAAGACAAGTATCGAACCTTCGATATTTATGTCTATAGTCAAGCGTTTTACCATCAACCCAGATGCCGTATCCCATTTTCATCACCTAAATATCAAATGTATTATTAATTTATTTTTATTGGTGATTGTAGCGTTCATTGTTTTTTTGCTCACTACTACTTCGATTGTCTAACTTCCTAAGTAATTAAGATGCAGAAATTGCATTATCAGTCCCCAATAACTGTACAGAACGTATTTATCGTTAATAGATATATTTTTATTTATTTTTTACGGACATAAAATACATCCATTATAACGTGTTTCTGGTGCACAACTGTTATCAGCATGGCTAACTTAGACAGAAAATCGAAAATTCGAAATATTTATGTATATATATATATACATACGTATATATATATATATATATATATATATACATATATATATATATATATATAAGTATTTTTATACATTCAAATATAAATTGTATCACATGAAGTCATCATAATAGCTCAGAATGTAAGTCCACAGCTATTTTATATTATATATTTTTTAATTTAATTTCATACTATATCAATGTTATATATAGCAGATTCACCTCATTTATAAAACTAGCTTTTTATTCAGCATAAAATTGTTTCTTTCACTAAGATATTTGTAAAATGCTCCTATGCATTTATTTCTTGGTATGGCTATCTTCAGTGCTAATTGTACAAAATAAAGCAACACCACAAAACAATAAAAAACGCGACGAGCAGAGCCTAAATTACAATCAGTACTAATATCAACATCATATATTTGTTCACATTGAACCATGATTTCATTATATACTCGTAGTAACATACGCGTATCATATGTTTTCGCTGTTTGTATTTTTAAGCATTAATCATCAGTTTAAGATTTCACCTACATATTCCTGAATTAAAACATATATCTTCACTGACCTCCTTTTGTTGTTTCGCCCGATTTTTTCCTTAGGTCAGGCAAATTTACTGATATCATAAAGTATACTGTAAATGAATAAAATTAAAATTAAAAAAAAATGGCTCAAAACCCGAAGAAAACAATGGAAATGTATTATTTATTTATTTTGAGTTTTATACTTATTTTACTTACTTATCATCACCATTATTACGATTTATTTTTATTTTTACATTTTTCTTCACGGGTTTTAGCCATTGTTTGTTTATGGCGTCATATATATATATATATATATATATATATATATATATATATATATATATATATATATATATATATATATATATGTACATATATAAAAATATATATATATACAGGGTGGGCAAAAATAAGGGTCCTATTTTTAAAAATTCATAACTTTTTTATTTATAGATTTTTTTTTTCTTCTTAGAATAAGTAAAGGACCCCTTCCGAAGCAAGCATGAGCCGTATTAGCCCTAAGGAACGTACCCTCATTTAGAAAACATTATTTTTTCTTAAAAAAACTCAAAACAGTGTAAAAAACAATACTTTAGTTTTTGTAAGTTTTAAGAAGTGTTTTTCGGCTAAAATTTGTTTTGTTTATTTCAAAAAATCTCGGAAGGGTCAGTCTACACACACATACAGTTTGGTGAGTTTAACTTTTATTTTGTGGAAGTTATTCAAATTCAAGTTATTCAAATTTAAAGATAGGACCCTTTTTTTGGCCCACCCTGTATATACATCAATTTTCTTATATATATATATATATATATATATATATATATATATATATATATATATATATATACATATATATATATATATATCGTTGTCGAGGACTTATTATTTTAGCTCAATAGATAGTGATTCACTATTCAAGAGTATTTATAAATAGACAATATTAGGAGGCAAATTGCAGCGCGTTTATCTTTATCTTTTAGTAAAGTGGGTTATTTTTACAACCGAGCATAATGCCATTATTCTTCATAATGTGTAATATTTTAGATGTTTACTGAAAATAGAAAAAATAGCCACCCTCGGGTCCTCCAAGCAAAACTGAACTTCTTTGCGAACATAGTATAGAATAGACATACTCATGTCTAAAGGATAGGGATGGCAAGAACCGACTAATTGGTATTCAGTCGATCTGCTCTCCATTATTGCTGATAAATGTTGAATTCGTTAAGAAAGACATTAACATGTAGATGATACGTGCTGTATGAGCTTCGTAATAATTATATGTAAGTGTTTATGTGTTTATATATGTTGGTACAAGTATTCTAGTGCACAACTATATATTTAAGCCCTCCGTTCAGTCTAGAGAGACTATGGATACCCCTATAAGGGGCTGGCTGCGCGGGTAATTATGAAGCAAGCGTTGCGCAATCGCTAACAACACCTCTCCTTAGTCGGCACTGCTTGATTCCAATGGCAAGCAGTTCAAGACGACTGGAAACAATGCCGAGATAAACAGAGAGCACATACATCACCTGGTAGTCCCAAATGTTCACCCATTTAATACTGGCCAGGCTCGACGTCGCTTAACTTCGGTGGTCTAACGGGAACCGGTGTGTCAACGTGATTGTGCCGTATATATATATTTATATGAGTTTGAAAAACAATTATATATATATATATATATAATTGTTTTTCAAACACATATAAATATAAACAACATTACACGCATATATACACACATACATATATGCATAAAGATATACATTCATAAATCTCTCTATATATAAACACCTATATATATATATATATATATATATATATATATATATATATATATAGTTGTTTATATATAGATAGAGATTTGTGAATGTATATCTTTATGCATATATGTATGTGTGTATATATGCGTGTAATGTTGTTTATATTTATATGTGTTTGAATAACAATTATATATATATAATTATTTTTCAAACACATATATATATATATATATATATATATATATATATATATATATATATATATATATACGTACATAGGTATAGATGTATATAGAAGTGTAGATATACAGTACATAGTATCCATTAATGTTTACGGTGTGATGCATAGATATGACTTAAAATCTCCGTACTATGTGGTAATTTTAAATAGTCTGAAGAGTAAAGTGGAAGCGTGCTGATCCAAAGGTGGATCGTTGAACCAGGTTCACGCTGACCGTCTGAAATGATCACTTCCTCACATTGAAGAGAGCAAAAAGCTTAAAACGTCGTTGTATGTAGCTAAATGTTATTCAATATTTGTTTGTAAATATTTATATATATATATATATATATATATATATATATATATATATATATATATATATATATACTAGTTAGCTATGGAAATATATTCATGAAAATTAAGCTACACAGCAGTTTCCGCGTTTCATCACCGTGTGGAATCGTCAGGCTAAAATGATTCCTATACGGGGTTCAGACGCGGACACCCCTGTGTAGCTTAATTCCCATAAACATATGTTCATTGCGTTCCTGGCTATTAGTCGTCATTAGCATACTACTCTTGACAGGGATCGAATCCTCGATGTAAATGTCAATAGTGTTGCGCTTTACAATTAGACCAGGACGCCCTACTCGACATATGCACGATTTTTATCACCTATGATGGTACGCAGGTTTTGTTATTGTTTTTTACTGGCGATAGAACACTGGTTTTTTTCTTTTAGTATTTTATCCGCCACCTAAGCTGTTAATTATATTAAGAGTACCACACCCGCCTTTAATCGGACGTGACATAAATATTTTAAAAAAAAATAATTGTTCATATATATTTATTTATTACTTGTTATACATTAATTTGTGCGTACATAACGGAAATCTATAAACACGTAAATTTATGAGAGATAATTAACATATATATATATATATATATATATATATATATATATATATATGTATGTATATATATATATATATATATATATATATATATATATATATATATGAACGATGTTTTATTCAAACATGTACAAGGTCTGCTACACTGGCATGTAGATGTTATCGATCTACAGCTATCAAGAGCTGAGGTCTCATCAGGCAGAAAGTTTTTTTTGTGATCCAACCAAATTATTTTTTGTGATCCAACCAACTTATTCTACAAAAATCAACAAAAATATTAAATCAACATACAAACTCAACCAATGGACCAACACTACAGATACAATTAATTGGTCCTGCAAGATAAAAAACAAGACAAATTGCTCCTTTATTCAATTTGAAATAGTTAACTACTATCCCTCGATTTCTAATGAACTCTTTGAAAACGTCATGGAATTTTATACTCTTCTCTCGGATATCTCTGAAGAAGATTTAACATTGTGAGAAAGTGTAGAAAAACAGTGTTAATTAGTAAACACGATCAATGGACTAAGAGCAATCAATCTGGCTCCTTTGATGTTTCGATGGGTCCTTTCGCCTCTGCAGAAATCACCGACTTAGTTGGCCTATACATCCTCTACAACTTAACTAAAGATATAGATATCGAACATATTGGCTTATATAGGGATGATGGACTATAAGTAGTCAGAAATTCTAATGGGCAAAAGTGTGAAAATATTAAAAAGATTATAATTAGAGAAATGAAAAGAATATGCCTCAAGGTTGAAAAAACTCCTAACATTAAAATAGTAAACTTCATAGATGTAACTTTCAATTTAACTAAGGAAAAATATGAACCATACAATAAAGAAAACTTTAACCCAATCTATGTACACCCCCTCTCAAGCCACCCCAAATCTATCATTAAGGATATCCCTGAATCTATCTAACAAAGGATACGCAACAAGTCCTTCAACGAAAAAGTCTTTTACAAACATAAAGCATTTTATAAAAAAGCACTAAAAAACAGTGGATACAAAAATACACAAATTAAATTAATCAAAACTACAACAACTAACAATAAAAACAAGAAAACAAGAAACAGGAATATAATATGGTTTACACCCCCCTTCAATCACGCAGTTAAAACCAAACTTGGTTACAAATTATTAGACTTTATCAACACACACTTCCTACCAAACAATATCTTACATAAAATATTCAACAAGAATACACTTAAACTAAGTTACAGTTGCAGTGAAAATTTAGAAATGATAATTAAAAACACAATAATAAAATCCTAAACAGCAACCTAAACCCTGAATCAAATAACCAAAAAATAACTGAAGTAAAGTCCTGTAACTGCATGAATAAAAATGAATGCCCCTTGCAACAAAATTGTTTAATAACAAAAACTATTTACCAAGCAACAATCTCGACTAAGGAAACTCCAGCTATAAAAAGACTACATAGGTATGGTAGGTAATACTTTCAAAGAAAGATACACCGGCCATACATGTTCTTTCAACAAACCAAGCTACCAAAATAGAACTTCACTTTCAAGTTATCACTGGGAATTAACTAATAAAAACAAATCACCAACTATAATCTGAACACTATCAGAAAAACTAGCACTTGTAGCTCTCTAAATTCACCATGTTATTTATGCCTTGGCGAAAAACTTGAAATAATTGAATTTACCGATCGAGGAAGACTTTTAAACAAAAAATAGGAAATACCTCCTTAGTAATCTGTACAATAATACCCCTTAACTAATAACATTAACACCAAAAGACACTCAACATCCACCAACCCCCTAAGATTAACACTTATAAAAATCTCCAAACCAGATGATTTTGATCCTTAATTACAAGCATAATAGAATTACCCCCCCCCTTTTGGAATAAATATTATAACACCATCAAGTGAAACATCTAGATATGTATGTGTAGGTATGCTTTTTGGATATATGTATATGTTTGTGTGTGAAAATATGAAATTTGTAAGTATATGTATGTATATATATGTACATGTATGTATGTGTGTGTATGTGTATGTATATGTATCTGTATGTGCATGTATATGTATGTGCATGTGGATGCATGTATGAATATATATGTATGCATATGCATGCATGTATATGTATGTATATGTATGTGCGTGTATGCGACTGTATGTGTGTATAGGTATTCCCCATATACTTACCTTGACCAAAAATATTTAATTTACAAAATCCCACAAAAGTCAACCACATATTACCAAAATCATCTTTAAAATTATATATTGCTTTCATTACTCAAAATTACTTTCTCCTACCATTTTTAGTCCTCCCACCCGTGGACTATAATTTCTTTTTAACAACTTTAACTAAATAACTTACCGCCAATATTATCTTTAATCTTCCGACAAGTTTTAACCCCACCATTATTAATACAATTACAACTAATAATAACATTTATTAATACCACTGCCACTAATTCATGTATGACTTTTACTAAAAATAAAAGTAATTACCACTATGCTTTATTAATTCATTACTAAATATTACTTAGAATTAAAATACACTAATTCATCCCACAAAATAATTAAAACTAAATGTTAATAGGTCGAAATAGAATAGTATAATTTAGTAATACTACTGTCATAACTCCATATACGATTTTTACTAAAAATAATCACCACTATATTTGATTAACTCATTGTAAAATATTATCTAGAATTAAATGTATTTATCACCAATAATAAACTAAATATTTTTGTCGTAGAAATGTAGCCGTCTGAACGAAACAGGTCGAAATATCTCTATTCACTTGACACGCGACAAAATATCTGTCGCGTTAAGCCAGACACCAAAACCGCCTCCCGTCCACAACAACTCTTAAATGGCTATAGCCACTCACTCCTAACAGCCCCTCTACCTCTCTTTCTTTCTTTTCGCTTTCCCTTTCTTTTCCTTTCTCTCGCCCCCTCCTGCCCCAGCTCAGCGTTGAATAAAAATAAAAATATGAATTATTGTAAATTAAACATTTCTAACGGCCAATCTTTTTAAAAATTGGTCACATGACTATTATTCCTTCTCCTTTTTACTAAACTCCATTCTTCCTGAATTCCACCGACCGGATGGATCACAAAAAAACTGTCTGCCTGATGAAACCTCAGCTCTTGATAACTGTAGATCGATAACATCAACAAGCCAGTGTAGCAGATTTTGTACATGTTTGAATAAAAAATCATTCATAATACAGCTCTATATTTTTATTGAGCACTCTTTTATAAGCCCGGTTTGATTCCCTTTGGATTTCTACCTCGTGGAATTTTACCCTACCTAGATTATCATGTATATATATATATATATATATATATATATATATATATATATATATATATATATATATTTATATATATATATATATATATATATATACATGTATATATGTACATATATACATATATATATATAGATATATATATATATATATATATTCATACATATACATATTTATATATTCATACATATACATATATATATATATATTCATACATATATATATACATATATATATATATATTCATACATATACATATATACATATATATATATATATATATATATATGCATACATATACATATATATTCATACATATACATATATATATATATATATATTCTATACATATACATATATATGTATACATATTCATACATATACATATATATATACATATATATATATATTCATACATATACATATATATATATATATTCATACATATACATATATATATATACATATATATATATATATATATCCATGCATATGTATATATATATATATATATATATATATAGTTGTTGATGATTTTATTCCATTAATTGTGACAAAATATATATATATATATATATATATATATTCTCGCAATTAATATATATACATACATATATATATATATATATATTCATACATATACATATATATATTCATACATATTTATACATATACATATATATATATATATATATATATATATATATATATATATATACATATATATATATTTATACGCCCTGGATATTTGTAACAAGTTAATTATATATATATATACATACATATATATATATATATATATATATATATATATATATACATTTATATATATAAATATATATATATATATATATATATATATATATATATATTCTAAGTGTATCTACCTCATGTAGCCTAGGGGTATTTAATTTCATATTTTAAGTAGAATGCTTCCAAATTCCGCATCCACGCTAAGTGTTCAATTATTAAGTAACAATTGACGACTGAGTAAATGCAAATCAAACATTAATAATTTATTAAGATTTTATAATATTTCATGTTATTTAAATTTTAGTTTTAAATCGTATTTTTACTAATCGTAAAATGACATTTAAGTCACTTAAAATTATGTTAATGTATACTTAATAAAACAGTTGCAATGTTAGCAGAAAATTAAATAATTGTTTACAATTGCATATTTAAAGATTATTTTATTTTAGGCTATTGCATTCATGACTATAAATGCTAATTGTTTCACACTATTGCATCTTTTTGTTAAATAAATAGTTAATTTATATCATTAAAAACTTCCGGTCCCAAAACACGGGGTTGAACAGGGATAATTGAATTGCTTAGTCTATGTCTAACGCAACCGTTCTTCAAGCGTGCGTATCCAATGCATTTTGAAATCGCAGCAGTTGTCTAGTGTAGTTTATGTTGTGTAAATGTTTCTTTAATTTACTCTGGAAATTTGCAAAATAGGGTTAAACGTAAATCTTTAAATTGTTTCGTATATGTAGTTCTTTATAAAGCTTAAGTGAATAGATAAACCGCATTACTTTAAGTATATATATATATATATATATGTATATAATTATTTATATTTATACAAACGTACACAAATCTACAACACTGGTAGTGTATTCGCTTTTTGTATGTCTGTGTAAATAAATATAGTAATATACAAATAGTTATTTTATTATTGAGCACTATTTCATGAGCCCGATATATTTTATAAAAGTTCTGATCTGTGGATTTTATCTATACATTGATTCATATATATATATATATATATATATATATATATATATAGCATGATATGAAGTGAAATAATACAATAAGGTGCGAATCAAATTTTATTAAAATGCAATGCTCAGGCAAAGTATCTTAAAGCCCTTAACTCATCCAGCATATTGAGCTTCAGTTTTATCCGGATGTTCACCAATTAATAATATATTAGTTGCCTCTTATATGTTTTGTTGGATTAACCTTATATATATATATATATATATATATATATATATATATATATATATATATATATATATATATATATATATATATATATATACATGCATGCATAATGTGTGGTGTTTGTATTTAGGCAGCTTATTTTCAGTTAGGCAAATATTTTTAAGTAACACGGAAAGTTTTTTCTTCATGAGACTTTTTAAATTTTTTTCAATTTTCCGAATGGTCCATTAAATGATTTGGTCAAATTGCTGTATGTAGGTTTCGTTTGTTTCTTGTTCCATTTTCTTTACATTTTCGTGAGTACTTTTAATTTTACTCGTCAAATCCTATTCGGGCGGTGTAAGTTTTTTGTGTCTATAAATATGTTTTTAATGTTGAGTTTTTTTATATAACGGCTAGCTATTTACAACTTTGAAAAAAGCGTTCATAAAACTGAGATGTTACATGAGAACGTGATTACGTTTTAAGAGTGTGCAAGATTCAAAACTGTGATTGCTTAACCTCCAAATAATATTATAAAAGTAGTTACTAATAAGCAGAAGAATGCTGACGTGCCTCCAGTCTTATTTCTGGGCTCAACCTTCTGCCTGATGCCCATCAATAATCTCCCAAAGCCCATTCTAACATCATTCACTGCCATCAATGCATATGCCACCACCATCTATGGGAGCTTTTTGAAAAGCATTTATGTCTGTTTTATTTCTGATTCTCTTTCTATATACTTTGAAAACGTATTAGAGGGGTAAAAAATGACTGGTTACTTTTAATACTTCAACACCTAACCTTTTTCTATTTCACCAAAACCATCCTGATACTAACGTCGTTGCAGTTTGAATAAAAGGCTATCTTTATCATGAAACACCCCGCTTTGATAAACTTATAAATCTACTTTCACTGTAAACCTGCAATGGAAAACTCACGACAAATATGATGCTTAGATCACTCGAAAATGTTTAGGGTTTTTTTACGCTTAAGAATCTATATCACTCCTGAAGAAGTGCTCGTCGTGTATAAAAGTCAGATACCTCATACATTACACATCTGGGCAGGTACTGTTCGCATCACACTGTGTTTTGCATTGACAAAGTGGAAACTCGACTTTAAACTTGAATAGATACAGCTTACTTCCTCTCCATTTATGCTCTAACTAAAAGCAAGCATTTTCTGTTTTCTCTACTCTATCGTTCATTCATGGTAAGAGCTCGCTTGAAATCCACTGTGACCTTTCTTTTAAAAAACTTCAGTGAACCTCGTAAAGCAACAACCATACTTAAAAAAAGTGTAATTATCTTCCTCTCAGCACGTAAATACACGGCACTTCAATTGGCAAAGTTTATGTCAATGAAATACGCGTCTGTGGAACACATTATCACAGGGCTCGTTCCCAACTTACTAAAACATGATCGTTGTCAAGTCCGATATTAACAATCTCTTGTCGCGCCGTCTTGATTTACAATAACTTCCGGCCCAGTTTAAACTATCGACTCTAATACTCCAAGTGTGATTTCACCGTCCGCAGAGACACTCATTAACATAATCCTCGATGGGCTGTGTTTGCCTTGCTAAGCGTTGATTTATAAATACAAAAAATATTTACTAGAAAACAGTTTATTTGACAATTACAGAACAGGGATGTGTGATTTGCAAGAATAATAGTTAAGGTATTTTTTTTTAGTCTGATTACTTATTCACATCGTTCGAGCCGAAAGAAAAGAAGCAGATAATAATTCAATAGTTTAGCTCGGGGCCAATCATTTCTGGAGTTGCTCTACTTACTTTGGCAACATCTGAACACATATCAAAACGCACACACACGTATATGTATGTATATATATATATATATATATATATATATATATATATATATATATATATAGAGAGAGAGAGAGAGAGAGAGAGAGAGAGAGAGAGATACAAGACCTGTCTAAAAAGTATCCAACCTTTGGCCAGAAAATAAAATTAAAATACGTGATGTGGTTGGGTCCCTAATCCCCTTCAAAGTAGGCCCATTGTGCTTGCAGACACTTAGCCTAGCGATTTCATCCACGGCCAGAGACACCTATGGAGATTTTTTTGGATAAGTGTGTTCAGCTCCACCGTCGCGTTAGATTCAGGAAGTGTTAGGAGTAGATGCGATGGGTGTAACACACATTAAGGAGTTGTTCAACCGATTAAAAATGGCCACACATCAGCAGAGAGTGCTCAGCGTTCTGCCAGTCACCAAACTGATCGGACTGCAGCTGTTGTTAAAAGGGTGCGAAAAAAGAGAAATGCGGAACATAACGGGGGAGATGAACACCATTTCCATAGAAGACTTCCAGATGTGTTTTCGGCAGTGGATAGATCGGTGGGCTAAGTGTGTGCAAGCACAAGAGGCCTATTTGAAATATTTTTTCTGGCCTAAGATCGGATAAGTTTTAGACAGTCTCGTATATTTATCGTCGTCAAACACTTAACGTTTTAGCTCAATGGGTATTAATTCACAATTTCAAAGTATTTATAAATAGACAATATTAGGAGGTAGGTTTCAGCGCCATTATCTTTATCTTTTAGTAACGAGATTTATTTTTACAGCCGTTACTACGCTTTGCTTGATAATGAATGTTTTAAACAACACATGGAATATTCTAATGTAATGATTCGTCAGAAAAATAAACAGACCTGTATAACAAAACAAATCAACACTTACTTTAACAGAATTACTCAAATAGGTTGTGTCCAAAAAACGCGTATGTTTATTTTACCTTTCTTTCATCTTTTCCATTATGTCTATGACCAATCAATCGTCTCCACACCTGCTCTCTACAATTATATTTTCTCACTCACTCAAATCTTAGTAGCAATGGAAGTGACCTTCAGCTTATATTAATTGTGTCACGCTACATGCATGTTTTACATTCGATAGTAGGTATGATATATCCATGTAAGAATGGTATAGCTTAATTAATGTAATTCACTTTAGTATAGATTTATGCGAACTATTTAGCTGGTAGTACTTATTTATAGACTGGTACGTGCTTATTTTATAGGGATGATCGCAAACAACGGCCATGCAATTATGGCAGTCATTTGTTGTACAGTTTGTTCTCGAAAATGTCACTTATTTATTCCCTTTGCCGAATGTATAAGTTTCCACACACGTAAAAAAGGCCGGGCATCAGCCTGATTTGCTTTATTGTGCGAATCTATCCATCTGGCTTCTTTGAAAAAAAGGATTTGAATCAATAGACGTGTTTTATTACTGGATGCGTCCGTGTACTTTTATTATAATTCAAGGAGGGAACGCAAACGCCTCTGAATAGCTTAATTTCCGTACATATGTGTTGACAACTTACTAGTTAGCTCTACTATTGAGCACTCTTAGTAAATACTGAAAATCTATGCATGATATAGTAGTTCTTCTTATAACAGTATATGTATATTGATTAACTAATAATACATTTGATATATATATATATATATATATATATATATATATATATATATATATATATATATATATATATATATATATAAAGACAGAGTGAGAGCGCGGGGGATAGAGAAACATACAGACGGACACACAGAGAGAGACAGAGAGAGAGAGAGAGAAAGAGAGAGAGAGAGATACATGGACGCATAGAGATGGAGAGAGGGTGAGTGAGAAAGACAGGGGTGCATGGAGGTGGAGATAGGGAGAGTGAATGAAAGAGATGGTATACGTTAGCAAGTGGGTTTGGTTTTCTAAAAATAAAATCTGATCTTTTCTACTATTCGCAAAAACATTGACTACGAGAATAACTGTTTCATAAAGAATTACATTGCAGATCATATCTGGAAATCTGTTCTTTATTTCTGCAATGTCGTAATCAATTTACAAGTTTATCATCGGGATAGTTATCATTTTCAAATCATCAAATCTCCCGGGGAAAAGACATACGCCCCACCCTAAATTGTAGCATGATTATGTGTTTTTTTCATGAGACAAAATGTAAGATCGAATACATAGACGGCATTTTCGCCGTATGCTGCTTCTCATTAAAAGATTAAAACGATAGTTTATACCTATCAATGTAGACATAT